>AP025042.1:40928600-41084616 GCA_036186865.1 Eustoma russellianum
ATATTTCACATTTTCTATGATCATCTCTATTTCAGGTATTCGGGGAATCCTCCTTAATAGACGAAATATTCCTATTATGTCAATGCCAATTGAATCAATGTTATTAGCTGTGAATTCGAACTTTTTGGTATTTTCGGTTTCTTCGGATGATATGATGGGTCAATCATTTGCTTCATTGGTTCCAACGACCTTAACTGATTTTTCTAGTGAATGAAACATGAAGACCTAGCAATAGCAGAATTACCTTTGAACGGATAAGATAGTACCCATTCTCTTGGAAAAAATTATCAAAAGGATAAACCTAGAAAATTCAGTTGCATTCATCCTCCTAAACCAGTAAAATAAAATTAAAAGTGCAGGGCAGCCTAGTGCAAGGCATACTCGTGGCACCGATGACTCTTAACTGTTACAGTTGCAAAAGGCTACTATGCGACCTCACCAAATACATATAGCTAAAATTAAATTGAATTACCTGTTTCCAGCAGCTGTACTGCCACCTCCAAAACCACCCAACAAATCGTCCAACCCTCTCGAACTAGAGCTCCTACTACCGCTTCTACCGTCGACCATGCTCTCGTTTGTCCTCAGATTACCCAACAAATCATCAAATGCTTCCGACTTCGAGCCTTTCGTGTCATTCCTGTTGTTCTTTGCCAAATTTCCCAGAAAATCATCAAATTGATCGGAAGTACTGCTATTCGGCCGCTTAGGCGGCGATTGCCTAGAAGCAAATACATTTTCTTCAAACATCTCAGTAGAGGACGGTGATTTGCTCTTTAGCCCCGGCAATCCATCAAAAATATCATCATCATACACAGGCTTATCATAAACCGGCAATGACGACGTTCTGACGGTATTCTCTTTGCTACTTTTCGAGTCTTTCGCCGTCGACGAGGACTTAAAAATGGAGTCATAATCGAAATCATTCACGGAAGAAGACTTGTTATTGACGCTAGTACTGGTGCTGCTGTATTTAGGAGGTCCACCGAAGACATCATTGAACAAGTTTCCATCGCGATTCCTCTGGTCGTCGAATAAAGGTGATGACGAGCGCACCGACGCGGAGCGGCGATCTCCGGCATCGGATCTCATAGGATTTGACTTCCCTCGGCCTCCAAATCCAAAATCACGAGCCAGCACGTCGAGGTCGTCCATCTCAAGTTTCCGTAGATTCAACTTTGGCAGATCTGAGGGCAAATTGCCCCTCCACAAGGATAATGAGGAAAATCGGATCTAAAAATCGCCGTCACCGAGACAAAACGGTTGCTTTTAACAAGAAATTGATGATCCGAGATCAATTATTATGGATCAAATTACATAAATTACGTATACAGCAATCCGTATAATGAAAAGTCGCACACTAACAGGTATTACAAAAAAAACAAAGGAAAGGAAATATGTAGAAAGAATATGGAATAGGAACTCAAGATAAATTTTGAGTTGATGGTGTTTGAAAGTCCGGTATGGACGAGGAGGATTAAATTGATTGAGCGTTTACGTAGTTGAGCGCAACCTTTTCTGCTTCGTCCTCCTCCTCTTGTACTCTGCAGCAGCCTATGTGAATTTTGTCCACCATTTTTTCGATTTATTCAATTAGTTTGAGACATTTTGTGCCTTTTGTATCCATGGCTATACAATAATTAACTCGAACTTATTCTTTTATAAATTTAGTCCATTTTGTATCCATTTATGATGAAAGCCAAGTTAGGGTCTTAATATTTTAGGCATTAATTTTATTTTCTTTTTCTTTTTTGAAACGTTTAGGCATTATTTGCAGCGGCGGAATTTCTTAAGAGTTGTAATTTGGGCGGGTTGGTTGAATATGAAATCCCAAATGTATCTTATTAGTATGTAGTCACTAATTCAACACTCTATTCGTATTGGTTGCCGCGAGGTATCCTCCCAGCTGAATGCCAGAAGACTAATCTTTTGTCCCTGCGGTCAGCACACGAAGTGGTAGGGGACTGGCCAAATGGTTTGCTCTATTCACATGAGCGGATATCGAACCCCCAACCACATGCTTAAAGGACTAGGTGTTGTACCACCACGCCAACTATGTTGGTGGTATTACTTCCATATTTACCTACTATATTTAGCAATCATGTTCATTGACTTCTAATTCCATAAATACATGCAAGGTAAAGTTATTGTGCGTTAACTTTCATGGTATGTTTGCCGTAGATCATCACCTGAAGATAGCAATAAGTTACGTATGGTTGTGTGGGCAGGCATATGTCAACAGAAAGTAAGGCTGCGGCTTATGGATCGAGCTTTACTGGCGAATCTAGAATGGAAGTGAAAACAAAATAAGAATAGTGGACCCGGAACAAATGTTATATAGTTTTTAGAACAATTTTGTTTCTATTAACCACTAAAATATACTGTCAGTAAATATTTTCTTAGGTATAACGGTTCTTCTTGTCGTTTGCTTTATTAGAAGAATATTGAAATTGTGTATTAGAAGTGTTTAATACAAGAGTAAAAAGAAGAAGAAATAAGAGGAAGAACTTTTGGATGTTTCTCAAAAATATTTCCAAAAGTATCTTCAAAATATATATTCAAATATTAAAATTTTTGTATTTTTAGACTTTACTTTTTACAAATAAGAAGTTAATTTAACACACTCTGTATAATTTAACTTTCAAAGTTAGCATATAGACCGTTCATGGTTGAACATACGTATGTATGTAGGAGGATGGTCGCAGCTGGACACGTCTTTCCAGACACTGTCATCGAGACATACGTGCATTTGGTGAGGATGAAATATTTGACATGGACCATCTTTTTCCTCTCACTCCTGATGGCACCAAGTTTGCCACCACATTCGAGTCACAGTTTCAACTGCTAGAAAATCTTGGTCTACCCAGAATTAATACAGTTGCCAAGCAACATATAGTAGGAAGTGATTTGGTACCAGTGGATGCCTCTTCGATGTATATTTTATTTGTATTGCGTCTACTAATTTTGTATATAGACATACTTTTGTACACTTTTGATTCATTCTTACTTTAAGCTTATTTATTCAAATTTTACTTATTCGTATTTGCTCCATTTTTACCACCAAAATTGAAATATATTTTTATGAAAAATAGGCATTGACACGCATGCTAAAAAAAGATAAGCACAAATACTCAGTTGTCATTTTATCTAAATAGATTGTAAAAAATCATTTACTAAGAAAATGTTATATTTCTATAGAATATACTCGTTGACACAACCGCAAAAATAAATTGAATATAAACTTATTTTGTTATTAAAAATGATTTTTTAAAAAAAACACAAGACGGACCGTCTTGTGCCAAAAGTCAAAATGACATAAAGACGGTTTTATCAAAATCGTATTGTCTGGAAGTGGACGATTTTAACAAAAATGTCCTATATAAATTTGATTTTCGTTTTCTTATTAACATTACTATATATATATTTTTTTGTCTTTCCTTGAATTATCTTACATTCATTTAATGCAAGCAATTGGGACGAAGAAAAATAGTGTTCCATTCATCTTAAAATTATTATAGTTGACTTTTTTAAAATAAAACATTCAATCTAACAATATTTTTATATTTTTAGGAGAGAGAGTAACTTTAAGACAATTCCTTCAAAGTGATACCATCTTATATCAGACGACGTCACTTGAATAATCAACTAGTTAATGTGTAAAACGCTATTGAATCACTTGATTTATGGGCTTTAATAATTTTGATGTGACCAATAGGGTTGTTCAATAAATCGAGCAATTCGCGAACTGTTTGAGTTCAATTTGTGCTTAGTTCGTATTCTTTCAGTAATTGTTTCGAATTCAAACAGCTGTTACTATTTGCGAGATGTTTGACTCGTTTAAATAGTTATAGCATTATAAAATCAAACTCGAACTAATTTTAAAGTTCGTTTACCAAGTCGAACAATTCGTTTAGCTAAACGAAGCCGAATTCAAAAACCTAGTATTCAGTTTTGCTCGTTTCGTTAACACCCGGTGACAAAGTTCAATTGCATAACTTGACATGACAAAACATTGACAAAAACATCATATATGGCAAAAACACGACATGTACCTTATTTTTAAAACGCTATTTAATCACTTGATTTTATTGGGGTTTAAAAAATCTTGATTTCGCAAAGTTTAATCACTTAACTTGGTATGCATGTTGCAGTTATTCTCGATACATCACCGAGTTTTGGAGATCATGAGAACCCAAGCCTGACCATCACAGAAAAAATTAATGAAATAACGATAATACTAATAACAAATGGCGCCGTCAGTCAGCTCATTTTCAGATAATTAAAGATAAAAAAAATACACCTCGATCCCAAAAATATTATCTTAGTTGAGATGGTGTAAATTACTGCGTTGAAACATCAACTCTGGACAATATATTTTGTATCGAAGGAGTATAAGGTAACACAATTCTTAAATACTTCTAACAAGGCACATGGCTTAACAAATAATAACCCCATTGCCCCTTTCCTTGAATTATGACATAAGAATTACAGCACACCTCAAAATGTGTATTCAAGATCTTCTCGACCTAGTAGTTTCCAAGCCTAACTAATCCAAGGGGACCCCAAAATGGCCCAAGTTGGGCCTCTGGTAAATAACTTACCACGAGATACAAAACATGGATTGCATGTTTACATATACAGACAAGTAAAAGCTATATTCCCCATAGGGGAAGCTCCGGAACCGCAGATTACGCGCCATTGGTAACAGAAGGTTTCAGTTCTGAGTCTTCATTAAGATCGAACATAAGCATCACCAGACTTCTCTTTCATTGATATATGGCTTTTACATAAAATTTATCATACTATTATTCTCAAGAAGCTGTACACCAGCAGCGGCAGATCATGTGCCGTTGCTTACAGAAGCTTTATCAGATCTAACCCTCCGATAAAATAGAACGTAAGCCGCAGAAGACTTGACTTCTTCTTCATGAATGAGTGAGATGTGGCTATCGTCAAAATTGTACCATCGGTTTTCCTCAACAAGCTGCGCATGTCAAATAACAACATTAAGTTAATGTTGCTTGCTTACACAACCATGACAGTAAGATAATGCAACAGCAAAAGTGATCCATGCAGACCTCTAGTGGATCAAATTGCAGAAATAATCCCTGTTATGAAGACACCTCTTGCATCCCGAGAAACAACCACATACTAACACAGGAAAGACAATATACTCGAATGTAGAACTTTTCTTCTACATTCGCTATTGCAGAATAAATAGCAAAACTTTTGATGTATTGTGAGTAGCATTATCAGCAACGACTATTCATGGGGTTTTGCTTTGAGACCAAAAGAGCTATCAAGTTTGAACCAATGCCCAATAGAAGCTTTTATATTTGCTATAATACATACATCTTCAATACTAAAGCAATTATAGGAAAAGATTTCAAGTTGCAAGAGTTAATTTTAGAGAACTTTTTCTACTTTGAATATGAGAACGAAGATTTTGTATTCTCTTCGACCTTCCTAACTGTTTTTGACTGAGTAAACATCATTTAAACTACCATATATGTTGGGTGCCATGCCACCCCCTCTTTAACTTCCCCTCTGCCCTCGGTTGCAGGGCTTTTTTTTGTAGAAATTATTAACAATAGATTGGAGGCTGAATAGAAATCTTATTTGGACTATCTTCAAATGTACAAATGAAATTCTTTTTATAATGAAACAATACTAAAGCCTCTTAACGGCTAGTAACTGAAACCAGTCAAGTAGACAGCCCCACTGCCAACGGCTATAAACTAGCCAAGGCTAGAATTGGCCAAACAGTGATACTCTAAGCTAGTTACAATACTAAATTTAATTATAGATGTACAGTGCATATATGTATATGTGATGTATAGCTACTAGGTACGTGTATTTGTATACAGTGTATTAGTACGTACATATATATGTCAAAGTATATTTCTACAATTTTTATTTTACATGCGCTCCCTTTAAAATATAACATCTCCCAAGTAAATAAATGGCAGCAGTAGTGACAGTACATATAAGATGCATAGTAAAGAGGACTATTTTTTGGTCATACACGATGTGCAGCTATCTATCGTATTAAACCTCTAGAGAACTGTCGAGCAACTCCATGCAAGTGAAACTGTTAAAGACAAAAAAGCACCGAGTCAGAGAAGTTGATTGCACCTTAATACATGCAGTGTAGTGCCCACTTCCCATGCTACCATAGTGGTTTGTTAGAGCATAGAGTTCATACAGCTGTCGCTCTGAGTTGTTCTTGTTGGCAACATAGTTTGTAAGGTCAAAATTATGAAGAGGAAAATTGACAAATGTTTCGAGCTTATGCTTCATAGACCTGCTATAGGAAAATCTTTTAAGATGTATGACAAGAACTTCAGGAAGCCGCCAGAGATCCAACTTTTTACTGGCTTGTCGTCGCTCTTTACATCGAGGACAATACCTAAAAGTACAAATAGAAGCTGATTAAAATTAGCATAACACATCAAATTAAGGCAAAATTTGCGTCAATCCATCAGGCATTGGTCCTTGAAATGAAAAGAATCCAAAGCAATATCAATATATAACCAAACCCTCAAGTGTCTTTGTCAATGTACAAAATGCTAAACTTAACCAGGGAAAAAAAAAAAAAAAAAAAAAGCGTACCACATGTCTTCAGGAACTAGTGGTTCTTCACGTAGAAAAGCATCCATGCAAGTGTACAAGGACAGAGGTTCATTACGGGCTTTCTTGGGAACAGGACCTAATTTAAATACTTCCGGCAAATTTTCCAGGTAATGTGTGTCATAATTTGCCAAAAGCTTTTTCGACCAATCAATGAAAACCAGTACCGATGGTGACGATGACGAGTATTTAAGTGCTTTGTCTTCAGTTAAACTGAGGTCGACACATACATTGTTTTCATCAACAAAAACCAAAGGAAGTTTTGCAAAGGTTGCCATTTTAGAATTGGCACCATCTCCCTCTTGTGAATCACTTGCATTAATTCCTGGGATTGATTCAGAGCGAGAAGTTGCATGCGTACCAGCTGAACTAAGGTGCAGCATGTTTTCCGTTCTTAACATTGGCAAAAGCATTTTCTGAACTATTGCCTGGATACTGCTACATGTAATGACATCATCACACAAGATTGACGATACAAGGGGTGTTCCATAAGGCTTCCAACCCATAGTACTCTGAGCGTTAGTCTCCCTTGAACAAGGAAACAGAGAGTGAGAAAAGATGGCATCCTAAACTGCCAGAGGAAAGAAGTGAAGTCTATTAAATATTCATAGCAGTTAAAAAGACAAGAAATGCTTTACACAACTGTGAAACGAAGACAAGAAGAAGAGCACTGCTCATTTTTTAAGCAAAATCCAAAAACTGAAACAGCTCTTCCCACCCGTCGAGAAACACAGGAACGGGAAGAAAATTAAAAGGAAAAAGAAGCAAAAATCAGAAGTCATTGCTCTGGATAAAGTATAAAACATGGCCTATCAACCTAGTTCTTCTAATGGGAATATGGTGACTTCGCTGTGCTACAATTAGAATTAACCAACTTTAGACGTACCTTTCTTCCCTGCGGTGTATCAACTGAAGATACTTCGCATTGTTTGTCAACTTAGGGATCTTATAGGCAGCCAAGTGATCATCATCCTTAATGGTAGACAATGGAATTAAAGGATCTTCCAAGTAACGGTATATGTTGTGGCCACGAATCTGAACATAACAGCATAACTAAGTTCAGCTCCTATATTTGCAGTCATCGAGGACAGAAGTTCAAAAAATTGCTCCAAACATGTAATTTTGCAGAAGCATAAAATTAAAACACACCCAACCTCTGCGAGCAAAAGATTGTCACCCTGTTTCAACAAACACACACTAGAAAGAGATTGGATCAAGTCCCTACATCGCCCCTGCTTTGGGACCACCACAGTGCAAGCAACTGGTTTTGCACTACCATCGCTAGTAAAAACTGACACTGTCATGCTCCGGGTCATGGTAGCTTGAAGCGGCAAAGAAAGATACATAAATGGATCAAATGTGACTGAGATTTTATTACATACAGGACAAACCAGAGTTGACTTGTATTGACCCTGCAAAATGAGAAATTGTGAACTTAAGGATACACCAAAGTTCCAGTAAATTTGAAGGATTTGAAAAAAGATTATCCATATCATCTGGAAACATCATTCCTCAAAACAACTTGAGGAAGAGTTATAACCCTACTAGTAATGCATGTGGAAAAATAAATGACAATTCTATGGAAGCAGGTGCAGTTTGTCTTTGGTTAATGTCATATTTTATATTAAATTAAATAAAAAACACAAACAGATTTTGGCTTTTATTGTTATCTTTTAAATACAACTTATTACTTTTTGTTATAAAAAAAGGATTAATTTTATGCCAAAACATGCAATCACAGGGTGATTGATAATGATCAAGTACATCCAAGCAAAATTATATCAGGAAGACAATCAGAGAACAGAGCCAGGTAATATATATATATAGAGAGACACACACACATATATACAAAAGTATCACTTTGACACTCACTTGGCATACATCCACAATAATTGAATCATTACGAGCAATGTGATTCGCCCAATACTCGTCAGCCACTTCTTCGTCCGGTCGGCCTTCAGCATCTTTAGATTTGATGTACGGCTTGTGTTTGACACGGTTTAGATCTTCGTGAAGCCCGTCCAAAAGGAATGCAAGTAGCTCCTGTGCATTAAAAAAATCTGTTCTTACAACTTTAATCCATACAAGTTTTTATTTTTCTTTTAGGGGAAATTCATACAATTAAATGTTTCAAAGGAAAAAAGAAACACCCGCAAAATCTTTGATCAACCTGAGAATCATGCTGGTTATAACCACTGAATTGAGGGGCAAAGCGAGCTAGCTTAGCCTTAAAGGGCCGAGGAGAAACCGGAGTTCGACCTGGAGCCCAAAGCTTCCGAAGCAAATCACCAAATGCTAGCGCTAACTCACCCTGCAATTCCGCCATTTATTAGAAGGATAACCTCTTGCGTAGACATAACAGGCACAAGTAACATCATAGACATAGAATACTTCAAAAAAACATAACATGCAGGATATTTGATTTCACTCCAAAAGTTATAAAGCACATGAATCAGATATAAAGATATAAAGTAGACCATGAAAATGATACTCAAGACTGTCTATCAACGATAAAATACAATTGAATGGAAACAAACAAAAGCGAGTTAAATGTTTTATTTTTAGTCATGCCACAGGTGTGTAGAAATTTTTCCCATAATGAGAAATGTGCAAGGCGCAGGGATCAAACCCAAGGCCTTCCGTCTTGGGGCCTCAACCTTAATCATCGAGGTAAGGCCTCATCAGCAAGTGAATTAAATGTTATACACTTAAAGGCTTACATATATAGAAAAGGGTAATACAAAGCTCCAAACAGCAAAACTCCTTTAAGCTCTCATCTTAACAATAGAAAGCCTTCATTCCAGACCTATTGCTCCGACTAGAGTATGACAGTAAATTCAAAAAATGAATCAACTGAGATCACCAAAAGAATATGAACTTACAACCATCCCCAGAGGATTCTGCCTGTTTATCTCCTGATAGTAGTCTTCTCGAAAATAGCGAGAAAATTCAGGCGTATGGACAAGACATTGTATGGCACTATTCATGAAGCAGGTGTTACCAAGATTCAACAAACCCGTTAAACCACAAGTTGAGCCCCTTGTGCTAACTCCAATGCTCACATGGTTATTGTCTACTTCTCTAACTATAGCCAGGCCACCGTTTCTGGATGGACCCTTGCTTGCAGATGATCCGCCAGCAACTTGCAAGCCCGAGTAAGATGGCTCTGCATAATTTGAGACCCCATTATCTTTAGACCCATTCTCCAGAAAAGAATTGGGGATACTTTCAGAGGTATCATTAATGACTTCTACCAAAATCTGCCAATATGGATATATAGTGCTAAAATTAGTGCCTGCCAACAAACAAAAAGAAAAAACGTGTAGCAAGCTAAGAAGACAAAGATATAAGATCAATCGACCGTCTCACAACAATATATAATTCACATATGGACATAAGAACAGATGTACATAAGAAATGGAAGGCCTTACTCTTACGCAAATGAACGAAGGGAAAAGAAAACGAATATATTGTGGGGAGGCGGACTTATCATCACGGCGATAACAAAATAATTTCTTAAATCTCTGCAATTCACTTGCTGGAAATTAAGGTTATTACCACAGAAGGCAAGGATGAAGTTGCAGACAGTGAAATGCCAAAAAATTTAAATAAACAAATCAACCAACCAATTGAAAATGGAATCGGATAACAAAGAAACATGAAGGTATACATCAGCGTACCTACTATGATGCACATTAAAGATAGAGGACTCCTGGAAATACATGAAATATATAATTGCACAATGCGCACATGGAATGGAATAACGAAGAAATATGAAGGTATACATCAGTGTACCTACCATGATGCACATTAAAGATAGAGGACCCCTGGAAGTACATGAAACATATCATTGCGCAATGTCCACATTGAATAACAACATGTGAAAGCATTAACAGCTTATTTAACACTCATAATGTAACCAACATCTGGCAATTCTCCCCACAGACCACATTTGGCCTAACTACAGGGAACAACTTTACCAGACCTTAGTTGTGAATACTAATTGCATTATTTGATTTCAATTTCCCTCAAGAACATGATGGAAAAAAGCAATTTTTTAAGTACCTACAACAAAAAAGAAATAAGCTTAGGCCCCAAGCTAGTAAGTGATAAACAACAATTAGTTGGGCAGCAACAAAGCAAAGTATATGTGTGTTTAATATAGATCAGCGACAGCAAGCGACTATCACTCAGAATCCAAGAATAAAGAGAATGCGGTGGGTAGAATAAGCACAAAAGAGGCAAATTCAATCTTTATTAATACAACTTAAACGTGGTCCAAGATAAAAGTTTATGAAGACATAAAATTACGGTTAACGAGATATAGGTCATATATAGGGACACCTTAGAGTATATTCAGGGACATAGACAGGCGTAGATACTATCTACGCTTTAGGTTGACTTTGCACTTGAGCCAGAGCCAAGAAAATGACGAATTGGCTTATTCATAGTGAAGAATTGGATTTTTTTTTTGGGGGGGGGGGGGGGGGGGTGAGAAGGAAGGAGGTGAAGTGGAAGAGCAAGTGAAGTAAACTGACAGCGGGAAGAGAAGAAGTAATGAGAGAAAGAATATATTACCCAAAACAGAGATTCGGACTCCGACACAACAAAAAGGCGCAATGAAGAAGCTGGAGCTTTAAAATGTCTGTTTAAGTGACAAAACAGAGCCAGGTTTGAGGTTACGACAGTATAAAAGTACAACCAAAGAAGTGCTGTAAAATATCCTAATTGCAGAAATATTATCTCTACTTTTTTTTCTTTCTTTTTTTTCTTTTTTGTAACTGATATTATCTCAACTTTCTCCCTCTGTATAGATTCCAGTGAACCTGAAATTGAATCACATGCACTTGACCGTTAATTGAAGGAGCCACTGTAAGCTGCAGCTCATTTTCTTGAGAAGGGGTAGAAGAAACTGCTTCCCCTGATTACCTCTGCTCTTTCTCTACTCAATGGCTATAAATTTTAAAAAAGTGACTGTCTCAAAGTCCTGAAGATGCTCGCTAAGAAACAAAACCTCAAAGTAAGCACCTTTTGGAGGACTTTAAATATTATGATTCTTCAGCCCATTGTATCAATGGATCTTGATGTATACCAGTTATGCATACAACTAAGACGTTCTGGGTTCACTCCACAAGATGAATTGCGTTAAGAAACAAAAAGGACTACTTTTAAAAGGCTACGAGTCTGACATAAACAAACTTACATCCTGATCCATCTGAATGTTTGCATCATCCAGTGTCTTTTCCATCGCGTTCATCAAAGAATGCTTTTGATGATTAAAGTAATCCCAAATGTACACCTGAAATGATATGAAGTCCACACAAATTACAGAAGGATTACAGAACACACACATATATAAACTAAGCAACAAGGAAAGGCTTTACTTGCTCCGAATCAAGACCAAATATACTGCGAGCTCTTTTGTGCAGTTCAGCAATTGTTTCCTGCCAAATGTTTTTGAAAAGATTAACAGTTGCAATGGGTTTAGACACTTTAATTCTTAGAAAAACAATTTTATTTTTATTTTTTGTATTGTTTCTTTCTTCCACTAGCAAAGTTGCAGGAAGGAACAATGTTGGTATATACCTTTTTGCTTATTCTTAGGGTAGTATGATCATCTTTGGGCATCAAATGCAAATGCAGGCGCAATGGATAAACTTCAACTGACAATTCCACCTGGGAGAGACCAGACTTGATTACTTTGCGAGCCAGTACAGGACCCCCTCCATACCTAATTCACAAGACGAGAACACGCTTGTTTTGAAGCTCTCAGCCATTGCATGAGTAGCAAAAACTTGCTAATTAATGCACTAAATGATTTTATCTAACGGAAGTCATACTATATCAATTCAAGGCAAAAGGAACTTCATTCAAGTAGGCATATGAAACACCAGTGATGTAATTGATGAAGAAAAGGATCTGTTGTACACCAAGACGTTTGGTTTTACATCATCCTGAAAATACATACAGTTTCATGAAATAAGGATAACACTATAACTTCTTTCAGCCAAGCACCAACAAAATACCAAAAAGAATAGTTTCCCAAGCATGGATGAGCTAACCCTAATCAAGAACTGAAGAAAACTACCAAAAACATTACTTGCCACATCCACATCCATCTGCTTTTTCTAGGGAGTATCTCAATCTCAGAAGGACCATAAGAGCCAAAACGACACACACTTAGCTGCAATTTGAGGCAACTTGAAACTTACAAATAGATCTAAGCATTTTAAAGTGGTTGAAATTGTCTAGGTGGCTACTGTCAAAAGACCATATCAAATCTCTCTCTCTCTCTCTCTCAAAAGGTAGAATTTTAGTATGAAAATAACAAGGGATGCTCATTCTTACGGGAAAATCAGCTATTGTATTCCCAATAATATCCAGTAGCATGTGAAGCAGCAGACCTTATGTCGGTGCAAAACGTGGCTACACTTAAAAGGGGCTACTTAGGTCTCTTATTGTACATCAATAAGCGAAGTGCTTTGGCATACTTCTAATTCTAATTTACATGACTTCTCTCCCTGCCTTGGTGCAGTTTTTTACAAACTTGAAGACAGAAGATTTCAAAAAGAATAAGAAGCACAGGAGGACAGCAATGGGGGTAGCTTAAAGCATAAGTGTATCCAGGAGTGCACAAAAATCCAGTATTATATCCAACTCACCATGCATACAAATGATTCCATGCTTCCTCCGGAAGCAATATGTAATCAGTGCCTTCCACTAAGGTGTCATGGAGTTCCATCCCCGCTGAGATATTCTCAGATGCAGATTCATAGATTAAATCAGAATTATCAATGCTGGAGGGCCTCTTCACAGCGCTTGAACCAATGGCATCATTCTCCTCGGTCGATGATCCATCACTCATGGAGGTTATCTGGCTTTGGTTCACATATTCAAGCCAATCTTGCCACCATCTGTTGAAAGCATTGACATATAGGCCAAATAACATGAGAGCCCCTCAAATCAATAGTTGCAGAGGACAACTGGTCCAAGAGCTGGACATCTACAAGTATCATACTTAAGCACACGATTTTGAGGAAAGAATATCCAAAAGCTGCAAGGTAAATATAAAATTAACGGGCAAAAAAGCCAGCTAGAGGCCTTCACTAACCAGGACTCAACATAAAGTTTATCAGAGCAGTAAGTAATGCTTTGAAGACATAAACTCCAAACCAGAAAGTCCATGTTCCAATCTCACTTCATCTCGACGTTATCGACTAAAATTAAAGGTGTGAACATTAAGGGTTGCAATTTGTTAAACACGATAAAGAAAGGGTTAAAATTTGTTCTCCAAGTGAGTGTTTGGCAGAAGGTGATTCTTTCTACCAAGTTTTTCCCAACTTCTAAACCATAATCTTTCCCGCAAATAAAACTGGAAAAGGAACCGATTTTCCCTCGTTAATTGCGCTCCTTCCTCTTCCCTCGGATAATAAAGGACCCACGACACTCCGGACCCTACAGAAGAGAAACGGGAACCATATATTGTGCTCCTTCATCTTCCCTCGGATAATAAAGGACCCACGACACTCCGGAACCTAAAGAAGATAAACGGGAAACCCTATATTGTTCCGAGCTGACTGCTATAAGACGCAAATTCAAAGAACCAAATTTTACCTCTGATTTATCAAATAGAATGTATCTCCTTCTTTAGTTTGGGCTTCGGCGGCCAAAGAAAGGTCTCTAACGACGATCTTCTCCTCCTCCGGTGCCCGTGACGGCCACACCTCCGTCATTTCTCCTCCTTCAAGGCTAAAGGATATCACTTGAATGTGAACAAATCTTCTCTTTTACAAAATGGACACCTTTTTCTTCAAGCTATAAATATCCCTACTGCTGCTCGTTAGTCTTGTGAGAACGGGTTTGGAAACGGTACTTCCACACTGGAGGGTACTGCCTGCCACATCGTTCATATACATTATACAACCGTTTCCCCTTGTTCGTCATCTGTTTTTATTGGGTCCAAGATGGAAGAAGATATCCTAACTCGTTTTTGATACGATGTTGTAATACTTTTGGATGCAGCATAATAGACCGGTATCAGATCAGGTTAGATATATTAAATTAGATTAAACTGAATATTAATGTCATGTTATAGATAAGTCAAGAGATTTGTGATAAAATAAATTAAAAAATCATCTCCGGTCTAATAAACGTACTACATTTAAAAATAAAAATTAAAAAACTTTTAGGAAAAAGTTGTCTTTGTTATTACCAATACGGTAACATTTAAATGTTTTAAAAATTTTTAAGAAAGTTGTCGATAAGTATTACATTCGCTCCATAAATATAAATACCTAATAGAGGATTAAGATCAAGATAAAGCATGGGTTCGTATTAGATGATATTTCTTCCCCTACCATCATATGAGGCCCATAAGCCCTCTCCATGTAATGATTTAACTCCATTCCTTCATGTAAATAACCCAAGATTGTTTTACAATCAACTATGTTTTTACCATTTAATGTAATGATAAGTGGAAAAACATCATGTGTGATAGGTGGTGATGACCCATATTGATCGAGCGAGGGAAAATGAATGTCGGACCTTATATGACGAAAAGAAAGAAAACCAAGATGTGGGAAGTAAAAACTCAGCTTTATTAGATAGATAGCTAACGGTGTTGGCGTCACCGTTAGCATTGACATTGGCATTAATATTGAAATTGGTATTGTCATTAGATAGGAGAGAGATAATTGTTCAAAGCACTTGCATTTTGGTTTATTATTTTTTATCTCTTTGTTTTTTTTCTTCCTTCATATTTTAATAACTTGTCAATTAAAACATATTAACCGTTAATGCACCTATCTTTTATATTCTTTCAATCTATACCATTGTCTCGGACTTGACCTGATATTTACATGTATTTTTTATTCGATATAGAATCAAATGTTTATAAAATACAAACCAACGAATGTAATAAAAAAAGACGTAGAGATGTAAACGGCTTTATGCATAACCATAAATATTTATATTTTAATAGAGTGCACATCTGTATCAACTTTGGTCGATTTTGTATCTAAGAATGATTTTCGAGGGGAGACATTGGTCCGTATATATATATATATATATATATATATATATATATATTTACCAAAATTTGTTTCGTGTCTCAATTGATTCGAATAAAGATAATGATATACTTCTATTACATATGTGCTCTTTGTAATTTTTGAAACACCCTTATGCGACTATACATAAGAATTCAGATGTAATACATTTATATATACCATGTGTCTCGATTGATTGGAATAAAGATAATAATATACTTCTATTACATATGTGCTCTTTGTAATTTTTGAAACACCCTTGTGCGACTATACATTTACATATACCATTTACATATGTAATACATTTACATATACCATGATTAATCCGATGTGTAGTAAATTAAAAATTAAATTTTTAATCAAATCCAAACTTGAATTTACTACATACCGTGATCCTAGTGTCTATTACATAGTGATACGGTTCATATAAACCATGATCTCGGTGTAAAGTAAATCTAAATTTGGATTCCTTTCAAGTTCAAACTTGAATTTACTATAAACTAGAATTCCGACGTATGTCACACCGAAATCATCGTGTGTAGATACTATCACTATCTTGATCTCTTCATTTAATCATCGAAATAGTGATTATATTACGTCATGCATTGTGGTAGTTTCAAATCCAATATTTGATATAGAAATGCACAGTTGAATTACTAGAAATTGGTAGTTATTAAAGTCTGCTTCTTTCTTTCTCTTGTGTCAACTTTATGTAGAGTTCCTGTTGACCTTTTGTAAAGGGCCATTTGTGGAAAAAGTTGCAAAAGTGTCTATTACGGCACAAATACTTTATTTGGCAAGGTACGAAGCAATTTTGACACAACAATATTAGTTAGACTCAATTTATCCTTGATTTTATTTGTCATTCACGTGCTACTCACACTACTTTGAGAGTGTGGCGTTGCCAATGATGCATGAGAACGAAATTGCCAACGGGAAGGAAAAGACAAAAGAACCCTCGAACGCTGCTTCGACGAAAGGCAAATGACGTTAAAATGAAAATATCCGAAAATTGAGGAAATAGACCATTTATGTTGATGAATCGTCTTTTCAATATGGCACGGGAATATATCTTCTAATCATAAGTTTAAAAAAAGAAAAATTTAAATATACATTGAGATTCAACTTCATGACAAATAACAACAAAGCCGAATATTAAACCTTAATTGTTAGCCTAAGCCTCACACAAAAATTGAAGGCTCAAAAAGTTAAGCTCCACATTGATTTTTCACTCTTTGCCGCATATATCAACAGAGGCTATGAGGCCAAGAAGGACCAAATAAAGCGATACTTAACAAAGATCAAACAGCTCAAGCCCATGTTTTAAAATTTTGAAATTGAGCATATTACTCGCTAAGAAAATAAAAGAGCCAAATAACGTTTAACATCTTCAATTCCAACAGCGTTGAACAAAAAAATTATGGCGAATCTCATAAAGCGCCAAACTCATAAGCAGTCTGAGGTGTTTTAAGTTGACTACCTCAATACTTGGATGGACGAGATTGTAACCTTCTTGAACAGGGAATTCAACCGCATGACAGACAAACTGTTCGCAAGCTACGCATCAAAGCAACCAGGCATGCTCTCTTGAATAGGGTCATTTACATGAATTCATTATTCCAACTATGGGTGAAGTGCTTCTCCAACTAATAAGCAGACTACAAGAGAGACTCATATGAAAATTTATGGAAATCATTATAGATGAATGTAATTAGTCAGAAGTGTTTGCTAGCCGAGTACTACTGGCTGACTTTACACGTGGCCTTGAGCTGGTGAAAAAGTGTTGTATGCCCGATTAACTTACGTTCCCAATCAAGAGATGATCTTTGTCATCAAATGTTTCATTTTTCATTCACCTTTCCTAACAAAGCTAAACCCACTTCGGCTCATTGATTTTTGTACGAGATGACGGCTTTACTTTTTCTTTTGCGAGGGCCTAGCAAGGTTAAAGCTGTCATTCAAACTAATGGATATAAAAATGAGTAAACATGTTCTAAAATGGCATGGTTTGTAGCGCCCCGGCCCGATACTGGACATCGGTACCAGTGCACCCGCCGTAGCCTACTACAAGAACTATGAAGCGTCAAAGCAGATCAAGCACACGTCATTCATGACGTAAGATAAATCAGCGGAAACGTCGTAGAATTAAAAAATTCAATAACAATAGTATCCCACATGAAACACAACGGAAATAAAACGCATAAGGGAGAGTGTCTAAAGTATCTTTCGATACAAAATTTTAACAGTAAATCCCTCAACTAAAGGATAAGGACTGTAAGCTCGTCCATCCTAAGCCTTCTAACACCCACAACCTCCAATGTATCTCTTCAACTTTTCAACACAACAAGTCTACACCAATGGCATATTTAATCCTTCAACCTTCTGCAAATACACTCCAAACACTTAGAATGTACTTAATGAACTCAAGATCTTACACCAAAACAATGATCACATTACGGATAACACTTTTATGGGCAAATTATCAACAAAGATCACAACATAACGATTTTCAGGAATTGGCCCAAAGAACATGACTATACACCATCAACAACAACAATTACATATAGTAAAGCATTTTACATACACAAACCAACGCTACTAATGTGTGATCCAAGTTTTATCTTTGTAAGAACATATGGCCTAAGATAACAAAATTTACGTAAAGCGTATAGAAAGATTACTTGCCTTGGAATCTAGATAAGCTTACGAGTGTACTGCGGAATTTTGGTAAGGATTGAACCTAGATTGACCTTCTTCGTTCCTTTTTCTTCTTCTCTTCTTCTTTCTCTTCCCCTTCCCCTTTTCTCTCTCTCTCTGCGGTTTCCCTTCTCTTTGTGTGATAACTCCCAGCTCCCTCTCCTTTGGGGAGTTATACTAAATGTGTAACTCCCCCCATCTTTTAAGTGGGGAGGGCATTTTGGTAAATTTTGGCTAATTTCTTTAATTCTCACTTTTAACCCTTTTTTTTATTTTTCTATGTTTTATTTAACTAAGTCTCATAACCTATACAATTATTTAAATTGTGTTTAAGGTTGACTTTCCAGTATTGAAAGTCGTGCTTAAAAGTCACGGGGTGTGACATGGGTTTTGTAATGATTGTTATCATATGAATTTCTGTTGAGTGGTTTTTGCAATCATTGTTATGATGTGAGTTTCTATTCAGTTGTATGTTCGTAAGTTAGATTGATGGATTTTATACATTTTTTTTCACACACAGAAAGAAGTATTATTCGAAGTCTTATTTTCGGAGCAATTGCATTTTTCTTTTAGGTCAACCCAATTTTTTGACAGATTTCTTTGACGATTTGTGCATGTGTATATGCTTTTCCTATCGCTTTTGCATCTTCTTTCGGTTATTTTGACGTAGACGATACATCTAACTCAAGATTTTGTGGATCACTGCGTCAGATCTCATACAATTTAGGAGACTGATGAAGTCTTTATTTGCATACTCCATACATGTTTTTAGGACTAAGACGATGGAGGGCCCGAAGTAAATGATTTCACCTTTTGATCCAGAACTATTCTCAAGAACAAATTAACTTTTAAGTTTTTATATCATGTGAAATTTGCAGACTGGTGCAGAAAAATTTTCAAGGCTGCAAAAAGTTCCCAGGATCAAAAGTCCTAAAATTTGAAATCAGAGCCTCAAAAAAAAAAAAAAAAAAGGTTTGTTCTCCTTTTGGTGGGTCGTCCTCCTAAAGGAAAGGAAAATGGAGGAATTTGCAGAACGATAATTTGGATGACAGAAGATTCTACTTTTACCAACCTTGATCCACTATTTGCTTTTTCTTTTTGAGATGGCTTTTGATGTCATCTTTGTTGTCGCTTCTCCTTTCTAACAGTTGTGTCAAAAATATTCTTACCAATCAGAAAAAGCATATGGAAAAGGTATAATTAAATTTGTAAAATAAATCAATCTTTTTCTTTGTTACCACTTATAACTCTTTGTGTGGGTGAGCATGCTGATTAATATGTATATTAGTGCATGTGCATTAGCTCGCATACATATGTACACATACACACACATACGTACACACACATATATATTGAGGACGCATTTTGAAGCAACTAGTAAAGTTGACGTTCCGTAAACTTGAAATTACGGGCTCAAGCCGCAGAAACAACCTCTTATATAAATGGGTAAGCCTGCGTACATCAGATCGTGACAACAAACATCAATCAAATGTCTGACGGGTCAGACATTCATTCATTTAACCATCAGGTTTACTGGATTTCACTTATCCTAGAATTGATTGAATTTTAGTCTTGCACCAAAATGAAATTTACTTTCTCACTTGGATACAATTGGACCATATAATATAAATAAAGCGTTTTGGCTATTTAATTGCAAACAATAATTTTTAATTTTCAGAAGTACATGAAGTAATTTTGCTAAGATGATATAGTGAAAATATTAACCTAACAAAATAATTCAGAGTTTAGAAATAAACTTTTGTCAGTTTGTCTCTATCCTATCTACTTTAAAATTTATCGTACCCCGCATTAATCATAATATCCGACATCATAGTATGCGAATACTACAAAAGTTGGTCATAATTAACATGCAATTATGAACAAACTCCACTTCAATTATTATGATTGAAATAATTCTACCTTTTGGATGGTATCTTTGTCCTTATGTTGCTGTACATAATGCTGCAACCAGGGGCGGAGGGAAGGGGGGGCCTGGGGGCACGTGCCCCCAACGTCGACGAAAAAATCATATAGATAGGTAGGTGTATTTGTATTTTTGGTCATTCAGTTCAAAGTGTGCCCCTGCTTGATAGAAGAATAACTCTCTGTTACGTAGTCACATAGTGTTTAGCGTTTGTCAATTCTCTGCTAAGTGACTAAAATGTGTCTAAAACTTACCGGAAGTTCAGTCTCTTAAATATATTAAAAAAACATTTAAAAAGGGCTAAAAAAAATTTTGAAATTGCAAAAAATTAAAATAAAAAACCCCATTGACTTTTCAGTTGTCCCTGCGGTTGTTGTCCAAGCAATCTCAATAGCTAGGTTTTTTTAATGTTGTTGGTTTTTTTTACCCGATTCACACACGTTTTCCACATCGTTTAGGCGCATTTTGGACAACCCCCACACATTTTGGAGTTTATCTTTGGCGGTAAGGGTTTTCCTGGTTGGAATAAGATCTAGTTTTCTAATTTGAACTGTGTCTGATGGCGTTTTCCTTTTGTTCGGAAGGTTTGACTTATTTTGGAAGCTGAAATCGGCCAATAAGGAAGAATTCAAGATTTGGAAAATCTTGGAACACAAATTGGTGGTTTTCTTTCCCAATTCCCAAACGGTTTTATGAACACCGATTAGGGTTTCCTCTTATGCGTGGTTTCCAGGGTGTTTAGATGAAGCTGAGTGTCGGTCAAGAAGGGTAGCAAGAACAAACATTTTTACAATCAAATTCTCAAGCAAGATTAACAATAATTCATTAAGAGGTAAATATTCAAACCTACATTTTTATGATGTTTTCTTTTTTCAAACGGTAAATCTTGTGGTCGATGTCGTATGTTTGGATTATGCAATTGGTTTGATGGTTTCCCCTTGCAATTTAGATTGTTTTAGTATGTGCTATGTAAGGTAATCGTTGAAAACTAGTGGACTTCTTTGCATTAGTTTGCTTACGAAGATGAAAGTTTTTTTTTTTGGTTGCTAAGCTTACGAATCCTGTGAGGGCTGATGCTTGATAGTTGGTACATATTAATTTGAAAACGGCATACGGTTGTGCCACTCCGTTGCGGGAAGATTCTACAATTACACAGCTTTTATAATTTTATTTGGTTGCTCTAAAGTCGTTTCAAATTTAAGAGCTGCACATACCTTTAGATTGCATTCAAATCTTTAGTGTTGGATGTTGCTGGTGTGAAAACTATGTTACGCATTCCAAACAACCGTGTATACCATATATGATTGGTTCATTGATTCAGCATTCAGAAAGTAAACTGTAAAAGGTAATCTGCTTTTCCAAATGCCCATTGTTAAACACTAGCTTTTGTGACAGTTGTTTGTTTCTAATTTTTTTACAATGAATATCATCAAGACTGATGTACACAACCGTTTGGGAGGATGACGTACTATCGGATTGTTTATTGTGTTACTTTGAGCATGAAACTTTTAGCACCATTGAAGATGAAGATATTATGCAACGATTTCAATCAATGTCATCTCTCGAAAAACCTTTTTGCATCCTTTGACAACTCCTTCTCGTTCTACAATAGGCAAATAAAAAGTATGTATTGATGTATATTACTATATTCGTTTAATAATTATGATTTGCATATTGTTTGTTGTGTATTGTTTATTTTTTTGTACATTGGTTGGTAGATGTGATTTCTTTCACGTATTTTATGTTATAATACAAAAATAATGTCTACAAGATTTTATCATTTTTTCCGGTCTTAACGGTCACATGTGGTATTTCTGTGGCGAAGCCTGTCAGTGCCCTCCCAAGAAGGGACTTCTGGCTCCGCCACTGGCTGCAACTATAATATTTATTAAATAAGCTTTATGAACCATGATGATGTGCATTTTGATGGCCAAACACGACATAACATTTGCTGTTTCGCATGTTGAGAGAGCCAAGAAATGATTTTGGAGTATGGACCGTAGACTTTGAAAGACGTATCTCTATATTACTGTTCACAATATATGCTGGATCTTATCTGATCAACCGGTAAGGTTGCTGTTTTGTGATCTAAAAGTTGCGGGTTCCAACCGCAGAAACATCTCTTGCACAAAGTATATGGTAAGATTACGCATATCTGATCGCAAAACGATCCGCCACCTTTTCGAACCATGTGCAAACCTAGGAGACTAATACAATAACGTCCTTTTAATATATATTGGCTATGAAATTCCGAAAAAGGGACGAATTCACTATCGTGTATTCTTTTAATCATAAGTTGATTATACAATAGGTATTGTATTTAACGTATTCATGACTTGATCCAACATATCCGTTAGCCGAGAATATAAAAATATTTAAGTCATAAATTGATTGCCAATTTTAAACTTAAAACTTGGATACATATTAAAATAGTTAGCCAAACAGTAATTTAACGTTTGCAATTTCTAAATTGCCATCAAACCTTAACTTTTGATATTAGAATGTATACAATTAAGAATGATAAATTAATAGTTCAGCTATTTTTTACCATTCAGAAAATATGTACTATTATTTTGTATTGACAAAAATAAAAAATATAGACAATATTTTTGAGATATAAGGAGCATGAGACAACATCCTTTTTTTTCATAGAAAAATATAATAACAATTTGTATCATTCTTTTTATATCATTACTATACCATTTGTCTACTTCACTGGGTAGTAAATTTGTCCTATTTTAATAATTTAAAAAGTAACAACTATGTAACATTGAGAAAATTAATAAAATAAAAACTTGATAATTGATATGTATCATTACCGAAAGAAAAAGCAAAAAAAAAAAAAAAGAGAGAGAGAGAGAGAGCGAGAGAAAAGGGAAAAAAAACAGAGGTTTTGTCCAGTGTCCAACAGTCAAAGTGAGTCAACTAAGTAACACTTCACTTTCTTGCCTTCTTCATTCCTTCCACTACTACTACTCACATCCGTCCTTGTCACCGACCTTCGCCTCCCGTCGTTCTTACATTCCTCCCGGAGTTTGTCAATGAACTCTCAAACTCCGGCAACAATGTTCATCTCCTCCCCCATTCTTCTTCTCCACCTCATCCTTACAATACTCTCATTTTCCACTATTTTCTTTCTGTCCTCCTCCGCCGCCGCCCACCACCGCCACATTTTACATCAACCATTTTTCCCTCTTGATTCTTTTCCCCCTACCCACTCTCCAGACCCCTCTCCCCCTGCACCACCTCCTCCTGACTACCCTTTTACTTCCTCGTCCCCTCCTGATAACCCTTTCTTTCCTGAATCCTCTCTCCCACCTCCTTCTCCACCTCCTCCGCCGCCTTCCTCTGCTTCATTTGCATCTTTCCCAGCTAATATCTCCTCCTTAATTTTTCCCCAAGCACCCAGATCCCCTAAACGTGCTTCCTCCAAGCTAATAGCCGGTGCCATTGCGGCTGTTGTTGCTGCCATCTTTGTTGTCTCATTTGCCACCTTTTTGCACTGCCGGAAGCGAAAGAGTCGACATCTTGATGATGCTAAAACGCATAGATCCAACAGTTCCCTCCTCCACCGCGCAGTTTCTACTAATTCGAGTAATGGGGTTATCCCCAAGCTTCAAAGACCATCGCAATTGAGCTCTGAGTTTCTCTATTTGGGCACATTGGTCAATGCTCACGGCTGTATTGATAATCCTCACAGCAATCAATTGCGAAATTTGTCTACTAATCAAGCTGAAAGTAGTTCCACAAATCCTAGGAAACTGGGCTCTCCGGAGCTCCGGCCATTGCCTCCATTGAATAAGCAAACTTTCAGCCAGAATTTCGGAGACCCCGAGCTCTGTTCCTGTGGTGAAGATGATTATGACGAGGACGATGATTTTTACTCGCCGAAAGAATCTAGAGGGAACAGAGATAAATCAGATCGAACTGAATCGGTTCCATGGAACGGTTTTGCAGTAGCAAAATTTGGTGGGCCTTGCTCTTGTTCTTCATGCTCGTCTTCCAGTTCTGCTTCTGGGTCTCCGTTAAGGTCTGTTTCTCTCAGCACTTCGCAAGAATCAGGGCTCAAGTCGCCTGATCTAATCTCTCTTCAGCTTACACCTCCTCGGCGGTCCGGTCCATCTCGGATTTTACCAACTGAACCGTTTCCCCCCAAATTAATTGACCGGAAAGAATCCACGTCAGCTTCCGCATCACCGACGAGACTTTTCAGCCGAAGCGAGGACTCGTCCCCGAGAAAGTCGGACTCTTCAGATCAGACTTTAAATTCCCCGCTGAAAATAAGCAGCCCAGACAGGCTAAGCGGCCGTATTTATGGGCTATCACCGTCTATTCCGCCAACTCCGCCGCCTCCTCCTCCGCCACTAAGGAGTAAACAGGGTGAAATTCCTATAACTCCGACCTCAAAGTTTAAAGCTTTAGTGGAGGAACCACGCGTTTTAGCGGCTCCCGAGAGGCCAATGTCAGTGGAGAGTCCTAGCTTGGTTCCAGCTGTCCAGTTGTCTTCTCTTTCGAAAGATATTGATAACAATGAGAGTGGTGCTAAAGAAAATTTAGATGATAAGGTTGTGGAAAATGTGGAGAACACAAAGCCAAAATTGAAGCCTTTGCACTGGGATAAAGTGAGATCAAGTTCTGAACGCGGAATGGTGTGGGATCAACTCAAGAGTTCATTTAAGTGCGATAATATGGATCCTTAATCATTATACATATTTTGCGTACTGATATGCTTATGTTGGTTTCATTTGTATCTGGTGTATAATTTGATCCGCTTTGTGCACAGATTGAATGAGGAGATGATTGAAACCTTGTTTGTCGCAAACGCTCCAAAACCGACTCCAAGATGTGCCAATGGATTTCCAGTGCCTTCGTTGCCTGCCGAGGAGAATAGGGTGCTAGATCCTAAGAAGTCTCAAAATATAGCCATTTTGTTGAGGGCCCTTCATGTCACGGTGGATGAAGTTTGTGAAGCCCTTGTGGAAGGTAATCTGTTAATCGCAATCATCTGAACTTCATTAAACCGAATAATCTGCTATTGTTCTGTTTGTGTAACCAAAACCAATTAACAGCAACTTCTACTTGAATTTTCTAAATGAACATTGTTGTGCCATGTTGGTGCTATATCTGATGAGGTCTATCACCACTTCGTATCCCCATAAGTGGTCCTATTCTAACACTTCTCTCGCAATCCTTTTTTCATCTTTGATTTTTGATGGTTTACCGTTGTTAAAGAGTTGTTTGCTACTGTTTATTAATATTGGACTGCTTAGAAATGATTGTTTTCATCTAGATGGTAGATTGACCCTTCAATGTTCTTGATATTTTAGAATGCCTTTCTAGATCCCACTATGGCTACTTGTTATTTGCTGCTCTCTGGTAACCTGCAACACTGCCTTTCACGTACTGGACTTGGCTCCTCGCAGCTTACCATTCACTTCAAGAATTTTAATTTACTTTTATGTTTTAATAAGCTCTTGTCATTCATGTATCGTGTTTCACTTATCCAGGAATACATGCATGATTCTTTTGCTCTCTTCCTTTAATTGCACAATATCTGGAATTCTGCTAACAATGAACATTGGAAGTTTTTGTCTGTATACAGGTAAAGCAGAGAATCTTGGAACTGAACTTCTGCAGAATCTGTTGAAGATGGCTCCAACTAAAGAAGAAGAGCGCAAGCTGAAAGAACACAAGGATGATTCTCCGATTAAGCTTGGACCAGCTGAGAAATTTCTGAAGGCAGTGCTGGAGGTTCCTTTTGCATTTAGAAGACTGAACACAATGCTCTATATATCCAGTTTTGGATCTGAGATTGAGTATCTCAAGACTTCATTTGAGACTTTGGAGGTAACGTTTTATGTCATTACAAGCTTGAATCTTGATAGCATCCTTTGGATTTTAGCCAAACTGTCTAACAAGACAAATTGAACTAAAGTGGTATGGAAGTGCCGGAATATTTAGCACATGTATAATATTATGACTAAAAGAGCAAAAACCTTTCACAATGGGACTCTGGAATCGCTGAAATACCATGCACTAATTTTGGACTGCTGAATTTCTAGCTTATCAGATCTGCGGGGTGGTTACTGCTCTAGTTTCTAGAATTTTGTTTGATGAAGCTTGTCAAGCCCATCCAACTCTCTCTCTCTCTCTCCTTCTCCTTCTTCTTCTTCTTTGCATTTGATTTTTTTTAAAAAAATAAAGTGCTTGTAGCACTTCTTGGTTGTAGTAATGTTTTCTGAGAGGAGGGAATTGTGGGGTCAGTGGAGCTCTGGATTGGTTTTTGTTTCAGTTTCATTACCAGTAAAACAATTAAGTGAATTGGTAGCCAAAGAGGTCAGAGATTCTTTCATGGTTTCACGTGGATTTGATTTGAGCATTCCCCCGGGAACTATTGAATATGTGGATCTTAGATAAGATTGTATGTCCAACATACTATTTATGATCCATCACGATCGGGAAACATTTAAATCTGCAAGCTTAGACAAGACTGGATGTCTAACTTGCATACTTCGTTATAACCCATCTGGTACTTAAGGACATCCGTTATCTGTAAAACTCACAAGTTCATGTGTAGCTATCCAATGATGTGCTCCTCCCCTTGTAATCACCATTGCTCGCCTTGATGAGTTTGTACCTCGAACTCTCTAGAATTTCAAGTATTATGATTGAATGTACATGATCATTTAATTACCAGTGATGAGCCTTTGGTTTCTAATTTCACAGGCAGCTAGTGAAGAGTTGAGAAACAGCCGAATGTTCTTGAAACTTTTAGAAGCTGTGCTAAAGACCGGGAACCGTATGAACGTTGGCACTGACCGGGGTGATGCGCACGCCTTTAAGCTTGATACGCTGCTCAAGCTTGTATATGTAAAGGGGGCTGATGGAAAAACAACTCTTCTACATTTTGTTGTTCAGGAGATAATAAAAAGTGAAGGTGCTCGTATCTGTAATGGTTATCAAAATAACTCTTCCCCTGTCATCAATGATGCCACGTGTCGCAAGCTTGGGCTTCAGGTTGTTTCTGCTCTCAGTTCGGACCTCGTGAATGTCAAGAAAGCTGCTTCCATGGATTCAGAGGTGCTTAACAGTGATCTCTCTAAGCTCTCCAGTGGACTTGCTGACATTGCTGAGGTTGCACGGTTAGTTGAAGCATCTGGGTTGGAGAATATCGGTAACCAGAAATTTTCCGAATCCATCAATGGGTTTATGATAATGGCAGAGGAGGAGATCATAAAGACACAAGCTCAAGAAAGTGTAGCGTTGAGTCTAGTAAAGGAGATAACAGAATATTTCCATGGAAATTCAGCAAAGGAAGAGGCTCATCCTCTGAGAATATTTACAGTGGTTAGAGATTTCCTCACAATTCTTGATCGGGTATGCAAGGAAGTTGCTTTGATAAATGAAAGAACAGCAATCAGTTCTGCTCATAAATTTCCGGTACCAGTGAACCCTACCCTTCAATCAACTCCCCGTGGATTTCCTGCAAAACCGCTGTACAGTTCCTCGGATGATGAGAGCTTATCGAATTAAAATCGTGTATTCTTCAACTTCACGCTAGCATGTAAGATGACAGTTGGCCATAAAGAATCTCACGTATAATATGGCCAAAGAAAAACCAAGGTACCTTAAAAGTGACCAGATAGGAGGAGATGATTAGGAGCATGCCTGCAATTAAGTTCCGCTATATATGCTATTAATTTCTGCCTCTAATCTTTGTATTTAGCCTAGGTGAGTAAGGATTCTTGGTAGTTTTTTCCACTAAATGGTGTAGTAGAGGGTTTTCAGTGTAAAATATAAGGCCTCTGCACACATGTCGTTGGAGAACTTTGGACCAGGTAAGCTTTTATTGCATCTTTCCCTTTTGTTACATTTGTAGTGGACTCCTTTATCTTTGACAGTTTTTTCCCTGTGGCGGACAAGATACTGTTAAGAAAGGAAACGTTACTTCTAAAGAAAAAATTCATTGGAAGAATTGGTGTATGATGGCACTCTGCAACTATTCTTTTGCACCAATGCGTTTGGCCCAATGCAGATTCGTAAGTTGGAGCAACGTGCATCATTTGACTGATGCATAAAACACGCAGACTGAGTGCAGAAGCTTCATTGAACATGATACTGTATATTCTGATCACATTCTTAACAAATTATTTTTTTAAGCTTTTGATTCAATACATCCACTGCAGCCCATTTGTTTGTGCTGCATACAAAATGCTTGCACTTTATGCTGGTTGCTGTTTCCCATGAACCAGCATGTAAGTGCTCCGATAATCTTTATTAGAGATGGGAACTATCTTTCAGATTCCACAATGAACTTTCTCTGACCTTTGTCCCTGCATATTGTGAAAGTCTGATATGATGTAATTCACCTTCATCTATAAGCAAGGAGATATCAAACTCACATGGAGGTGGGGAGGGGTGGGGGGTGGGGCTCAGCTATTATCTTTTCTACTGATCTTGAGTCATAACTTCAACAATGGCAAAAGGCTGGCTGTGTAATGATAGTCACAGTAGAATATCATGATATTTGAAGCCCAAGTTATCTCCATCAAAGAACAACTTTCATACCCTTTTGGATGCGATTGTTCTTGAAATGCCTTAGAGCTGGAAATAAATCATCTCAAAAAGCAAAAACAGTTGAGGCGGGCTGTTCTGAGAGTCCATGATGACAACAATAACATAATAATACAGCAGTTAAGCCCCCCTGGGCCGATGTCATGCTGTAGAAAAAAGCTAATATAGTGATTAAGGATGCAATTTCAACTGCGCCATGCATCAGAAATTCAGCAAAATGCGGAAATAGAGTTCGTTTGCTGCGGCTGACAAATCAAGAGTAAGAAACAGTAGGATTTATAGCTATTCAGAAGGGATTCAAAGGCAATTCTCAAAGAAATATTTGACAGCATATGTTACTCAATTATATCTTGGAGAGGATACAAGTGTAACAAGGTTAACTGAAAAACGTCAATGAAGAAATCAACAAAGCAAACAATAGCTGATGGTTAATTACAAACTCCAGATGGACCAGATCCTTATGTAAAACTTCAAATGATGAGGATCAAGATGACAATAGCCGATTCATACAGATTGCAAGGGACTATTAGAGGTCGCATGGGCGGCTCCGGATTGCATCAGAGATTGGATTTACTTTGGCACCAATTTGGAGGGCTCTGTGGGGTTGATACAGTTGTTAATGTTTGGCTGCAAAAGCATTCTTTTCTTCACTGAGATGGCTGGATAGATGATCCGGACTTTGAATGGGGAGGTGTCAACTTGCCATGTCTTTTTTTAGGGAGGGCTGGAGGCATAGCTCTCCTCTGGTCCTCTTCTCTTGTCCACATCAACTACTGTACACTTTGCTGCCCTGGTTTCAACTTCTTCAGAATGGTTACTGGGCATATTTTGTATTGTGAATATGGTTATATCCCTCAGTAGAGATCTCTGCTGTTTTGTTGTCATAGTAAGGATGCATTTTGCATTTTCATTTGAATGTGCGTTTCAAGTTGTAAGGGGATTTTTGTTGGCACTAGAACTTGTCTAGAATTTGATAGTGAATACATTGTGCAGTTGTATTCGAGCAAGGCTTGCTTGGTGTTGCTAGCCCCTGGCAACCCAATGTAAAGATGCTTTAAAGGCTTTTGTACACCATTCCCGATTTTACATATACGCGTGGTATTACTTCTTCCCAGAGTGCTGCAGAAGCCTCAGGCAGAAGAGGTACTAAACTATGACAGAAAGTCATTTGGACCGCTAGCTAACCGCGAAGCGTGATCCATCAGTCCGAAGTGCAAGTCAAGGTAGCGCACACCCCTTGAGACACAACTAGTCCATGGAAATAGACCCCTTAGAGGTGGAAGAGCAATGACAACCCAAGCAATCAGAAAAGCAAGAACCACTAAAAACTGTGGTAGCCAACAACCCCGGTTTGGAAATGTGATCTACCTGTGCACCACAATGCTACTAGTGAACTTGCTTTCATTTCAAGAGACCCAATAAAATAAGGATACAAAAAAAAAAATTTGTTTCAGATACTACAAATGTAGGCAGGAGTTTATTGTGGAACTATTGATAATACTATAATTACACGTGTGCTAAGCTTGTACTAAGAAACATTCTCAAGCATTGGACCATTTACCATGCTTTTGATGGTTTAATGAGCAATAAAAAGCTCAAACCTCTTAATGTGCTCCAAGGGCTTCACGAGCAACAATAAGCTCCTCTAACTTATCTGCATCACCACTTTCCGATGGCATTAAAACGTAGTCATCTGTTGTGAAATTGTATCGCTGTCCAATAGCTCTCAGCAGCTGGTAAACTTCAAACATTGTAGGCCTTTCCTTGGGTTGTGGCAGCACACAACTGCATGCAACTTTCAGGAACTGGAAAAGCTCATTCTCGTTGCCCTTCCCGATCAAGGACTTGTCTATTGCATCTTGAAGCTTAAAGTTACGTGATAAATGTGAAATCCATTCCACCATATTTCCCCTGAAGTCTTCTGGAGCTGTTTCCAAGTCGGTAGGCCTCTCCCCTGTCACCAGTTCCAGAAGAACAACACCAAAACTGAAAACATCACCTTTGGGAGTCGCGACTAGTGTTCTAGCATACTCAGGAGCAACATAACCAAAATCCCCAAATTCCCCATTCACAAACGTACTCAAGTGACTATCAATTGGGTTCATAAGCCTCGCAAGTCCGAAATCAGAGATTTTGGGCTCAAAATCCGCATCCAACAATATACATTTGGAACTTATATTCCGGTGAATGATCCGCGGATTGCAACTGTGATGCAGCCACGCAAAAACTTTTGCTGACTCGATACCAATTTTTAGTCTCAAAGGCCAATCCATTTTTCTATCAGCTTCATTGGCAGAATGTAGCTTATCATGAAGGGTGCCATTGGGCATGTGCTTATATACCAAAAGCCTCTCTTTCTTAGCCACGCAAAAACCCAAAAGCGGAACCAAGTTATTGTGCTTTACATTTCCCAAAGTAGCCATCTCAGCCACAAACTCTTTCTCAGTGTGTTGAATATCCTGCAATCTTTTCACCATTAAAGTTGTTCCATCTTCCAGTACTGCCCTGTAGACAGTCCCAGTTCTTCCTGACCCAATGATATTGTCTTTGCTGAAATCCTTGGTAGCCTTCATGAGATCACTTAATCTCATCTTTGCAACCGATTTTCCGAACATTGAAATCTGAAACAAAGAAAATCTTTATTGCAAGTACTCTACCAACCAACAAAAAATTTATATACTAAGACCTACAATTCCTCTTTTTTCCCCTTTTTTCAAGCCAGTCCTCTGCATTAACATAAAGGCAGACTGGTCATGCACTGTTTGGAGACAAAATGCAAATAAATTGGTGGTACGACATTAGAATTCTTGAGAGTCCCAGGGAACATATCAGAAAATTCATGTCTCTAATAGTATGGACACTGAAAGTGTGGATATAAGAAACAGTGATACTAGAAGATAAAAGACTCCAAGAATCAACAACACTCAAACCTTTCAAACCTTTTTCCCTTTATGTAGAGTCGGCAAAAGACTCCAAGAACAAAATTTTAAAATAAAAGAAAAAGAAAAAGACACCAACCTTGATGCCTCTTGCGCCCTTGATATCCTTGGCCCATTTCTTGTCCTCAGGGTCATCAACCTTCTTTCTCCTTGACACCCTACGCATAAAGAAGAATGTACCAATAGTGACCCCTAAAATTGCAAAAAACAGACCAGTAGCTGCAGCACCAATGATTACTCCAGCCCTGTTCTTCTTCGAACCATGACAAGGGGGCAATGGTCCTTCACACAATCCAACATTATTTGCATAACTATCTGTAGTAATGCTGGCATTTCTGAAGATAGGAACTGGCCCAGTCAACATGTTATTTGATACACTGAACTCCTTGACTCGATCAAGTAGGCCAATCTCAAGTGGTATTTGACCTGTCAATTCGTTATTGTCAAGCCTAATAACATTTAGATAGGAACAGTTTGCAAGATTTCCTGGGATCTGGCCAGATATATGGTTGGAGGACAAATCAAGGTTCGTCACGTACTGAATAATATTGGAGATGTCAGAGGGAATAATCCCACTAATATTGTTTCGGGAAAGATCTAAGCCAGTCAAGGATGAGCAATTTGAAATGCCTCGCGGAAATGGCCCCTTAAGTCCCAAGCCTGAAACTTTGATGTTTAATACTCTGCTCTCACTTGGGTGCCAGCATTCGATCCCAGTGAAACTACATATTGAACCTTCAGATACTTTACTGAAATCCCATGTAGCTAATGAATTCAACGGGTCTCCTAAGGAAGTCTTTAAAGCTCTCAGGCAATTAACATCACTCTCAACGCTAGAGCTGAAATGACTCTTCAAAAGTAACCAGAGAAGGATGTATATAAACGTATCGAGGATTTTGGCATGAGGTTGCATCTTTGACAACAAAGAACTTTGAGCTCACATAGACCAACCAGAATTCTCTTAATTCAGATGCCAATTTGCAAACTCCAAAGGAAAAATGTTACCCTGAAATGAGTTCAAAATACAGATTTAAGATCAACATCCTGATTATATAAATAGATGATATCATAAGCAACTAATGATCTAGAAAGTTTAATCCGATGTCATGCTCAACGATTCAATTCTCAATTATCCTAACTAAATTAATGAAAAAGAATCATTTTATTAAACTATTCAGAATATAAACAATTTGACGGCTAAATATAAAAGGCTGTAAAGACTACACAAGGCATAAAGCATATATGCCCCAATCCCAGTAAGCAGTCTGTGAGGGAGAAAGACAATATGTAACTGACACTACTCGATTGGTTTGGTTGATTCAATTTTACTTCATCGGATGCATAACAAAACCATACAGAAACAACTCCGGGAGGAAAAAAGAAACTACACTCATATGAAAGGCCAGCTAAGAGAAGCAAACCTCAAGCTAAAATCAACTAGCAAAAGAACCCATCTTTTCTTCAGACATCACGAGATCGGAATGGAAACGAAAGATAAATAACTAAGCCAACAAACTTTAGCTTCCATGACGGTCAATTACACGACCCAAATAAAAAGAAAAAAGACTAATATGTTAGTGCATCGAAGAGAAACCACCGGAGGCAGCAAGAATATAAGTCAGAAAATTAAAGGGAGCACAGAAACGGTTCTTGAGATCAACTAGAGATTCAAAACCCAGAACAAAAGAAAATTCAGCAAGCAACATTCGGGTAACAGAAACAATCCAAAAATGTCAAAAGAAATTATAAGAAGTAGTTTTGAGAAAGGAAGAATATACTCACGAGAAGGTCTGAATATTCGCAGAGGAAACTAGACTTCGGGAGACGGCAGAGAAATGAGAGAACCGTCCCACCACATCACTCAGTTGCTACAACATAATTCAGTTGGTACTGAAACATTGCAGCTAAATAAATGAAAGAGCAGAAAAAAGAAAACAGTAGTCAAGATGCGACTCTTACTGGTGTTTCCATTGCGGTCAAAGAAGAAATTTGAAATGCCCTTCAAGTATTTGACAAAATTTCAAAGTTAATAACTGCAGTAATTAGAGAAGACTGGATTTGAAATTTGAAATGACCCTTCTTCTTCGGAAAAAATAATGAGGCACCAAACCTGGGCTTGTAGTACTATTAATAGATAGCAGATATGTGGAAAATGCCAAAGACTGAAGACCCAAGTGCTTGACTTTGACGGTTTTCGTCTGGAAAAAGGAGTTTTCTTTAGTTTGCTAAGTTATGACACCTGCCCTTGGCATTGTCGATCAAATTATCATAGTGTGAACTGCTTCGAGTGCGTATCAACGTCACATGTTCACATTCAGATAACTACGTTTTTTTTTAATGATTTTGTAACTTTGGTCACATTTTGTAAAAACTTACATCTATATATTTTTATCTAAAAAATTATTACATGATCCTGTTTTATCTATTTAAAAGAACTCCATATAGTTAAGACAGTGTAGTAAATGATTTGAACAAAATAGTCAGTCCGGTTAACGTAGTTTAAAAAATAGACAGAATTTAAGAGTTTTTTTCTCCAAAATCTAGATTTTTATTAAGATATGAAACGTTAGAAGATGTACAATGCTAACCACTACATTTATAATATGTACATCATCTAGCTTTCACTACTCCATATTCTCTACCTTTATATCTGACGTGGTATATATATTATGAGCTATAAGTAAACGGCGCACACGGAGAATGAACTCATCTTTAATAGAGCTCGGATGTGGCATGTGGGAGATATGTCCGTGAACGAACTGATTCCTCCAATGCCAGATAGTATAGACCGCTTTATGAAAAATGTATCGCCATTCTCCCATTACACGCAGCTAACCCCATGAATTTTCCAAATTTGTCATGGTCCAGTGGAAAAGTTCCGTTGGTTGAATAAATTGGTGCATATATGCCGACTTGACCAAATATGTCCAGACCCGCTTCACCCAGGAGTAATTCCGCATCGAATGCATTATGGTTTCATTCTCAGTGACACTAAGCTTGCAACGTCCGTCAACTGGTACTTGGCGGTCACGTAGCCGCACACTACAGGTAGTGCTTTATGGCATATTTTCCATAAAAGGAAGTTCAATCTGCATGGCCCCTTTATTGTCCAAATATTATCCCACTTTGAGGTGTGTATGTCATAAGGGGCACCTTATAATATAGAATATGCACTCGCAATAGTAAACTTTCTTGATGTCGTAGCCATCCATTTTGGTTCTTGTATTGACGTGTCATCACGAGTGTTAAATATTTCCAAACCTGCTCTCAACAGTGAGATGACACTTTTTATATATCTCCAGTTGGACGATAACCTCGTCTTTGAATTGGCATATAACGGGTGACCGTATCGACCCATCAACACTCTGATCCATAAAAGATGTGGCTCCGTCATCATCTTCCGCCCCACAAATTCCACAAACTTATGTTTGGAGATAGAAGATCAATGTTTGTTGTATTAGTTTTGAATGCGAGAGAAAGAAGAGTATTGCTAGTTCTCATCTCATTATTGTGGCTTTATATTGTGGTGTTATTATTTTGTTTTTTTATGAATTTTTTGATGTTTTAATATTTGATTTAGTGGACTTTGAAGTAAGAAGAAACTCTAATTTGTGGTTGCTCTTTATTTGTCTGAACGCAACTATCTCTTGTATTGCTTTAGAGTTTATAACACACTATATAATAGCTTCGGTGAATTTTAAGATGTGCCTTAAAAAGGTTCTTAAATCATGCCTGATGATATCAATCTATTTGCTAAAGAAGTGATTGGTGAATTCTATTTAAGATTCTAAGTTGCCGAGTTTTTGAAATTTTGTGGTCTATTTTTTCTTTTTATTGAGCTCATAGTTGACTTACGAGGGATTTAAAATGATTTACTGTGCGCTTAAGAAACTGTTTATGTGATATTTTGGATACAATGGTGATTGATCATTATCTGAATGTGAACAAATTATAAAAAAGGCGAATTTAAAAATATAAAAGCGAACATATCAAGTCAATTTTAATTTTTGCGATTAAGCTATTATTCGAAGATACTTGAGCATAACCGAGTCAACTTCGAACAACATCAAAATTTATTCAAGTCAAACTCGAACATTTTATATCATGCTCAAACAATCTCAAAACTATCTCGAACAATCCTAATATCACCATATGTTCGATTCGATAAATAATTATTTGATTCGGTTTAGGCAGTACTCCTAGACGAGACAACCTAATGATAGAAGATCTTTAATCGGAGAGTAATGAACACCTTTATTATTTGAGAGGTATGATGATCATTTCACACGTTAGTAAAGTGAGTATGAGAATAATTTCCTCATATAATATGTACAGGACGGGTTAAGCGCGTTATAAGATATCCCTATCCGGATGGATGTGTTTCAATACTAACTTTTTATCAAACCAAGAAAACTAACATTTTATCAAAAAAAAAAAATAATAATAATAATTTGGTATAGACCATGGGCCGAAAGGAAAAAGCCCAAATAGAACAAGTTGAAACCACTTGCATGTTGACTGGCAATAGCAAAAAAGCGGGCTCCGAGGAAAAAGCAAAGAGATTGAACCCAAACCATTAAGAGTTACTGCTACATCTAGTGCCAAAAGTAGTGTAAGGATGTAAATTAGGTATACAACGGTCCGTTAGCAGGAGCTTGGTAATATACAAAGTAGTCTGCATAAAGAGCCCTGCTTGGTCATATACACAGTAATCTGCATAAGGAGTCCCGAGCAAGCCTATAGTCCAAGGAAGTTCTCACACTATGCACTTGCTGGAAAGTGTTCTCTTAACTTTGACAAGAATTTAACTCCTAACCTCCAAACTCCTGTCCGAAACCAGTTGGGTTATGTAATGGGTACGGAAAAAGCAAAGAGGTGTGCGCATCAGTGAACGTGGTCAGTGTCGGAGGCTGTCTTGCTAAATACAAGCCCCATTACTCCTACCACTTTTCTCTCTCTCTTCCTTTTTATTCCCGACTAGGGATTTGGTTTCGTTTCTCGCTGTTTGCATCTACTTCATCCTCTTCCAAAATGGTCTGAATCTTCTTCCTCTATCCTTCCTTTCCCTCCACCAACCTTATACTTCCACCTGGCACCTCCGATCCGGTAAGCTTACTTCTACTTCACTCTCTACTGGATCAGGACTGCTTCTCATGTACTTGAAGCTTGGTTTTTGTTGCCTTCTGTTCTGATTTCTGCATTTTGTCCTTTCTTTGTTGCTTTTTTACTTTTCCTTTCCTTGATTATTGGTTCTTGTTCTTGGTTAGTTCAATGTATTCGTTTTTACTATGCTTTCTCTTGACCTATGCATCAGCTTATGACAATGGAAGTGTGCGTGTGTGTATGTGTATTGCTTTTTTCTAGTGATTTTCCATGTAAATTGATGATGTTTCAGTTAGTGGTTGAATTATTGATAATCTTGTGCTATTAGCCTTATGTTATCATTTTTTGAGAGGCTTTTCTAGTTCTTACGCTTTGAGATTATGAATGTTGTATGTCTTTGGAAAAGTAACATTTGGGGTTTTTTTTGTTTTGGTTTTCTCTGACCTCTATTTGGAAATAAACGAAGATTACTTGTATTGTCTAGCATTGCTGAGTCATAAAGAGACGTTAGAATTTAGATCTATATGTTGTTTGTTTTGCTTTACTTGAGATGTATGTATCCTCCTTGCAGTAGATTTTTTTTTTCAATAGTTGGCCTTTTGCTTCAATTAAAGATCGATACTGTGAAGATGTCGTTCTTTTAGATATCGTGAAGTTCTTTGCAATGTCCTGGTTATTTTAATGTAGAAGTAACATGGGCGCTGATTTTACTGCATCAGATTCTCAATAGAGTATAACCTCTAAACGCTAGAGCTTTCTTCTCTTTCAAAGTCCTTTTGCTTGGGTGTTATGTAAATTGGACGTGTTCTACTTTGAAACATTTGTGGAGTTTATCCAATGTAGTCGTTGTGGAGAATCTCTCTCTATTTTTTTTTTTTTGTGAAGATCTATAATTTCATACATGATTCTTTTTCACAAGTTGATCGTTATGAGAACGCCTTTGACATGTTTGTAGTGTCTTGTTACTTTACCATGGAGGATACGCAATCGGTTGCTGCGCTTGTAGATTCAACAGCATCTAAGATACAACAGCTACAGAAAGCATTTGCTGATCTCGAAAGTCACCGCGCCATCACTCTCAACTGGAAATGGAAACAACTTGAGGAACACTTTCAGGGGCTTGAGAGGTCTTTAAAGAGACGTTTCACAGAATTGGAAGACCAAGAAAGAGAGTTTGAGATGAAAGTTGTTAAATCGAAAGAGATGTTGGAGATGCGTGAAGCAGCTGTTATGGCTAAGGAGCATGATTCACTTGTAAGGCTCCAGGAGAAGAGAGATGCTGCAGTTTCTGCCATTACTACTGCTCTGGAGAAGCATAACTACTTGTTTGATGACGGTTCTGCTGATAATAACTCTGAGGTTCATGGTGAACCACAAGCTTTTGAGGATAAGCCATCTGGCATGGGTTCTGAAGGTATCGTGAAAGAAATTATAAAACCTTTTGGAGATGAGAAGGTTGAAGTAAAAGCATATCCAGAGCTTGTTAAATTGTGTCGGGAAATGGATTTGGAAGGGCTGCAGAAATTTATATCTGATAATCGTAAAAATCTTGCTTCTATAAGGGAGGAAATTCCTGTTGCTTTAAGAGCTGCTGCTGACCCTGCCTGTCTTGTTTTGGACTCACTTCAAGGTTTCTACAGTTTGGAAATGCCAAGTCATGATGCCAAAAAGGACTCTAATCTTTTAGGTCTTCGTCGAACCTGTATCATGCTGATGGAGTGCCTTAGCATGTTACTATCCACCTTAGATCAAGATTCTGTCTCTTCTATAATCTCAGAGAGGATAAAGGAACGAGCAAAGGTTATTGCTGAAGAATGGAAGCCTAAGTTAGATGAACTGGACCTTGATGCCAGTACTGGTAACTCTTTGGAAGCCCATGCGTTTTTACAACTTCTTGCCACTTTTGCTATCAATTCCAACTTTGATCAGGATATTTTGTCCAAGCTGATTCCTATGGTTTCTCGTCGCCGCCAAACTGCTGATCTTTGCCGATACCTTGGTTTGTCTGGAAAAATTCCAGGTTGGTCCTTATGCATGTAATATGTGGTTATTTTGCTTGAAAAATCAGAAGCCTCGAATTTACTTCATTTCAGATTCTAATACCTAGATGGACTTAATGAACTATTCCCATTTGCAGGTGTAATTGATGTCTTGGTGAAAAATGGAAGACATATTGATGCTGTTAATCTGGTTTTTTCATTTGAGCTGACAGAGGAGTTTTCTCCTGTTTGCTTACTAAAATCATACTTGATAGAGGCAACAAAAGTATCTTCACCTGGTAGACTTGGAACTGCATCATCTCACGGGCAGGCATGCTTTCACATCTTGTCACCTTCAAAGTGTTGATACTCTTAAGTCTTATTTTCTTTACTCTACACCATTTCTTCTTGTGAATTTCATGTTATATTTGGAAAATGCTTGCAGAACTGCTGTCATATGTCATAATACCTGTCTGCTTAAATTTATTGCATCTTAGGACATTGATGTACTGTGTTGGGCCCGGTTTGATTATGTTGGTTGTTTTGCCTGCTCATATAGCTAGCACCTCCTGAGTGCTTTATTGCCCAAGGTAAAGAATTGATCTGATTGACAATTGTCCATGTTTCAGAACAATGCCAGTGATAAAGAGCTTACTGCTCTCAAGGCTGTAATTAAGTGTATTGAGGACCATAAGCTTGAGGGACAATATTCTTTGGATCCCCTCCAGAGAAGAGTTCTTCAATTGGAGAAGGCAAAGGCAGATAAAAAGAGGGCCACAGAAGTTGCAAAACCTCAATCAAAAAGGCCACGTGCTAATGGTGTAGGATGTGGTGTGCGAGTTGTCAACGTTTCTACTGACAAAAGCTTCTATCCTAGGGTTACTGATAGATACCCTCAATTCATCTATGAGAGGCCATATTGTTACCCGGTACCAACTGAGAACCATGTTGCCTCGGTTATGGGCACTCCAGCTTACAGCATTTCTCATGGTCATGGAAACTTCTTTGCAACAGGCTATCAGTATCCAGCAACTCCATATCTTCACTAATCTGTAGGGATAATGAAACTGTCAGTGTGATCCTGTTAACTGCTAGTGTTAACCCTTTCAGTTTGTTATTGTACCATGTGAGCAAGTTTAATTTCTTAGACTTGAGGGAAAAAAAAACTTGTCATTCCTGTTGTAGAATCTGATACTTTAATCATCTAATGTATCTCCATCTTCCGTGTATCTTATATCTTATTTGATGCATTAATGGGTGCATCTCTGTTTCCATCTACTGCTAAGCTATTTTTGATGACACATGACTGGAGTTTTTTTGGTTGTTCCTTTGGCCTTATGTCTGTCCTTGCATACAAAAGTGCCAAATGGGACTGAGGTTTGAGCAGGAGTGGTGTTCTGTCCGTTCTTGTAATACAATTCTAGTATTAACAACTCCATTGGGTCTTGCTGTTTTTGGCTTTGTATGGTCAGTAAAGGAATGACCAGTTGAACGACGGGGAATAGAAAACTTGATCCTTTTCTTTCTTGACTCTAGTTTCCACGCAAAGTCTATGAAGTGTTAGATGTGCAAGTGATTATTGATCAAAAGCCACAAAATTAGTTACGTTCCATCATGTGCTTTTGATGTTTTGCTATTGAATGGTGGGATAATGTTCTGTGATATATTGTAGTAACATCTTTTGTCATACAAGGTTCTTCGTTAGTAGTCACAAATTCAAGGACCGTGTGTCATGAGATATAAATATCTTCATGAACTCCCACATCTGTCAAATTCTTCTCTGTAGTAGTAGTCACAATGACGGGGTTCTTTAAGGCGTCTTGAATCGTCAAATAGCATAAGCAACAATAACATGCATTCGGAAAATAGACCCAACACGCTTAGCTACTCCCCACCCCTACCCCATGCCCACGCTCCTTCCCTCCAAAAGAAAGAGTGAGAGGGAGGGGAGGAGAGGAAAGGCGTTCCTGACCTTATTCTGCATGACAAGTGATCGGGAGGGGGGGGGGGGGGGGGCTGCTGTTTCAAAGGCTGATATGGGTGCAACGTATGCTAGCCTTTTCAGCACTGTACGTGAGCAGGCCAGCTAAGGATTGCAATCATCTTTCAAGACGACTGGGTCAAGTTGCTTTTCAGCTAGTGAGGAATCTGTATTTGTCATGGATGCCCGGTAAAAACTTGCCAAGAATTCAATATTGCCTTCTGCTCCCTTGAGAGGAGACTCGATCCAACCTTGGCACTTGAAACCGTGGCTTTCAACACCTTTAATTATCCTATCCAGCACCTGTTCAATTTTTTTGTAAGCAAGGTTTTTGAAAGGACAAAGTTCACTAGAGAGCAGAAGGGAGGTACGACTCAACAAATAAAAAGCCATTCATCAAAGAGAGGATCCCTAGGAGAGGATGCCGTCTGGAAATGGTTTCACCAAGTAAACTTGCAATGACTAATGAATGTTCTAACAACTAAATGAACGTTTTAACGGACCTCTTGGTGAACGGCGGCATCTCTTACAATCCCACCACTTCCCACCTGCAAAAGTTTTTATCACAAAAGTAAAGTGAAATAGAAAAGCTGAATACAAGGTTGTGCAAGGAAACTCAGTTAATGTACCACTGGTGACATGAGAGTGTAGTTACTTGCAATGAAAAGAAGGGACTATAGCTGGCTAGGTTTAAGAGTTCTGATCAGGTGGAAATTTCCGGAGACTCAGGTAGCACAGTAGCTGATAAAATAAGGGAATGAGGAATAACATTTCGCGGCAGCAGCCATCAAGGACATCAGAGAATTGAATAAAAATGTTCTGAATATACATTGTGTAGTTGGTAGCCAAGGCGCACTGAATTGATTGAAAACATCTCGAGTATGAGTGCAGTACCCACTTGTGCACTCTTGTAGCAGAAGTCAAAAAGTAACAGATGCCATAGAGGTCATTCAGTTGGTTTTAGTGTAACAATTGTGGTCATATTCGGTTGGTTTTAGTGTAACAATTGTTGATCGCCTGCCAGGAGGTGTTGGAAGTTAGGAATGATTTTGCAGGTTTAGTCAAAAGCATTCTGGTTTTTTTTTCCGTACACAGGGTAAATGGTTTTGCCCAGTACAGCCCATTTCGCGAAAACAAAAGCCTAGATAAAGCACAATGCATTATGGCCAATAACAATAGAAGGAGACTAGCATACTTGATTTCTGCGAGCTTCAAACTGAGGCTTGATTAGAGTAATTAATGTAGCTTCTTCCTTCATCACGTTGACAACAGCAGGCATGACCTGTAGATTAGGAAAGCCAATGCATACTATCTACCACCAGAAATTCCATTATAAAATCACAAATGAAGAAATTAGCCCAACATGACAGAGCAGAAGTTCAAAGACTTACCAATAGTATAGAAATAAAGGAGAGGTCCAGAGTCACCAAATCAACCTTTTGTGGAAGACCTGAAAGATGTCTTAAATTTGTCCGTTCTACAAGACAGACACGTTCATCTTTGCGTATTTTCTCGGCCACCTAAGAGATGAGTGATTGATTTTTCTATAGCTCATAGCATAAAAACAGAAAGAATACAAAAATCTAAAAAAAAATGAATCAATAAAAGAAATCCCAAGAAAGCTGCTAATTCACCAATTCATCATTCCCCGTGCCCATACCTAAAGGAGAAGAACGAGAAGGAGAAAGAAAGAGGTGGGGGTTAAAAAGAGAGATTAAGGATCAAACACTTGACTCTTTCAATCTCTTTACTACAACCATTGCGTTTCAGGTTTAAAGTAAATTTATTCAGCATTACTGAAAATACAAGAGACATAAGAAAAGTTAAGGATAACCTAATCCTCCACAAGATAAAAATTAGTAAGCAGGGACAGTTTGAATGTATGTGCAATTACTTCTTTCCCCAATGCAATATTGCATACTGGTAAATTGAAAAAAGAAACATGAGAAAAAAAATAAAAAAGAAAAGAAAAAGCAAATTCAGATTTTGACATCCTGAATAATCTTCTAAAGAATCTCAGTTTTGTCAGACGCCTTGCTTTCAGCAGATTAGTCTATGCAACACCCTCATCCCCATGTAAGGGGCTATCATGAATGAAAATAAACAAGTTTGCAGTCATAAAAGAACAAGACAGATTGGTGAACCTGCAGTCATTGAGGGGATTTGAGAGGCATATAGACCCATGACTAGATCCTCAACCAAGGTCCATAACATCAGGTTAACTACTCACATATTCAAGTTTGCTTATTGGTGCCTTGACTAGCACTAACAATTTACTTTTTCTTCTCTTCTTTTCTTTTGTTTTCTAAGTGCAATAATGAAGTCAAACCTGTCCATATCCAACATCGACTCCATAGACATATGAAGCACCATACTGAAGCAAGCAATCAGTAAAGCCTCCAGTAGACAACCCTGAATCAAGTGCAACCTTTCCAGCAACCTCTACCCCCAGTTGTTCAATGGCTGCTTCTAATTTATGTCCTGCTCTGAAGACAATATCAAGTTAAAACTTCAAAGGATTGCATCATTGCAGGTTTTGTGATGCTACAAAAAAAATAATAGATAGCTCTGGATAATCACCTACATACATATTTAGGAACTTCAGCCTTTATCTCCACTGAAGATTTATCAGAAACAGGGGTTCCGGCTTTATATACAGCTTTTCCATCAACAAAAACTTTGCCTGTTCAAGAATACATATAGAAGTTTCAACCACAGCTGGCATTCATTAAGTTACCGGTTCGACCAAGTGAAGAACTGGCACCACTGATCCACAACTACTCACTCATGCCTGATTTGCTCATTTCACAAACAGGTACCAGTACAAGGCTAAATTGTGTCCTTACCAGGCTAATTATCAGAGTACATGACTGGGATTTAAAGCTAGGGAAAAGTTATATAAAAAGATAAAAGATAAAAAAAGCGAGAAGAACTTCGCATGCCTTGCAGGATCCATGACTGTATGTACGTCCGACTATATTGCTGAAATCTTTCAAGACATATTTCATCCAATCTTTTTCTCCTGACAACATTACACAAAGCAAGTCGTAAGTAATGTATGCAAGGGCTTCTCGTGTCAATTAGAAAAATATTTTGTAGTTGCAGAATGCACCGTAAAAACCAAAGCGTCAATAACATGGACTAATAAGGTAAAGAAAGGAAATGTTAGGATTGAGTTCCTTGTGTTTTCCCTCCTCTTATGCCACCAAAAAGCTGCCACTTTGATAGAATTTCAAATATCTTCAATGAATGAATGACAGTAACATGCAGAATTTATCATTCAAGAAAACAAAAACAAATGGTAAATGACATCCATGATTATTGCTACAAGTTTCATCCAACAGATGTTGGAGATAATTCTCAACTAAGTGACGTGTTCTTTCTTTTTCAAGGGGGTTTGTTGTAGTAGTGCCAGTTGTGACTGTCGAAACACTTGGAAAACATGCTCCTCATCCAATCTTTGTCTTTTGAGGAAGTTCTCAATAACAACAACAACAACAACAACAACACACACACACACAGAGAGAGAGAGAGAGAGAGAGAGAGAGAGAGAGATAGAGAGAGAGAGAGAGAGAGAGAGAGGCAGGAAGTGTGGGAGGGAGGGAGGGAGAGAGATTACTTCTTCGGGGCTTGAATTTTCCCTGATTTGGCAGCAGCGAAGCTTCTTACAGGACGAAGTATATGGGCATTGCAACATCTAACTGATATCAACATCTCTAGTCAGCACAGACCTCTTATTCCACACTAACAGTTCAAAACTTGCACTTCGTCATGATAACAACAACAATGTTACAAATAATGGAGTAAGATTCACAAGAGCTGGTACAACTTACGGAAGCACGCTAATTAACCAAGCCCAGTGCTTATATGAATACCGCTAAAATAAGAGCATCATACAAGCTGGCAAGAAGGCATTGCTAAAATGAACAAAATCTAGAATCACATAACATATATAAGAACCAAGAACGAGTGAGTTGATCATTTGATCCTATACTGAAGCTCTTTCCTCTAGTTACTACACTTACAAATGGGGCTCTTTTACGATTTGACAAGCCAGGAAGAAGATTAAAGGGTTTTTCCCTAATACTGAAAAGCGAAGAGTACCCGAAACTTGAAAAGAGTAGAGCCGTTCAGCTGAAAAAACAGAACTATTTCTTGAATTGAACCAAAAACAATTTCGTGGGAAGGATGATATCTTGAGAATGTGTTGCGCCATCTGCTCCGCCTTCATTCAACCGTCAAACGATGACGCGGGATTTTGGGTTTTACAGTCGCCTCTTTCCCAGAGGGCTGAACCAAGTAATCGACCGAATTTGCCCCCAACTAGTTAAAACCTTTTCTTTTCTTTTTAAATTATACATTCTAGTGGCATTAGGTATCCAATACAAGTCTACATGTATATGGTTTCGTACATCTGATTTCGTCATAGTACGTTATAGACGGGAGTCTATAAGACAATAAGGTAATGTTGTTGTTGTTGAAACCGCTATTGATAAATAAATAAACATTATAATACCATTTTCTAATATAAATAGCCACTATTATAATGCAATACCACTTGATAACAAAATCACTATTATAATGCATAAATAAAGTGTTAGGACCTTTACCTTTGTAATAATTAGAATAGGACTATTAGATATTTGACACGATAAGAACGAGACATATTCATCAGAAGTTTGAGTTAGGTTTCACATGTTTGATGGTATGCCAACCCAAACACAACTCACCAACATGACAATTTCATGTGCGACACGTACTCAATAAATAAACGGGTCATGTTAGGTTGGCGTATTCAAACAAACCAAACCGTCAACTTAAATACAATCCATTTATCAAATCTATGTTTGAATTCAATAGCTTTTGGTCTTAGTGCCTTAACTCGTTTAGCCAACGTGAAATAGGCCTCGTTTATTTATTTTTCTTTTTTCGTCTTGCCTGTCAAGTTCTTACCCAAATCATCTCGCTATCAATAAGCTTTCTTGATGGACAATCTACAAATTTTAGTATAAATTTGTGATGAAGATGATAGTATTAATTGAAAAGGCCTATTTTATTTTAAACTTTTTATCACCCAATTAGAGAAAAGACCATCGGATAAATTGCATCAAGCTACTTTTTATTGGGAAAAACTGTCTGCGTCCAGCCTTTCAAATGTATGCCGCAATACAATCTTTTGCTTTTTTTTTTAAAAAAAAAGTTAGATCTTCATCATACACGTAAAGTCGACAGTCACAACGAAAAAATTAGACATCATCCGAAAACCGATTTCTAGAATCAATGATTTTTTCCCGATCAAAAACTAGATTTAGAATCAACATAATACAACGATAAGTATAACGTAATAAAAATTAATATTTAGATGGTTAAATAGTGTGACAAAATCCCGCCCCGCCCCGCTCCCCTCCCAAAAAAAAAATGTTGTCCGGACCCTACCAATAGGAAAAAGAGAGAAAAAGAAAAAGAAAAACACACAGGATCACTAAATCTTTCTGGTAAAAGGTTGAATCCCGCTCTCACTGTCTTGGCCCCAAAGAGCTATGTGGAGTATGTAAATTAAAAGTACAGCGGGCAGCGGCCTATTAGATTGGGTGAGATCTTACGCAGCTATCCATACAAGGTGTCCCCTCACAAACCAGGCCTTTGGCCTAGCAGCAGAGGAACACCAACACTATGTGCGCCTTTGTATTCGAACTCATGACCTATTTCTGGCAATCTCTAACCCAAATACCAACTGGACTATGCCATTGGACAGTGATCACTAAATCTGAATGCGTTGTGGATAAGCGATCAGGCTACTAGACCAAACGGCCAATGATAGAAGTCCATGTATGCAAAGCCTTTTCTTCTGAACCACAATTTGCAAGCAAAAAGATGATGTTTCATCCCTGAAAATTTGGACCAATTTCTTAACATCACTTGCATCTACTTCTTATTCCTGCTGCTGCTTGACAAATATTCCAATGGCTACCTCAGCATCCACCATGGCCAGCCAACTTCAAAGCAGCTTTGCTTCTTCCCTAATCAGAAGATTTGTCAACCCAAAGGGTATCTCCGGAGCTCCATTCCGAGTTTCCTCACCAGCCAGAAAGCCTTGCTTCACTGTCAAAGCCGTCCAGGCTGACAAGGTTACAGCTACTTTATCATCTTAATTTTGATCCTTTCACTTATTTTTGTTTAATTTTATTTGCATAATTACCATTAAATCATAGTTACATATCTTATATTGGAAATGACCATAAAATAGTGAAGTGAAATACACGTTTGACGTTGGTAAGCAACGAGTGAAATTAGGCACGGACGATAAATACCTTTCACAAACAAAAAGTAATCACCTTCGATACTTAGATTCATACGCAGATGAAAATGAATTTGATGATTTGATCCTCTGATCATTTCAAATTGTGGTGGCAGCCAACTTTTCAAGTTATTCAGCCCCTGAACGGCGATCCATTCATCGGAAGTCTTGAAACCCCCGTCACATCGAGCCCACTGATTGCTTGGTATCTCTCCAACCTCCCGGCGTACAGAACTGCGGTGAACCCACTTCTCCGTGGAATTGAGGTGGGCTTGGCTCACGGCTTCCTATTGGTGGGCCCCTTCGTGAAGGCAGGTCCTCTGAGGAACACAGACATCGCAGGCCCAGCTGGTTCCTTGGCAGCAGCAGGATTGGTTGTGATTCTAAGCGTTTGCTTGACAATGTATGGAATTGCAACGTTCAAAGAAGGGGAGCCGTCGATTGCTCCGGCGTTGACCTTGACCGGGAGGAAGAAGCAGCCGGATCAGCTGCAGACGGCGGAGGGATGGTCTAAATTCACCGGAGGATTCTTCTTTGGTGGAGTGTCAGGGGTCTTCTGGGCTTATTTCCTCCTCTATGTCCTCGACCTTCCTTACTATGTCAAGTAGATGATATGTAAAACTTAATTCTTTTAAATAATTTAATTCGCTAAAGATCACCTATAGTTTTATTTTACAATGAAATATTTCACATAGCCCAAAAAACTTATAAACACACTTAAGTACTACAATCACGTGTTTTTTTTATCCATATAGAATTAATTTAGTCTACGAAGAAGGGCAACGAGTGAAATTGATTAAATAACCAAAAGTTTATACAATGGATTTTTATGTGGATATGTATATCAATGTTTGCATTATAAATCATCATATAACTTTATCGTTGGATAACTTTCGATATGCAAATTTCCAATGCTTACTTGCCTTGTCCGAGTATTCAATAAAGGCAAATAGTTAGAATCAACTAAATGAAAAATAATTAAATGGCAATTTGATTATGAAACCTTACCCAAGACAGGTCGCGAGATATTTATAAGATTCTTTATAATATTACATAATCATCAAACTAATGTAATATATATACAAGTAAATTGGTAACAAACACACTGCATATAAATTAAATGTTAAAAGTATCATATTTTAGTAGATTGGCTCTAATTTTCCACCCATAAACAACCAGAGGACCATTTTGACGCTGCATAATGTAAGATCAAAGGAACTATTCAGAGGATATATTACCAGCAAAAGGTGAATGAAAGAAGTACGAGGGACGATTCTTTGTAAATCCTGATGTTTTTATCGACTATTATTGTGCGTTATATCATGGTTCTCATCAAGACATTATAGAAATATCATGAAATATATTACAATAGACATCAAAATTATATCATATCACACATCATATTGGTTTTTGGTTGGTTTGTGGTCAAATTTTTTTAAAAAAAACACAAGACTTTTCTTACCCTTTTCTTGTTTCATTTTCAAAATGTTTACGATATATTTGATATATGAAGTACCATACATAGACAAACTAAAATATGAAGAAAAAGATACAACTTCTCCTTCATTTTTCTAATATATAGGTTGTGTTTGTTCTTTCATTTTATTTATCCATTTTTAACTCATAACAATTCTCAATAAAATTGTAAATTATTTTTTATTTTTCACTATGCAAAAAAAAAATTCACAAATTAGTGACATTATTTTTAAAAACAATTATCTTATGTTAAAGATCTCATTACAATGATTAAAACAAACACCATATTGAATATCTTATATTATCTTCAATGATAAGTTAAAAAATAAAAAATGGAATATCTCATACACATCATCATGAAAAATGCGAAATGCAAAATAAAAATTAAAGAACAAAGGGAACTTTAGGACCTGAGGCCATTTCCAATCCATACACCAAAACATCCATTTGGTGTAAAAAACATCTCCAACCAAGCACCAAATCCAACACTTAATATCTGAAAATGAATAGTGTTGCATCAAATATGTGCAACAGTATTCATTGTACCAAATCGCTGTTCATCTGTTATATCACTATTTTAATTACCTTAATAAAATTTTAAATTCGTTAATTTTGTAATAATAATTTTAATTTTGTTATAAGAAAAAAGAATTTTATTAATTTCGTTATAAGAATTTTATTTTCATTAATTTCGTTATAAGAAAAAATTATATAACACAAAATTACAAATAAAATAAGATTCATAACTAATAATTTAGAACAAAGTTACATTAGTAAATAAAGTACATTAGAAACATAGCATAAGATATTTCACAACAACAAAACTTAATTAGCAACCAGCTTATAAAATAACTAATACAATATAGATATAAATTAAACTAATCAATTTATTAATCCGAAACGAATTACGTTGCATTTATATGAATGTTAAATTTGTAAAAATTATTTATAACAATGAATTAAAAATAGAATGATAAAAGAATCTTTAAGGAATATTCTTATTTGTGGTTGAATTTGTTATTTGTGATTTGATTCAAATTTGATGTTTTGGGTTGGAGAGAGTTGGACGACGTAGCAATTAAATTGTATGAGCCTATGCTCTTCCACGATTTGCTGGCACTTGAGCGCAACGGTCATACATACTAGTACTCCGCGCCCAAACCAGTTTCTTGACAGGGCAAAACAGAATGACGCTTTCGATTCTTTTGTTATTTCCACCGCTGGATTCTCCTTTTCTCCCTAATTCTCCGATTGATACCCCTTCGCTAGCTTGCCGTCGGTCTTCCATACTCCGTTGCCACTCCAGCGATGAAGGCAACCAGGTTTATTACTCCTTTTCTTGGTCTCAAAAGCCCTGATAATTCAGTGTTTGATCTTTTTTTTTTGGGTTTCTCGTCAACATGTTTGTATTGATAGATGCAAGATTACTTTTGGACGCTCCTTCATCAGCGGGTGATGGATTTTTTTCCTTTAGCGGAGGTACGATTTAGGCTTGAATCTACTAGTTTTTATCTGAAGTTAAAGCAGACATGTAGTTCTTAAAGGTAGAAGCTTAACTTCATTTTCTTTGGACAGGAAAGTACTCAGACGAGCCAAGTCCCGCTGACGAGTGGTTTAAGAGAGGAAAGTTTGTAAGTTTCAGAAACGATGTTGATTCCAGCCCCACCCCCACCCCACGCCATCCCACCCCACACATACAAATCTTGCAGGTAATTCGTAATCGTGTTCATGTTTTTGATGTTCAGATGACTTATTGTCCCTTTATCCTTGTTTTCTTTTATATTGATTATCAGTTTTCGCTCGAGGATTTTGGATGGTCAGAAATTCTTTTTTGGGAGGGAGTGTGGATGAAGTGGACCCCTAGTTTACTTTTAACTCTCTTTCTACCTTCTATTGCTGCAACGCGGTGAGTTTCCTTGGTGTATATGGTGTTTAAAGCCTTGAATCGATACGTGATAAGTTTTTCGCACCTAGGTCAAAGCACATACTGTAGGTGGCACAGGTGAGAAGGACAAGGATCCAATTTTAGGTCTAACAATTGTGTGGTAGTTCACAGGATTCTTCTGATTTTATCAGGTAAACTTTTCATTTGTCGCTGGATATATGTAGTTTCATAGGGCAGTAAGGCATCATGTATAAGGTCCGTCATATTCCAACATCATGCCGTGTACTGGGAGCAGAAATTGAGGATGCATTATTTGCAGGATTAGCGATTGAAACATGCTGTCTCTATATGTGGTTTTGTCCAATAATGGTTCTGTATTGAAAGTGGAAGTGCGGATAATCATCCCGTAATCTTGATTTATGGGTTCCCTTCTCAGGTAATTTTTATGCTCTTAAAATGATTTGCAGTATTAGCTATCAATCGTTCTAGTTTTTAAGAAACCAACTTAAGTAGACCTTTGGAATTCAAGAGGTCATAGACAAGTAACTTTTTCTATTTTGAAGTATCGGTGACAATTGTAATTTGGTTAATAGTGCCCAATGGTGAACTTATGTTCAAGGATTTAATAAGAATCTTTGATTCGAGGCACTTTGCCTGGAAACCAATTAGTGATGTTGTATTACTTAAAATTCTTATGCATCTTGAAACAGGTGTATTCCTACCTCAGAGTTATGGACAAGCTTCGGCATAAGTACCATACAATCGCGTTTGACTGGTAATGTATGGTATTTATTGTTATTGTAATCCTTATTGTTGTTGTTTCTATCATTTTCTTTGGATGAGTAAATTCTTTCTATTCTACTTGTTTTTATTCCTTGTATTTCTTTAACCAAGTACCCATCACCATTAACGTGTCAGGTTAATGCAATAGATAGCAGGCGTGTGGACTTTCTCTTTGTGCTGAGTTGTCTAATGCTACAAGTTGATGATCTTGTTCTCTCCTTTCCTCACCTTTTCTCTTTCATTCTGTCAGTTACAGAAGCAGAGGAAAGAGGTAATGCAAAGATAATGCAGTCTACTAATCCTAAAATGATACTCCTAGTGACAGTTAATATTGTTATGTTGTTTTCTTCTTGGCAAATCGACTCTTCTCATTCTACATATTCTCGATTCTTGGATTTCTTTAACCAGCCAATGAACATGTCAGGACTTTTTCTGTAGCAGACACCGTCATACAAATTTGTCATGCATTTTACCTGGGGGGGCTGAAAATTCTTATGGTTACTTCAATAATCTATTTCTCGCAAAGAGTAACTAACTGAGAAGAGTTTTCTCTCTCTTAAACTTTTTCTCTCGCCTCTCTCTAATTTTTCACGGGAACATCCATCTTCTCTCTCCTCAATTATTCTTCTCTGCCACCTCCAACGTTCGAAAAACATCCATCTCCGCCGCTTCTCCCCCTATTCCTCCCTTTCCTTCTCATCGGAGTTTCCATAGTATTTGTAAACAAGCTTCACAACAACTTCTGATTAGCTCCTTCTTTTGAATCTAAGGCCGTGCAGGCCTTCGGCCTCTGCAAACAGAGGTCGTTTCAACCTAGCCTTCTCCAGAAATCATCAAAAAATGGGCATTTTCTTCTTGGATCTGTCCATTTAACATCATGCAAGCCACAATTCGTGCGAAATCCGCTTGGGCATCCTTGCTTAAGCCGGATTTTTGCCCGGAAGCTACTTCTACTCTATCAACAACTCCAATCGACAATTATAATGGCTCAAAATCTTTTGCCATTGATCCTTCCAGTGTAGCGGAGGACAAAGTGAAATGGTCAACTGCTATTATAGGCCAAGTGATGGGGAATAGTGCTTCCTTCTTCAATATGAAGCATTTTGCTGAACAGAGGTGGTCTTCCAAGGGGCTGCTGGAGGTACAAAAAATTGAAGATGGTCTATTTGTCTTCAGGTTCCAATCTGAAGGTTCAAAACTGGAGATTTTGGAGCAATCTCCTCTTCCGTTTGGGAACCGGGTATTATTTCTCTGGCCTTGGACTCTTGATGAACCGATCCAGAGGCTTAAGCTAAACAAAGTGCCGGTTTGGGTTCAGTTTCCCAAACTAAGACCTCACTATTTCAACTCTCGTGTTCTTAGTGGCTTAGGCTCTATTATTGGTAAGCCTCTGTTTATGGACAAGTTAACCACACTCCAATCTAGAGTTGCCTATGCAAGGATTTGCATTGAGATAAATGCTGAAGATTCCCCTCCATCGGCTATCAATTACATTGATGAAAATGGGGTGGAACGATTGCAACAGGTGCTGTACGAGTGGATGCCACTCCGTTGTGGAACCTGCAAAACATTCGGGCATTCATGCGACACAAAATCCGAAAATGCAACAAGGAGCAGGCCACCGGTCAATCAGAGGCTGGACAAAGGTAAGGGCAAAATCTTGGAAATGGCCACTGAAGGTGAAAATGTTTGGCGGACAGCTGGTCCTAGCCGTTTCCGTAATCAACGGAAGCCTGCTGTGGAGGTTGAGACCCCTAAACTCACTGAAGAGCAGGCTGCTGTTATGGAAAGGATAGCAGCTCCAGTTCAGGCAGCTGCCGACAACGAGACTCCCGTGTCCTCTCCTAAACTCTCAGGTAACTCTGCAAATAAATTTGATGTTCTTCAATCTGTCGCTGAGGATATTACTGAGGATTGCTCCTCTCCAAAGCACGTTCACGGCCCTGCACCTGTTGCCAAACAATGTGAAGGGGAAAAAAGGTCTCATGGTACCTTTCCTGATAGAAAGTTGACCTGCACTGATACTTCATCCTCTGAGGATGACAGCCTTGACACAACAACTCCTCTTAAGTTGGTCATCAATAGTAGCACCAAAGAAAAGTCTAGGATACACAACCCAACTCAAATATCTCCTTCGGCTCAAGCTGTACGGCTTGACCAGGATGAAGTCCAAATGGTTACCTCTGATCCTAAGGAAAACAGTGCTAGTAGGCAAATTAAATTAAAGAGCATTCCTTCGGACCAAAGTTCTAATGAGGAGGAACCAGATTCAGAAAAGGAAATAGTTCAAGTCAAGCACTCTAGTAGGGGTGCAGCTAGGGGAAGAAATAGGGGTAGAGGAGGTAAGCATCCTAGATGATTAAGTTAGGATGTTGGAATATAAGGGGGCTCAATTCTCCCTTAAAACAAAAAGAAATCAAATCATTTATAGCTAGTAAAAACATTAGTATCATTGGTCTACTTGAGGTTAAAGTTAGACACAACAACCTGGAAAACTTTGCAAAAAGAACACTTAGGCACTGGGAGGTCTTCCATAATACCCAACCAAACTCTGTGGCACGAATTTGGTTGGGTATTAACCCAGACTTGTTTCATTCACAGGCCCTGCATTTGGATGATCAATGCATCACTTGTAAGGTTACTGCTAAAACTTCTGACCAAGAATCTTTCATTGTTACTGCTGTTTATGGCTACAACGAACGCAGTAGACGCAGGGACCTTTGGTCTTGTCTAAGGTACCTTAGTGCCATCTATGGCCAGCAACCATGGATTTTAATGGGGGATTTCAATACCATCCTTGATAGTGGTGGAAAGAAGGGTAATAAGAAGTTCGATAAAAACGCAATTAAGGAATTTAAGGATTGTCTTCAAACTATTGATGTAATGTCTATTCCCTCACGTGGTTTTAACTTCACATGGTCTAACAAAAGGGACATTACAAATAGAATCCATACAAAAATCGACCATATGTTTGCCAATGAGGAATGGAATAATATGTTCCCCAACTATCAACTGGATTATGAGGCCCCATTAATTTCGGACCACTCACCTGGCATCTTATCTATTAAGGTCTCAAAGAACCTGGGCCCTAAACCTTTTAAATTCATTAAAGGTTGGATGCTGCACCCGCTCTTCAAGGATACCCTTGTAAGCAGTTGGTCCACCCCTATTCAGGGTAACCCCCAGATCAGGCTTTTTAAGAAATTAAAAAGACTCAAAGATCCTCTCAAAAAGCTAAACCAAAAATACTATGGCAACATATCCACAAAAGTGCAAAACGCTAGACAAACTTTGATAATGGCTCAACTTAAAGCCATGGAAGATGATAACAACCCCTTTGCAAACCAACTTGAAAAAAATGCCCTTGATGAATATGTTAGACTATCCACCTTTGAGGAATCTTTCCTCAAAGAAAAGGCTAGGATTAGATGAATGAAAGTTGGGGACAAAAATACTCATTTCTTCCACCGTTCTGTTAAAGCACATACAACCAGAAATAAAATCCTTAGATTACAAGATGACAGTGACAGGTGGACTTCTAATTATGAGGAGGTCAAATCCCTGGCTGTCAGTTTCTTTGAAAAACTGTTCAAAGAACCCAATTCAACTCAATCACAAATTGATTACTGGTCTGGTAAAGTTCTCAGTGATGAGTATGCCACCGCTTTGACTTCGCAGGTCACCCCCAAAGAAATAAAAGACACTCTGTTTTCCATGAAAACAGATAGTGCCCCTGGTCCTGATGGTTTTACTGTCGAATTTTTTAAAGAAAATTGGGACTTGGTTGGTGATGATGTTACCCAAGCTGTTGAGTATTTCTTCACTCGTGACTATCTTTACTATCCTATAAACACCACGGCTATTTCCCTTATCCCCAAAACTGAAAGTCCAGTCAAAATGAAGGAATTCAGACCAATCTCTTGTTGCAATGTGACTTACAAAATAATCTCCAAAATCCTTGCAAACAGAATCAAACCCATCCTCCCCTCTCTGGTTGATGAAAACCAATCGGCCTTTGTGCAAGGTCGATGCATCCAGGATAATATCCTGCTCATGCATGACCTTGTAAAGACTTACCAGAAACCTGGGGGCCCTAGTGGGTGCGCCATTAAGGTTGATATCATGAAAGCTTTTGACACTGTCAATTGGGACTACCTACTCTCCATCCTCACCCATATGCATATCCCGGAGAAATTTCGTCATTGGATTTTCCTTTGCATTTCCACTGCCTCTTTCTCCATTAACCTTAATGGTTCCCTCACTGGGAACTTCACATCCACAAGAGGGCTGCGTCAAGGGGATCCCTTGTCCCCTGCCCTTTTCATCCTCACTATGGAAGGTTTTACCCAGCTTCTCAAAACACATACTCAATGTCAACCCTTTAACTTCCATCCTAAATGTGGGAACTTGGAAATTTCCTCTCTGGCCTTTGCAGATGACCTTTTTATTCTGTCAAAGACAGATGAGGATTCCATTCGAACAATCAAGGGCACTTTAAACTCTTTTGCTAGTCAATCTGGTCTCACCCCAAATCTTGCAAAGTGCGAAGTCTATTTTTCTGGCACCTCAATCCCAAAAATGAACACCCTTGCTTCAATCCTTGGTATCCCTATCGGTTCATTGCCTATTAAATACCTGGGGCTTCCGCTTGTGAACAAAAAACTCTCGTACTCTGACTGCACACCACTCTTAGATAAGCTTAAGGCCAAAACCACCAGCTGGGCAGCTTCCAAGCTGTCCTATGGTGGGAGACTCCAATTAATCAATTCTGTTCTGCTGGCTATCGTCCGCTACTGGACGGCTGCTTTCTTCCTCCCTAGGAAGGTCATTAGGGAGATTGAACGGCTCCTTAGGACTTTTCTTTGGGGTAGCCCGAGGAAAGCCAGAGTTAAATGGCTAGATGTCTGTATGCCTAAAGAAGCTGGTGGTCTTGGTCTTCCAAATCTTGTACAGACAAACAACGCTTACCTCATGAAGCAGATTTGGTTCATCTGTGAAGGCAAAGAGTCCCTTTGGGTTAAATGGGTTCACTCAGTCATTCTTAAAGGTAAGTCTTTATGGATGGCTGCCCCTAAGCAGCAGGATTCCTGGTTGTGGAAGAAACTGATTTCGGTTCGAGACATCTTTGAAAAGCACATTTCCCGTGTTATTGGTAATGGCTCATCCACCTACTTTTGGTATGATCCCTGGCATCCCTGGGGCATACTAATTAAAAACCACCCTAACCTCAGGTCGAAGATTAACATCTGCCTTGATGCAAAGGTCGCAGATGTCATTCAAAACAACTGTTGGCATCTGCCTTTTGGTAGAGGTTGGGACAGTCAGGTTTTGGAGTTTTTAAATGTTTGCACTAGGATCCCAATTCACCCTAGAAATGATCACTGGGAATGGAAACCCAGTAAACATTTCTCTGTGCACAGTGCCATGTCTGCCTTAACACCCTCCTATATTCCCATTCCTTGGACAGAAATTGTCTGGAGTAGGTCCCTTCTTCCTAGATATGCTATCATTCTTTGGTTTGCATTTTGGAAGAGGCTACCTACTCTTCAAAAGCTTGCTCTTTGGGGTATTGTCGATTCGGACCATTGTAAACTGTGTGACAGACACCAGGAAACTCAAGATCATTTGTTTTTCAACTGTCATATTTCAAAGCTGATTTGGAAGGCTGTGCTGGAGAAACTAAACTGCACCTGCCTTGTTTTTTCCCTGGACTCGATCCAAGAGTGGCTGCTCGCCAACGTATGGCAATCCAAACTTCAGTGGAACTTAGTTTGTCTAAGCCTCTCTGCCGCTGTTTATGGTATATGGAAAGAACGAAACCAAAGAATTCACTCTCTTCTTAATGCTGCATCTATTGTTATTTGTTCATCTCTTCCTACATTCTTGTGCTTTGGAGAGATTTGCTGCATTGTCTTTTGCTTCTTGGGTACTGCTGCTTTTTCTTTTCTTGTAGGATCCATCATTGCAGTCATCATCTGGAGTGTAGGTGTTTTGGACCTCTTGGCTTCCTTGGACTCCCATTACGATAGACGCATTTCGTGTTGTTTGCGCTGCTGCTTGGATCATGCTGTCTATTTGTTGGACGATTGGTGCTCCCTTTTGCTGATGGATGCGACTATGTTGAATTTTTTGGGACTGATGTTTCTTATCACTTTGGTGCTCATTCTCGGAATTGTCGGATACCAGCCTCCCTGCTGTTTTGATACCCATACTTGCTTTCATGTTGTTACCTATTTTGTTTGGGTGGAATGTCAGCTCCCTAACTGCAACTGTTGCTGGATGTTCTCTGTAATTAGCATTGTAGTTAGCTTGTGTTTCTTGTGGCCATTGTGGTCCACCTTTTGTTCAAAGGTTGGCACTAGTTATAGCTTGCAAATATTCGCCGCCTTTCTTTTGAATAGCCAATCCATTATTTTGGCTATGTCATCATTTTGTAACTAATATTTGTAACTTGCCTTTTGGCCTTTTAATGAAATTTAACTTACAAAAAAAAATAATCTATTTCTCGTTTCCAGTATCTTCCGGTGCCCTGTTAGTGATTGAAGGGGAGGAAAGAAAAGAACAGAAAATAATGCATTCTGCTAGTCCTAGAAAGATAACAAGAAATGCTTCTTAGAAGTTATAACCTATTTACTTCCTTTTGACTCTCTCAAAAAAATCTGAAACTTGCATATTCAATGTCCCGTGGAATACATATATGGTCTATAAATGGATCTTTACTTCTGACGACCACGAATTATTATTTACAAAAGTGAAAATAGGCTATGCAATATACTTGAATCCCTTAGCTGCTTTTATCCTCAATTTATACTACTTTAATATTGACATCTTCGAGAGCTTAGTCTGCTAAATATTGCATTCATTCAAAACCTGAAACTTGCATATTTGCTGGCTGCAAACTACACAGATGGTCTGTATATAACTTTATGGTTCCAATGACTAGGCAATAATATACTGATCTCTTTAGCTGTCTCTGCTTTCAAAGTTTTTATACTTGAAAGTCGATTACAATGTAGAGCTTATTCTGCTTGTAATCACGCTCATTCAAATAACATCCTGTTTAAATTTACAGGATTTGGATTTTCGGATAATATGGTCTTGACTATACGATAGACGGTACAACCCAATGAAGACATAGGAGCCTTCCTTAGTTTCTTCTTTCATCTTCATTGTGATATCCAAACAGAAAAGATAATTACTTCCTTCTCATATGTTGCAGAATATGTCTCATCCTTCGAGTCTATTATGAATGAAATTACTGACCGCAAGGCTACTATTGTTGTTCATGTACAGAACTCTTTTGCTTTTGATGCATAAGTACAAGTTTGTGTTAATGTTAATGTTATCACCCTGGGAGTGCATTTCGCAGTATATTATACGTTGTCAGGGTTACTTTTCACTGATTGTGATTAAATACGCCAGCAGTCATCAAGAAAAGATTAGGAATATCATTCTTCTCAATCCTCCAGTATGGATTATCTGATTTCGTTTTGTTAATTTACTTTGTTCCCGTATAATTCTAGTACTTCTTGTTCGGGTTTTGAGTATGTGAAATAATCTTCTTTATGTCAAGTTTGATAGTTTGGTATGAATTCTGTCCTCCAGACAAAAGGAAAGTCTTTTCTTTTGTCCCCCAGGAGCAGATGGGTTTTCAGCATTTGTCCTGTATAAGGGAACGTCCCCCGGGAGCAGATGGATTTTCAGCATTTGCCCTGTATAAGGGAACCTTGATTCTTTTCAGAATGCTTTTGATCTTTTATCCCAAAAGTGTGCCGCATGCTTTCCTAAGTTTCACTGATCAATTCCAGGACTTGAGTTATTGATGGGGAAGGATCCTAGTGAGTAGTATAGGAAAAGACCAGTTTATTATTCTTACTACTACTATTACTATATCATCATTATTCGGGTGTCATAAAATGGGCTGTAATAAGTACATGAGTAGATGCGCACACGCACACACATGCATACACATATACATGTATGTATGTCTTTGACGTATTTACTTGAAAATAATCCTTATCATTAATTTTCTCGCCTCTCCAGCTTACTGTCAAACATGCCAATCTCCCATCGACACTGTCTATTTTCAGCAACTTTCTGCTGGGGGAAATTTTTTCCCAGGTAGTGTGACAAATTTATCATAATGTGATTTCGCTCTTCAAGCCCTGCATCTCTGAGCTTGGGCGTTAGCTTTCTTGGTTTTGGCTTAGTATAAGTTCTCTTGCTTATGTAGGATCCTTTAAGAGCCAGTGATAAAGCCTTGACTAGCTGTGGCCCTTGCAAAATGAAGGAATAGGTTGCTATGGCTTATAGAAGACCTTATCTCACATCTGGAACTGCAGGCTTTGCATTGAATGCCTTAACCAGGGTCACGGAAAGAAAAAACTTAAGGTATGCGACTTTTCAAGTCTTTCTTTTTTCTTGCTGGGTTAATTTCTGCATGTCTCAAATGGAGGACTCCTCAAATTTTTTTTAGGTAGTTTCATCTAGTGTTCTCTTTTGGCCTTTTTCTCAACCATGAACATTCCTTCTTAGGCATTCACTGAAGAAGCAAGAAAGATATCGAAGAGTGAAAATTGGAAAGTGAAAACAACTGTTTGTTGAAGACAAGGAGACCGTTGGCTAAGCTATGACGGAGTTGAAGATTTTTGCAATAATTCAGAGCTCCAACTGGTCGGTTCTCATGGTAATGCACCTAGTTATTACGTATATACTTATACAGAAGTATTTTGTTGAGAAGTGAAATGCGTATGGTTTTTTATCATAAATTTCCTTGTTTTCCATTTCAAAACAAAAAAATTGGGCCATTATAGTGGATTGTACAGGCAGGGGATCGTGTGCAGGAAGATGATAGCAGTGATGAAGTAGCTCAATTAATAGACAAAGTTGTTGCCTAAAGAAGTTTTATTTAGTGAGGATTTTTGCTTCTTTCCCTGTAATAACCAATTCTAAACCTCAAATACACAAATTTACTTATTTGTACGGTTTAATAAGTTGGCTATAATTGAATAATTGATATGACGAGGACTGATTTCAGCAAAGTTAGATGTGGTGGTGTTAATTGCCAGAAGACGATGCAAATTTTGCTTGGTGGTTCGATTTTGATGAGCTATTGTTACCATGGTTCCTTCTGTTACAAATTTGGGTAGGAGTATTGATTTGATAGCATACGAAACAAGAACTATACGTGATGGGAGTCTAATGAGCAAATGTAGATGTTGCAAATTTAACTTTTTCCCCTTTTTCTCTTTCTTCCTCTTTTTGTGTCAAAGGGCTGACAGAACAGGTACCTCCTTGCCCACCGCCCGCCACGTAACAGCAAGGTAGGATGGTGATGCTAGATGCGAGTGACACTCATCTAGCCTCACCATCCCACCTTACTACCATGTAGCGGTCGGTAAGCAAGGTGGTGACGATGTAGGGGGTGAGGAGATCCCATCCACAGAACATGGTGCATCATAGGTGCCATAATTTGTAGACCACTACTACACTAGCTAGAGGTGGAATGTTGGGCTTTAGCATCGATCTTTGTGGCCATGCTTGGTTGTGACTTGAAACAAATCCAAACTTTAAATCTTTATACTTTTTTTAAACATAACTTTTGAATAAGCATTTTTCTCTCATATTTTTATTATATAACAAAATAATTTTTGTATGAAATAATGACAATATATCTAGTGTTTACCTATATCATATTTTAAAACTCATTATGAATTATGATTTATGAAGATTAAAATGAGTACCATATTAAATATTTAGTATTTTATTTATAATAAATTGATAATTATTATACAAACTTTTTGCGGTTAGATTTTTGAAATTTATGATACCACACATGTTTCGAAACAACCAGTATAAGCATTGACTCATCACAAGAGCTTTAACCAACATGTCAATCTACCCAAATTCTTCCTTGCTAACCATTTGTGTTGCTATTGAAAAAGTATAATGGGCCTACTCTCCCTCCACCACACGCCCCCCGCCGGTTTTCCTCCCTCCCCCCTCTTTTTCCCCCCTCTTCTCCAAAGAAAGGAAGGACAATTACTACGTAGGGAAGGATAGCCAAACTCGAACATACAGCAACAACATTACCATACTCATACAACATTACCATATTCATGTGATAGAAACAACATATTCATGTGATATTGTTTTTCGATTCGAATTTATATTTTTGTTATAAATACTTTATATTGTCTTGACTTGACTTTAACCATTTAAGTCATATTTCATGAAGAATTTATTGTTTATATTTCGTGAAGGATTTATTGTGTATAGGCAGCCTGCTTTTGTTGAGATTGCTGAGTGTTTGTTGTGGTTTCAGCTGACCAAATTTGCAAATTAGGGCTCCTTAGTTTTATCCGTCATGGATGCTTTGCTGACGAGCTATGCCTCTTCAGATGAAGAAGAATTGGGAGAAAGATCGCAACGCCGCAATTCACCTTCAATTCCATCACGATCTCAAGTAGAAGTTAAGCATCGTTCTGATGGACAACAATTACCCCAAATTCCGTCGGGTTCTAAATCTTCCTCTTCCTTATTCGCAGCCCTTCCTCAACCAAAAGCTCGCAACTCTGTCCCTGCTGCGAAAAGGGTTGTTCAATTCAGACCTCCTCCAATGGATCTTTTTAAGAATTCTGGAGATGATGACGATGATGACGATAAAGCAGAAGAGGAGAAGAAGGAGAAGCAAAGGACAAAAGTTCAAACTTCGTCAGCCAGGTCGCTATTTTTGAGCATGCCTGCACCCAAGAGTTCTGCTACTTTGGGTGTCTTGCCTTCTGCTTCAGGGACAGGTAGAAGGTCAATGCTGGAGACTGATGTGCCGGCTACAACAAATTCGAGTTCTGCCAATACTATCAATAATGAGAGTGGAAGTGTTGCAGCCACTGTTGCTCCTTTCGGGGAAAAGGCAGTTCAGTCATCTATGGGAATGGACGATCCAATTGAATCTTCAGGTTATGCTGGAAATGCTGATTATGTGAATTGGGTATCAGGGGGTGAGAATTATGTCAATTATGATAGTAATGGTGGTGCGGTTGGTGGATATTATGATAGGGCTGGAGCCAGTGGGGATTATGGTAATTATGGGAGTGCTTATGTGACTACTGCTGCTTATGGGCAATATGAGAGTGATGCAGCTGTGGCATCGGTCGAAAGTGCTGTGAGAATGTTAGGTAAGAGGGGGAGGAATGAGGTTCCCACGGAAATTATTGAGGTGAATCAAGATGAGTTGATGAAAAATCGACCTAGAGAAGATCAAGCAAAGTCAACAGGAATTGCTTTTGGGCCCTCTTACCAGGTAAATCAGATGTCTTTTCTATTATATTGACAAAATATATTATTTTTTCTTAGGATCCTATATGCGTCCCATGGTAACTATAGATGTATGTTAAGTCAGTTTTCCTATAGAATGATCGTTCTTTTGCCAATAACTTGAACACCTTAGATCTCAGTGATCGTCAATAAGTATCGATTTCTTGATACTACCATTTGTCTGATATCCTAAATAAAGTAGTCAAGCTAAGCCTCAGTGTACTCTTATGTCTTGGAGCATCTTTTTTATGAATCTTACTTTAATTTTTGGAAATGTTTTTCACTACATAGATTCAAGCAATACAAGCTTCCAGATTGATGTTTCAATTGTAGTGTTTCTTGGGCTATTGCATAATATCGGGTTGGTTGATTATTCAAGTTCATGAAATGATGCTTCTATTTTTCTTTAAAAAAAAAGATTCTTCTATTTTTCTGACCTTGGTTCAAATTTGGAGAGATTTTTATTCAGAAGTCCGGTTTGTTCTATGCTGGAGGACTTCGCGTTTGTTTGTTCTACTCCAAGTGCAAAAGGCACCATATAGTGAAGAAAGGTGGAGTCAAATTTTAAATCCACCATTGTTAGAGCATGTGGTGGGTATGCTATTGCGAAATCTTCTCATGAAAATGTGGTTATAGTGGACACAGAAGTAGTTGAAACACTTTTTCAGGCCTGTGATTAAATTAGGGTTTTACCTTATTTTTCTTATTAAAAAATTTATTTATTATTCTTTTAGCCAATATCTATAATCTTTTGTGACATGCATTTAAACTGGCTTCTTTAAACCCTTAGTTGTTGGTGCAGATCAAGATCCTTGAAGCAATTTTCGGTTGCGTGAATCATTAATGACCTTTAAGGAAGTTCTAATCATATCTAATTTCGATGATTATGGATGAAGGTAAAAGAAATTGGAATGTTACACGAGTCTTAAGTTCCCAAAACGTAGGTGAAGTCCTTATTCTAACCAAACTTTCGGAATAGTTGCAGTGGGTTTTCCTTTTACATCCAGTTTTCATCCTTCCAATCCATATGGAGCTACTCAAATAAGCTTTTTTTTTTTTTTTTTTGTTACTCTTCTAGTGACATTGATGGAAAAGAAACTTCGAATACTTCGCCTAACCATACTTGATATCTTAATTTACTGATCTTTTAGTCCCTTTACAGGATATATAAAGATGGTGCTTTGTGGGGGGTAATAAGCTAATGTTGGCTTTCAATCCATCTCACCAAGAAAATGAAATTTGATTCCACATGGACATATATGCTTACATCTCCAATACCCCCAATATTGGGAGCTAAAAAAGAAAACTCTTATAGGATTGCAAACAATGTTAAGTGAAAGCATCAATTGAATTTTTATGTCATCTTTTCTCTTGGGTAGTTTGTTATGTAAAAGAGAACTTGGAACGAGCCTATAATTCTTAAGGCATACCGAATAACAGAGGCTAGTTGCCAGTTCATCTGCTTCAGGATTCACCACTTATAATTTTTATACCCAGGGATAGGTTTTCTACCATGTTTGAGGGGAACTTGACATCCCATATTTTTGTATTTGCTAGATCTTACAACACTTAAATTAGTTCAGTACACAAATAATGGAATTCTTCAATATTATTGTATGCTAACTTTGAAATTTTGATGAATGATTCATGGAGTTAGTTCACTTGCATTGTTAGTTGAGGATTTTTCACAATGAAGAGGAGTATTACGTTTCTTGGTGGTGCTTGGAGAAATAGAGAGATGCTTTCAGCGTTGATGTAATTGCTTGATTTTACAGTCCTGGGCGCAATTGATAAGTTTTCATGAAAAAGAAAGATTGGCCTTATTGACTGCGTTGGTAGGCATTCATGTTTTGCTTCTGTTGTATTCGTTTGTAATGGACAAATTCAAAACCAAAAGGTGTGTCTTGTATAAGAAAAATGATGTACTGTGTGCGAACAGAAGGGTAGCTAAAACTCAGCTTAACTAAAACCAGTTATGTAGGATAGTTGGACTATTGTGCATTCTACTGGTTTTACATATGTTTTGTTTGATTTCAGTGCAATAGTTCCATGTTTTGTTGTATGACTAATAGTGCAAACTGGAACCCTGAAGCATGCATTATTATATCTAAACCCCCAATTGTTTCCATGCTGTTATGAATCAAGAATAATCAGATCTTGTTTTGAATGGCTATGAAGTGGAGTCTTTTGTCAACTTTGAGGGGCCTCTCCTTATTCTTGTATGTGTAAATTTGCAGCCTGTATCAACCAAGGGGAAGCCTTCAAAATTGCACAAGAGGAAGCATCAGATTGGTGCGTTGTTCTTTGATATGAAGCAGAAAGAAATGGAGCTAGCAGAGCGACGCTCTAGAGGTTTACTGACTAAAGCTCAAACACATGCTAAGTATGGTTGGTGAAGCTGATGCGATTATTTGATGCCCGACGATGCTGTAAAAACTCTGCACGCTTGTTTTTGTGCCTTTTTTGCACCAAGGCTGTAAGACAGTAACGAGATTGCACTCCTTTTTCCTTACCTCCTCCTCTCTTTATATATATATATATATATATATATATATATATATATATATTGAAAAGAAAATTGGGGAGGGGAATTTAGCTCGAGACCCGGGAATATGATAAATGCTACTCAACCGCTAGACCTAAAGGTTTTTTGCGTATATGTGTGTGTACACGCGCATGTCAATTGTTAGTTACAAGGACTTCTTTTTTTTTTTTTTTTCCCCAAGTGTCCTAATGCCTTAGGATTTCCTGTGATGGCAATAATATAAGAGCATAAATAAAAGAAAGCTCTTCTTTAGAGAAGATATTCACATCCAACAGCAACATTGGAACTGTAAAGGGAGGTCTTCTCAATCTTTTGACAATATAATGCTTTAATATTCTGGTCATTTATTTACAAAAAAAATATTCCGGTCATTTTTCATCTAGCTCACCCTATAAAGATTGAAGGTAATTCAGTAGATTTTCCACTTCCCATTTAGCTCAATCAAGTGATATAGAAACATAGAACAACCAAGGGGATACCATATCCTTTAGAGCACGTGTAACCAACGGAATACCATATCCCATGTACATTTCATGGGACCTCTGGAGTGATTAATGTAAAGAAAAATTTGTATTCGATATGACCACTTTTTTTTTTTTTATAATAACAAAAAGCTTTCCATTATAAATTGAGTGAACAGATAAGCGGAAGTACTTACACACTTCATCAAGGTAAAAGTTATTCTGGTAGAATTCAGGAGAGAAAACAAAATATCCCTCCAAAAACATGTGTGTTAGGCCTGTGTAGATCCACCAGCACATAAGTATCTTTACAAAACTTTGATAATTTACGAACCCACCCTGACATTAGAGGGAGAGAAAATTTGACAGTCAAGCTTTTAGGAATCAGAAAGGCCATTTGTGAGGAAATCATTAATTACAGCACTTGTAAGCGTGGAGCTAATTAAACCAAATCTACTGTAGGTGTGTATGGTCAATGAAGTTTGTGAAAAATATAACGTCAGCATCCATTACCAGCTGCAACAGCAAATAAAGGCCATAAAATGCTCTGGCACACAACGTTTTAGTGAATCTGTTATAGGACAGTTAGGTTGGGATGCATCAGGCAAAGGTACTCAAAAGTCCTAAGGCCCATTCTGAAAATATTATCTGATTGAATTGGTTAATTATACATTTCTATTTCCAATGGACTCAAAGACACACTCTTCCTTAACTTTGAAATATGATGAAATAAAGCAAAATGACTCACTAAATTTAATGCGTTTCTTTTATTGTGAAGTAACTATTGATCGACACAGTTTGACACAATTTCATTATGGGTCATTGGGAAACAACCTCTGTGTGTTTCTAACATATGAGTATGGTTGCGTACATCCGACCCTCTATACCCCGGCATAGACGAGAGCTTCTAAGGCAATGAATGTTGTTCTTGTTGTTGTTGAATCTGCTAATTACAATTTGCATGCAGACAAAACTTTACTAAATAATGAACAACTGCCCCCATGACATAGTTCAGTTTGTACTCAGGTTGAGATTTGCTCCAAGAGGTCAAGAGTTCAATTCCAGGGACACGCACAATGTGTGTGTTCCACTGCTGCTAGGCCCAATGCCTAGTTTGCAGGGGTACACCTTGTGTGGGTCACTGTATAGGTTTTCACCCAACCTAGCCGCACAACTACTGATTTGCATCCTCCACAATGCTCTTTGGGACTGGGATGGTGGGAGTCTTATGACCAGTGTATGGCCTTTTGCTCCAAGATAATGAACAACTTAACAAAGTCAACATTCAAAAGAAGGGAAAAACTTAACAATGTCAACATTTCCTCATATAAGATTTCAAGTGGTTAATTCAAAAGACATTGCAGAAGCAGCAAGAAAAGAAGAGAGAGAATACCAGAGGAAATGCAGACAATGAAAACAGCCCAACAAGAAGTGAGCAGATAGATGCCGATTATAGTAGACATGGGAAGTTGGATTGGAACAAAACCCGGCAATTTCATATCACCAGGAGTATAGGGGTGAATCAGTTGTTCCACAGTTGCCATTTTTTTTCCTTCCCAAGGTCAAAACTTTAACGCTGCAATTCTTCTGGAGCCAAAGAAAAATTATAGTCAGAAAAATCAGTAAAGGTGGAAACAAATGAGATTCTTGAGTCGTATAGATTCGTAAGATGGAAGATAGTGAAGCTGCAGAAAAACTTACAGATGAAAGGGAAAGGCAGTCGAGTCTAATGACTACTGAGAAAGGCAACGTTGGTGCTCTTTGCTGTTTACGTATGTTAAACTTCACCAGCACGGCTGCAGCATGGCAGTATTTTTTTTTCAAGTTGACATTTTATTTTTGCAAGTCTTCTGGTTGGCTTTCATTAACACATGTTACTTGGCTGAATTGATTCTTGTACATATCTCCTCTTCATTTTTAATTATTTGTGCATCGTGTATTTTAACACATGGGTATGGTTGCGTACATCCGACTTTAGAATATGATGGAATAAAGCAAAATGACTCACTAAATTGGCAGCTCTTCTTATATTATGAAGTAGCAGTTGATTGACATAGCTTGATACATCATTATGGGTAATCGGGAAACCACCTCTGTATGTTTCTAATACCATGGTTGCGTACATCCGACCCCCATACACCGCTATAAGCGGGAGCCTCTATAACAATGGGGTAATAATGTTGTTGTAGGAGATATTGTATATCCTCTTTCTTTGGAAATACCTGTAGATACATACGTACATGAATGGAAAACCAACAGGGAAACATGCCTGTTTTGGTATAGCAGGAAACGTGAATGGAAAACCAACAGGGATACGTGCCTGCTTTGGTCTAGCAGGAAAAGAGTTCTCATCTGATTAGCTAGTTGGTAAGGACAATAGCTTTGCTTTACCAAGGTGATATTTGATCAGCAAACCACATAGAACACCTCACTTCTGCGAAATACATCAATCATAGTAACAATCGATTATCTACTGATACTAGGTGTAAGTGGTCAAATCGCCTCAAATATTCCATAAGCTCTTTTGCATAACAAGCATGAAGCACCAACCTAGGCTGAACTACTGATTATTAGCAAAAGTGTACCACAGTAAAGATGACGACGACGACAACAACAACATTACACTATTGCCTTAGAGGCTCCCGTTTATAGCAGAGTAATAGAGGGGTCAGACATACGCAACCATACCCATGCGTTAGAAACACACAGAGGTTGTTTCCCGATGATCCATAATGAAAATTGTGTCGATCAACTGCTACTTCACAATATAAGAAGCGCAACCAATTTAGTGAGTCATTTTGCTTTATTCCATCATATTCCAAAATCAAGGAAGAGTATGTCCTTGACTAGCAAAGATTGACAACATGTCCTAAATGTTGGCATCAACATCTTTTGTACAAATCTTAACATGCAAAAGCGTTATAAGAGCAGATCATTTGCAGATATAAGGGTAGCTACCAGAGAAATTGGAGAACATATAACTGGAAAGTGGGAACAAATTTTCATGAAACAAAACAAAACCAAAGAATTCAATGACAAAAAGGGAAATTGTTGTAGAAGAAAGAAGAATGAAAATGTTATTCTGGTATGCTTGTGCCGTCGGTAATAATGGAGATTAAGCTCCATACAATTGACAAGAACATAAAACATAAAAACTCGTAGAGGAATTCCAATACTAGCGCTTTTTGGCCTTCTGCTGCTCCTGGGCCTGGACTGCTGCATTAATCTTCTTCCAGCAGTGGATTATAATGGCAGTGGGTATTACAACCCAAAAGGAATTGCAGAAGATATAATACCAGAAATAGTAAAAGGGGCTTGCAGCAAAATTATCTCCATCCAATACAGCCGTCACGAAATATATGAAAGTTCCATAGAGCTGTGCCACAGAAAGGACAAGTTGCAGCAGATACCTCCAAGACTTCTTTGCAGCAATAGCATACCTATTCATATTCATCATGTTTGACTTTTGTGTTAGGCAAAAGATACAAAGCCAAGGATATGAGTGTCAAAAGAGTGAGATGAGCTTAGAATAACTTTCAAGAGTTAATGTACATACAGGGTGAGAAGAGCAGCAGGGCCAACTAACACAGCTGTAATTCCTTCGATAGAAACAACTCCAGAATTGCGTGCAGCATACCGTGAGTCTCCTTTACTGTATTCCTTCCCTGGACACGGTCGAAATACAGCAAAAGTGATGATAGAGCCACATTACAAATTGAATGAACAGGTAAATGGAGGTACTTACACACTTCATCAAGGTAAAAGTTATGCTTGTAGAATTCAGGAGAGAAAACAAAATATCCCTCCAAAAATATGTGGGTTAGGCCAGTGAAGATCCACCAGCACATAAGTATCCTTTCAAACATTGATAATTTACGAATCCACCCTGACATAAGAGGAAGAGAAAATTTGGCAGTCAAAATCATCGAGCAATGAGAAAGGCAATCTATGAGGAAATCATTAACTAAAACACTTCTGAGCAATGAGGTAACTCAAATCAACTATAGGTATGTATCCATCAACATTCGAATGAACGAGCCTCCATAGAATGAAACGAATATTTCAACCAATTATAATAGGCAGATCAACCAACAAACAGTTATAATTATGCAGATTGCTGGATTAGCCAGATCTTGAGGAATGAATCACATAGATGATGGGACAAGAGCTGGAACGGGGTGAGAATTCAGATTTTACCCGGAGAACTGAAGGTAAGAATGCTTATCTAATATAGAGAATAGAACGCTTTCTGTAGCATACAGATTTACAATCTACTGCTCATATGGTCATTTAGAAATGAAGTTAGTGAAAAACATTAACTTAGAACCTAGGACCAGCTGCTACATCAACTATGTCCATTGTCAATTGCCTTTAAGACTTTTTAGTGAATCTGATAAGATAAGTTAGATTGGGATGCATCAGACAAATACTTCTTAGCAGGAATCCAGCTACAATAAGCTTTGCTTAATTTGATATATCAACATGATATAGCACAAATTTGTAAGAAAAATGCAGAAAAATTTACAGTAATCACGCTGTCAATGTCACTCTCAACTCCTTAGCATAATCAGAATCCTATGAAAATAAAAGTGAGAAAAGGCACTCAAAAGTTCCAAGTCCCATCACTCTAACGCACGAAAGCAGGGGCAAGCAAATGCAAACGTGGAAATTGATCAAAAACAGAGATTTCTGAAGATATTGCTCAAGTAAATGTGCTAATTCCGATATGCATACAGAATGAACTTACTAGGTACTAAACAACTAATTAACAAAGTCAACATTCACAAGAAGAAGAAAAAATCAAACTCAAAGTTCCACTCACATACAAGTATAACTAAAATCAAATCTACATCTGAAACTAAACTTTCATACAATCAAAATCAGATCCCAACAAATCTTCATTGAAACCAAAATCTTTTTCTGGGTTGAAACCAGAAATCGTATAGAACTAAATCTATGACAGGAAAGTATCAAGAAACAAAAGGGAAAAAGAAACAGAAATGAAAACAAATCGAAGAGAAAAGTCAGCAGAATCAAGTAGTTACTCCAAAAGACATTGCAGAAGCAGAGAGAGAGAAAATACCAGAGGCGACCCAGACAATTAAAACAGCGAAAACGGAAATGAGCACATAGATGCCGACTACTGTAGACATGGGAAGTTGGATTGGAGTAAACCCCGGCAATTTCATATCACTAGGAATGTAAGGGTGAATCAGTTCTTTCCCAGTCGCCATTTTTTCTTCCCAAGGTCAAAGCTTTAACGATGCAATTGTTCTGGAGCCAAAGAAAAAAAATATAATCAGCAAATATAGAAGCAAAATCAGTAAATACGAAACAAATTTAGATTCTTGCATCATATAGATTCATAAGATTGAAGGGGTTCATGATGTAGAGAGACTTACAGATGCGAGTGAAACGCAGTTGACGGTAATCAAGAAATATAAAATGGTGCCATCTGCTGTCTACTTATTGAACTTCAATCATATGCCCTTTTTTTCTTTTTTCTTTTCCTTTAGTTGACTTTTTTCTTTCTTTCTTATGACAGCTCTTCTAGTTGACTTTCACACTCTAAATAATGCATGAAGACTAGGTTTGTTTGTGACATGATACTTTATATGTCCTAAAAATATTATTTTATGTTTTTATAATGTCCTTAAAAAGTGTTTATAAGCAGTTCGTGTTTATATATTTTTTAGCTTATAAGCATCTTTTTTTTTAAAAAAAAAGGTTGTTATCTGTTAGATAAAAAAAACTTATAAACATTAAAGTGTTTGATAAAATAAATGTTTATATGTTTAAAAGATACAATATGACCATAAACGTAAATAGAATTTGGAAAAATAAATAATTTAAGGATATTAAATCATTTATTTGGTCAAACTTGTTTATTCTTTCATATGTTTACAATCTAAAAAACAATAAGCACAGTTGCTCTTTAACTAATAAAATGTTGCGGCTATATGCGGACGACAATGGAGTGGCGCTACGTTTTTCGGCAAGCAGTGTCGACCATTTGGTTTTGGAGGAATCAAAGAGTTCACGGATGTATATCTCATTTCCCTGCCCCGAGTCGCATTAAAGAGGACATATGTCGTCGTGTAGATAAACTGCTAGCAGCTCATCATATTGGTGTTACTGTAGATGTAGTCTCTGTTAATGAGTAGGAGCGAAGTGCATACTTGGTTGTAAACGGTTACATTTTATATGAATAATACGATCCTTTTCCCCAAAAAAAGACAAATAAAATGAAGAAACCCCAATTAGCCCAATAATTCACACAAACCATTCTGCTAACTCATATGTCATAATATTTTTTTTTTACTTTATTGATCAGAAGAATTTATCTTTACAGTAATAATGACCTCATCCAATGTGATATTTCTTTATTACGAGACAAATTTTATTGTGGTCACTGAATAACTACTAGATATCTATTAACCAATAATATTAATAATAATTGATATATGTTCGTAATGAATATATAAATCAGAAGTTATGCCTATATTATTATGTTTTTATTGATAAGTGAACAACTACTAAGATTTCTTCATTGAACATATTAAAATTTGTATTATTATAAACATTTCCTGCATTTTGAGGAGATATTTAGAATTAAAAACGTCCTGGCATTATTTTCGAATTGTGCTTTTCTCTTCTTAATCTTGTTTGACGCTGGTGCATCTGAGGCTTCACGTGATCACAATTTCTAAAATACCTCACCACTCGTTACATGCCATCTTAATAGTTATTCGTGTATTTTTTAATGAACCGACTGTGAAGAAACTATGGGAAAGTTTCTTATCATAACTTAAAGGCAAATTGAGATATACAGAACTCACAACTAGAAACGAACTTGTCATTTCCGTCCTATTTTAGAAGTTCACATATTTTAAATTATTACCATATTGATTGAGGCGTCAACTGCAGTACTTTGAGCTTGTCCATTAAAGTGTAATACGTTCTTGTCATTTTATATCTTGAGAAAAAACACTTTACCCCTAGTAGTTAACATCTGACTGAAATTTTAAAATTGAGATATTTTATAGGAACAAGTAAAAATATCTAGTGACATAATATATGTTAAATAAGAATTTATTTATCAGCTAAAAAGACAGTGATTGATCATTACACATACCTATAAACATCTAAATCTAAACATATTATAGGTGGAGGAGTAATAGTCATATTTGAACGTTAAGAAGATGGCGCAAGCAATATTCGTGTCATCGTGTGGGAGTTCTACTTAACTTGGTGATGATGTCGGATTATATCACCAAGTATTTGTTTGATGTGGTGCTGTTAGAACTCCGTCAATTGACCTTAGTGAGCGAGTTGCTGACCTGCACAAAGAAAAAAGGGTCAGGGGACCCGGGATCTATGGCCCCGGGCAATACCCTCCGACGCTCAAGTCAGTTTGGGCCATTTTTATGGAGAGGTTTATATATGGTGAAGGTTAAGTAAATTGAGGCTTTCTGTAAAACCTGCGTTTTCACTGTGGAGAAGATGAGTTACTGGTGTGTAGTTTTTCAGAGTTTGTTGTCCCCTTCCTTTCTCTCTCCTGCTGCTCGGCCTTTTTATATGGCGGCTTGGGCCAATGCATGAGCAGAGCTCAGATATCGTGACAGGCAAGGAGGTCAGTCGGATGACTCTTGCTCTTGCATGCTCGCCACGTGGCTCGGTGCTGAGCTGAATAAGGTAGCTTGAGACACCTGGCTGGGAGTTTCACCTGGTAGAATTATCTGAGGTAAACTCCTAGAACCGAGATGAAGTCTTCTAGAAGCTCTCAGAAGTGCCCGAGATGGCTGATGACGTGGGGTCAGCATGCCGAGATGAAAGTGACCGACTTCAAAGAATATTGGTGGGCCCTTCATGATGCTCGTGGCTGACACCACTAAAGGCGGTCCGAGGTCAGTGAGTAGATCGGATTCGAGGCCGAGCTCGACTCTTTGGCCGAGATGGAACTGCGGGCCGGGGTGAGGCCTTGTGGCCGAGTTAAAAACCCTTAGGCCTAAGTGAAGCCTTTAGACCGAGGTGAGATCCTTAGCCCCCAGGGAACGTTGAGACTGTATGGCCGAGATGAGGATGAGCCCCGTGTCCGAGTTGAACTGTTTGTCCACGCGTGTCCTGATCAGCCTCCGGGCTAAGAAGAAATAAGCTCTGATATTTATCTCTTACAAGTCGAAGATGTGGGCTTTAGCAGTTGATATTTAGTTTCATAAATTTTATTTTGGTAATTAATCAACTAGTGGCCCAATAAAATGATGACAAATAAGTTTTATTTACATACAAGCAAGGGGTGATTGGTCAAAACAAGGGAACCATACATTTTCTACACATTTCATTGATCAATGACTAACTAATCATAACCATGATAAAATTTGTGATATTGTTTACGTACATGCAACTATTTCAACAAAAGCCTTGCGCGTGTATCTCTTTGGAAGTTTCTACTCAAGTGTAAGATTACACAGTCCGTACTCTCAGGAAGTCTAATTTCCAAGTGGTTGGCATATCTTCAAATTGATCGAACACTATGCAATTGGAAGTCAAAACCAAATTAACTTAATATGCCAATCAGGAAACTGTTTTAGATTCTTTTTGATAGCATGTTATTTGCATGTAAATGGGAACGAGACTTAGAACAAATAGTCTCGGGTAAGACTACGTAAATCAGATCACGAAACAATCCGATCCGTTCCTAGATCCTGCGTAATCGCATAAGCTAGTACATCGTAAACACTCTTTTATACGTAAATATGTCATAAGAGGGAGACCTGTAAACTTCTGGCATGTTCCAACTGATACGAAAGAGCCCACCGACAACACATGTCGTCAGTGTCGTGTATTGAGAGCAATCTGCAAATGAGTTTCGAAACGTAATTGTTCAAGATTTCACAATTAGTAAATTTCGAAGGAGCTTTTCTAGACAATAAAAGTTTAAATAACATAGGTAAACTATATGCTACTCATAATTAAATAAATTAAGGTAATTTATGCCATTCTTTTATACCTCTGGTATCCAGCTTGTTTCATAAAGCAGTTGGACAAGTTCTTTAATCTCATTTTGAGAATGGGTTTGCTCTCATTTTACGTTGCATGTCAAGCTTCATTAACTTGTACTTGGAAATTCGACGAGTCACATGTTCATCAAGATCTTTACTTACTACTGCTTTTCCTCCAGATAATGCAGCTTTGCAAAGAGCCTGTGTATTGAGAACACTGCATTATTAGCTTTTAGGAGACATGAAGTACTCGGTCGTTTCTTTCTTTCAGTTATTGTGTTCTATGTGGAGATAAGAATGAGATTCTCTAGCCTTCCAAGGCATATGAGAACAAACATGATTCATGAACTAGATTATTCAAGAATTACCTGAAGACTTGGAAATTGATGAAGGGTTTATAGTGACCCTCAAGAATTATGCTCTAGCACATGATGCGTAAAACTTGAGGAGGTCACATGAGAATAAAATCTGAGCTTCTCCAACTGGTTGCTGAGTATTATTAGCAGCATTTAGGCCAGCCGATTCAGTCAGGGGTTAGGATACCCTCACCCCAAATCTCCCACCCCATGCGTCACCGCGCGACACATAACAGCAGGGATGAGTGATCAGGCTAGATGCGGGTTACCCTCATCTAGCCTCACCATCCACCCCTGCTACCACATGTCGCGCGGTGACGCGTGAGGTAAGGAATTAGTGGGTGAGGTGATCTTATCCCTTCAGCCAGTGCCCCAATGGCCCCAAAAGGAGTTATGGGGTGATTACAAAGAAATTGGCCTACAACTGAAGGAGTTTCTTGTATGAAGTTTATTTTGGTTTGTAGTCTGACCTCGCTTGGCAGTTCTTTATTCAGTTATTATGTCTCACCTCTCTCAGAACCTTGGCCATTGTGTCTGGTTTCGTCCCTCTACCCTACGCTTATCCTGCAGTATTTCTGCTGCTATCGATTCTCTAGTCTTTGATTCTGCTTACTGATTTTTGAAGAGATATAAACAGAGTGAAAACATAGTATTGTAAAATGAACTAGGCGGTATGTAGGTATGTGCATGGAAAGTTAGCATAAAGAGATGTCTTATACAAGAAATCTCCCTACATCATGAAATTTACCTCTTACAACAACAACATTACCACATTGTCTTAAAGGCTTCCGTCTATGACGAGGTATGGAGGGATCGGATGTACGCAACCATATAAGAGGTTGTTTCCTGATGATCCATAATGATGCGTCAAACTATGTAAATCACAATATAAGAAATGCAACCAACATTACCCCATTACCTCTTACAAATGAATGAAATCCTGATCTATAAGAAAATATCAGGAAAAAAAGCTAAAACATGCATTTTGCGTCCTTTAAACTTCAACTCAAGGCAGCAAATCCACCTCCCTTCATCATCTGCCTGAATTCATTGAAATCCACCTTTCCATCTCCATCAACATCAACTTTCTTTATCATCCTCTGGCAATCTTCCATTGTTCTTCCTTGTTTCAACCCCAAAGAAGACAATACTGATCTCAACTCTTCCACCGTGATAAAACCGTCCCCATTTTGATCAAATACTTTGAATGCTTCCCTCATGTCTTCTTCCTCATCTTTTTCATCCATGATTGATTGGTACAATGATCCAAATTCATCCATGTCCACGAACCCGTCTCCATTTGCGTCGATTTTTTCGATCATTTGGACGAGTTCTTTTTCAGGAATGTATATTCCCAATTTCCCTAATGAGTCTCCCAGCTCTTTTCTTGTTATCTTGCCGTCGCCGTTGCGGTCGAACATCTGAAATATCCGACGCAGCTCCGTTGGATCCATTTTCTTGATGTTGGATCACCCAGTAGCCTACTAAATCTAATTCAAAAAAGAAAAGGAAGAAAGAAACAAAAGATGAAAAAAAATCCTCAAGACCAAGAACGGGACTTCAGGTTGTTACAACAACCTGGGACAGAGGAAACAACAACTTTTAAATGTATTGTTGAATCTTAAGAAAATAATAAAGCACAGCAGACTGAGGTAGCATGTAAAATTTTGTCAAGAAAAAGAAAATAGCACGGAATTTTCTTCAGCATAACGTTGGAAAACAAGGGTATTCACTCAATGAATCTGAGAAAAGGCTGGAGGAAAGGGGAAAGAGAAAATGCCAGAGGAAAGCCAAAATTTTCGGGGGATTGGTGGTTCAAAAACTGCGGTTCGGTTGAGATCAAAAGAGGCAAAAAGTGAGGCAAAATATGAGGCTTCCAATCACGCGCTGCCACGTGTACAAGTAACTATTTTTTAAAAACAAAAAAAATTTAAACTTCTTTAACTTTTGTACACGTGGCAATCTGTGATTGGAGGCTTCATATTTTACCTCATTTTTTACCTCTTCTGATCCCAACCGCAAAAACCGGGATTAGTTATAGGGTACACAGTAGAATTAAGTTGTAGACTTGACTTTACAATGTATATATTTGAGATCAGAAATTAAGAACATATGTAGCACTGGACTTGCTTCCAAGTGATCTAGATATAGCTCACTTCATACTTGATTTAAGATTTACTCCAACAAATCAAGAGTTCGAATATAAAAATACGCATAGTATGAGTGTTCTACTGTTACTAGGCTGAACACCTAGTTTGTAGGGGTACATCTTGTGTGGATCACTGTGTAAATTCTCATCCAACCGCTGAGTTCCTGATTTACATCCTGCACCATGCTTCTTAAGACTGGAACGGTGGATCCTAAAGCCAGAGAATGAACTTTTGCTCCTAGCTTCCAAGTTACGACTCCTATAATTCCTGTAGTAAAGTTCATTGGTTGTTATTAATAGTTCAGTTTTATTCATTTTAGTGACAGATATGGAGGTCACCTTAACGGTTGAAAAACAAGGGAATGCTAAATATACAGGTTGGCTATTTGATAAATACAATCTTCTCGTTTGATAAATGATGACAAAAGAAATATGAAATAAAATTATTAAAGTAAAAGAAAAAAAGAAAAAGATACTTCTTTATTAATCAGAAAAGATACTGTTAGGTTAAAATTATAACTACAAGGTGTGCACAAGTGAATGAAAATATGAATACATTCTAAAATACTTCGCTTTTCTGTAATTAATTACCCAATGTCATTCAGGATCTGTTCTCATACTAACATGATCACGACTGTTTTTTTCTTGTTTCTGGTTTGTTTTTCTTTCCTAAGGAAGGCGTCCGTGGACTTCAATGTCATGGTCACTTTGACGGTTGATTTCAATGTTAATTCCATGCTAACAGATGAACATATATATATATATATATATATATATATATATATATATATATATATATATATAAGAACCCTTCAGTTTATCTACAACTTTTCAGTTTTTCACTCCCTCTACGTCTGTTCAAATATATCAAACTTTAAAATACCGGTGGACAAATTTTCGGTGTTTTGGTGTTTAGAGTTTGGTATTACATTAAAAAGACAGTTTCATGAGTCCCGCGTTTACCAAAGTCGAGTGAGCAGCCGGATAGCTAAAACGTTTTAGGTATAATATGCTTTCGTGTTTGTGCAAAAGCAAGGAAGGGTCCATCGGTTCGTGTTTGTGCAAAAGCAAGGAAGGGTCCATCGGTTAGCGACCTGATGTATCTAACATTACCCTAAAATTTGTTCAAGAGACTTTCATTTATGCAAAAAGCTGGTTTGCACTAGGCTGGTGTTACATTACGATAGCTTAAATTAAAACTTCAGAATATAGATTAATCTATACACAAAGCAAAACGCTTACATGTCCACAGCACAAGTTTAAGCAGCATTCTGTCGCAGAAGTCACAAGTTCAAGTGATTCTGGTTTGTGCCACTAGATCAATTTTGCAGCTGTGAAATCTTACTAACTGGAAGTACTTCATCCAGCTAGCTCGGCCAGTTGCAGATTCCCAATTCTACTGACCAAGCTCAAACTATTTCCAATTGCATGGTGCAAAATCCATACAAAATCACTATTGCCAATCCCCACAAACATTTTTAAAAGAAGGGACACTCCCCAACTATACCACCTAAAAAAACGATGAATCAGAGATGCTAAGGAAAAATGTAATCCAATCATGTGCCCATATAAATCAAGGTGGATTAAAGATTTAATGGACGAGTAAATTGGATGCGGACTATATAGCAAACGAAGAAATTGCACCAAAACATTTTCAAGGGTCTTGGGACAGAGTGCGTTTGCAGTGGTTTAACCCAAGTGGCTCTGATAAAGCCTCAAAAAGAAGTAATTTCCACAAATTATGGAAGTAGTAATTAAAATCCTTAAAGTGAAAACAAAAATGTAGCAGTAACTAAAGGGCCTGAAAAATCAGAAAGGAGTCAGATTCAGGCGAGTGGTACTGCTATCTCTATCGCAAGTTTTGAGTAATATTATTGCCTGGATTGTATCATTATCAACATCCAGTCAAGAAGCTGACTTGCTTTTCTAATCTCCAGAAGTCAAAAGTGAATTCACAGGAGGGTAGCATCTGAGAAACCTAAAAACACAAACAAACAAACGAAAAAGGGGAAAAAACAGCAGAAAGACGATGTTATACCTATACGAAAACCTCCATACTTTTCGAATGGCCAGAAAGCTAGTGAAAACAGAAAATTATCTAAGAACCAAGAAGAAACCCTGTTAAACCTTATCACGCTTACGTTCTCAGTCCACGGCGGCGGAGAAGTAAGGGAAGAGATTTAGGTTAGGGCTACCATATAATGAAACTTCCCAGTCGGGGATTATATAAGACGTTAGTTGCGAACGCCAGCTGTCAGGTGGATCACATAACCCATGGGCTTTTAGAGTAGGCCCAGATATTGCGATGCTGCTAAAGGGGACATCTTTCATTTGTCTTCATATGTCCGTGGGGTAAATTTATTACTTAGGCTACACGAATTTCATTAGGTTTTCAACGGGATACATTAAATAACAACTTTTTGTAAGTTTATTTTTAATGAAGAGACATATATTAACCAGCGTAAGGCTTTAATCTTTAATAGTTAATGCGGATGAAGATATATAATCTAGTAGATATTACGGAGCACGCAAACTTAATAATTTTTTAAATTCACTTTATAAGTGAGGCGTAATACACTATAATGATAGCGTCATTATATTTCAGAGTACACCACAATCGCGTTGTAGACTGGAAAAATGATCACGTTGATTATGGTGAAATCTCATCTGAAAATTCATTTATTTTGGATATTCATTGTTTTGTTATAGATTTTTTTATACAGAGGTCACTGTATTTCAGTAAAAACAATAACGATCGTTATTGCATTTCTAAACTAATTCAATGTCACTTACTTGAGCATTCGAATTTCAGTTGACATCGGCATTCATTGTGTGCACTGAAGAATAGTTATCATGTTCTAGTTCTAAACGAGAAAAATGGTTGTTAATTACGGTGAAATGTAGAATAAATAAATGGCCATCTTAACTATAGGGAGAAAGTACCGAAATACGGTGGACGAAAAATTTGATTGCTTCTTTAGATATTGTTTTAGTTAAGGTATGCATCGTATTTTGGTGAATGGTGAATGTTTCACAGTTTGTTGTTGCTACGTTGATACAGATAATTTTATTTATGTAATCAAACAAAGAAGGAGAGGAAGAGTGTTAATAGAGACAAGGGGAGGAAGAGAAGCAGCAATATACTTGATAAGCGACTCTTTCAGTGCAACAATGATTCCACCTTGCTTTCTTGATGTGCTATAACAAAACAAGTAAATTATTCACACTTTTCATGTAATAACGTTTTCAGTATCATGCAGCATTCTTCATATACGTCAAGAAATTTTAACCCATGAAGATGCAATAGTCCATTGTTTTGTGTAACAATGTCAGCATTGAAAGTGAATATCCATTACACCAAATGTTTCTCCCCCAGCATGAACAGGGGGTGCCCAAAGAAAAGCAACAAAGGTAGCCGAAGAGCTATTGAGACAAATGCAAAACATGGAATGCAGGTTTCCAGGGAAGGATAGCCCACATCACTCTGAACAAATAGTCTTTATATTTCTGTAGGCTGTTTTCATAAAGCACACTACTTGTGACCTCAAGTCACATTGAAATATATCTGCTACTGTGAGAATCCTCGCCTTATTTGGTTGAAATTGCACCCGAAAAGACTATTATCCCTTGTTCTTATCCAATTTCACCCATTAATTGCTGAACAAAACCGACCTAAGCAACTTGAAAATTACAGCTAAATAATAAAGCTTCAAGAACATAACTCTTATCAATCCTTAACTATATCATTGCAACAAAGTTGCAGTTTTTAGCGCTAACATAGAACACCAATCTCTATTGAGGCAATGCAGAAATAATGTCACGAAGAGCCCATACGTAGGATCCGTGCAAGGCCATCAAATAACATCATAACACCAACAATCTCCATCTATCACAATTGACAAACCAAAGCCTAAATTCATTCAAGGCATTTCCATCATGGAATATTCTTATACAGGCTAGTCCATGTATATGAATTTTCTCATAGTTAAGACTCAGTTTGAAGATCATGTTCACAAGGATTTGCAGTGCTCCAACGTACAACTCATAAAGCAAAAGACACATCCCACATGTATTTGTTTTATCTAGCAACCCAAAAGTAGTGCCAGTATTGCCAGCGGGTACTGCCCCAATCGAAATGCGCATGGTTCTACTCACAATAAGTTTCCAAATACAAAATTTTAGAGAAATTTCACACGAAAAAGCCAACTAGTTTGCTTGAATTGCAGAAATATGTCAACTTTCACTACACAGATTCAGGTACATTATTCCAGAAAAAAGAAAGAACCAGAGGGGCGCTGGAATTCCCATTAAATTTAGGATCCTTACAGAATATTCTTCCGCTGGAATCAATCGGAAATGGAGCTAAGGAAGATCCCAGGGCCTGGGCTCAGGCACAGCGACAACCATGCCCTGTAGTTCAGGGGTGAGAAGCACCTGACAGCCAAGACGGGAGTGCTTGTTCAAAACCCTATTCCTGGAGTTCCTCTTCAGTACATACTGTTCATCGTAAGTAGGCGGGGGCAGCTTCTCCAGCCATTCCTGAGCGATGTGGACCTCGCACTCAGCTGAGCAGGCATCAATGTCCTCGAGCCGGTGCGAATCCGGATCAATTAACCCGTGATTAGCCAACGATTTAAGGAGAGTTTGACCCGATAATCCGATAACCTCCTGCTTCTGTCCGTCTGGATCGATTGCAAAGAGCTTGACGATGCGGTCGGCGACTTTGGCCGACGAAGAGGAGGAAATGGAGGCGGAAGAGCGGGAAATTACGGCTCTTGAAGACAGAGAAAATGACGGAGTTCTAGTGATTTGAGAGGCCAACTTCTGGAAAAACGGAATCGCCATTTTTGGTTCCGATGAACTGATCCGAGAGGGTTTCAATCGAGAATTTGATGGGTGAGAACAGTGGACAGTTCACCGCGATTCTAGTTTTCTCTCTCTAGAGGAAACCAAGCCTTCTGTTTCTGGGCTATTATTTCGTTGATGGATAAATTAACTGGACCGGTACGGCTTGCTAGGTGTAAGCCCATTATTACTTCGCCAATAATGGCTGTGCTTGAGCCCTACTCCGTTTGTTCCTAGACAGTAGGCCAATACAAACACCAATAAAGAGAAATCTCAATTGCTCAAGAGCATAGCCACGTAAAAAAAAAAATTTTTTGACTAATACTCGATCGATATAATGATGGTTCTAATCTTGTTAGTCATAATAATGTCATTCAAGTAGTAAATTCTCTTGCGTGATTACCTATTGAAACACTTCATTCGAATTACTTTCGATTTACGTTAAAATGTATCTCTGTATAGTTCGGATACATGTAAATGAAGAACAATCTAGACTATCCACATAACAAAATTTACGTTATGCTAAATCTAGACTATCCACGAAACAAAATAGCAATAGCCTAACTATTCTCATATGTCTGCTGTTTGACATTGCGACTATATTCAGTTTGTCATGACGGTTATATTTAATCCACTTCTTTCTCGTTAAAAAAAAAGATTAATAGTCAAACACCACTAACTAAAGCAGATGATCAATTTTAACAGCGAAACTAAAACTGTCGTTTTTCATCACTAGGTTTGATTGGTGAATTATTTTCTCATAAACTATATTTAAACGCATATACGCCAATCAAATACAGTAGTACAATTTCGATATTTGATAGGACTAAATCAACGAAGATATATTATTTCTTTTTCAAAATAATCCATGCGAGCCTTGTAGCACTTAATAAACATACCACAGTTTAATTTCCGTTGATTTTTGCCCGTTACATAATACGTACCAGGATAATTAATAAATTCTCTCATTTTTATGGCCAAGTCACATACCTTATAGGAAGCTTCCCTTACAAGTGGCCAATCGGTTACCAAATATATATTTGATTAAAATGATATCAAGACAACATTGTTTCTGCTTTTAAGTTCATAGTGCATCTTACGTTACTAAAGACAGGCCTGTGTGGCTGTGCCACTGTCTTCATCCACTACTCGAATTATTCATGTATTTTCCATCTGGACTTTTTCATTTTGATTAATTAAGTTTCATTTATGCATGTATTTACAAAATTCTCTTACTAACACATTAAATCACCATATCCCTACTATTGTATCATTTATGTAGATACATATAGAGTCCGAGGTCTTACTAGAAGCAAACTCTCTATTTCTTGGAATGAAATTATTGTTTATCTGACTCTCACCTTCCTCAGAACCCAGCAATAACTTGTGTGGCCGTTGAGATATATTGGATATGATTGATTGATGGAAGTGATCAAATCAACATCACTTGTGTTCGAATGGATTATAATGTTGGCGATGCATTAATAATTAACACCGTTACTGTTAGTACCAGGAAATAAAAGGTCAGATTGCATATGGAAGGCTTTTGTGCATGTTATGTAATGCTTTTAGGGCTCAATTTCTGACAATGAACATGGTAATCATATAACCGTGAACCAGGTGTTTGTATTTATGTTTGTTTATTTTCTACTAAGTATAGATCATGCATTACATTTTATGTTCACACTTACTATTTTCAATAAATTAACCATTGAACATCACGTGACAAAATAAGATACACAACTTATTCTTATTACTATATTTTCTGGTTATTGACTAACCATTAGCACGTATAGTATTCACTGTTTTTATTTACCAATTAGTTGTTCATACTTATTGACTAAATTAAACTTTGTCTTTCGTCTCATACTTAAAATGACATTCACAAAACACTGAGAGGAGCTTGTAATAAAAATTATTTTGCACAAACATGAGTGAACTCAGTTTCAATTGAAAAATGTAAAACGAATTATTAAAACGAAATTGCCAAGTCAGGAATTATCTTATTGGGGGGGGGGGGGGGGAAGGCTCACAAGGTGGGTAAGGTGAGCTACCTTGAAGTAAACTCAAATATACGATCAGTTATCGTGAAACTTTTTCAAAAAATATAATCCCAAGAATGTGTAACTAAGATATTTTTTTAATTGTCTTATCTCAACATATCCGAAGAATCTGAATACACCCCATTATCCATCATTACAACATCTTTTATTCTTTTTCCACCTAATTACATATTTGCAAGCTTGATTTGAGTGTTGTACACTTTGAAACTATTGGCACTGTGATGTCTTGCTGCTTTAATTCAATATGGACATAATCGTGTATGTCTTCTGACCGGTTCAAGTCAACACGTCTAATTTCTGTCTAGAGCTTCCCAATAAAGCCTAGACATGATATTTGCAATTGAACGTTCGTGACTTGCTGTGTATATTTTGAGGAAAAGGATTAGTAAGTTTAGGACACGCATTCATTTCTTTCTGATTTTCCCGACAACTATGGAGTTTCAAGAACAGTTACTAATAGCCTGTAAACGAACCGAACGAGCCGGACATTGCATTGTTCAAACCCGGTCTATTTAACTTAGCAAACGAGCCGAGCTTCTTCGTTTATTTAAACGAACATATTTAACTGTTCAAGCTTGGTTCGTTTAACTCACGAACAATATTAACGAGCCGAACACCTTAAATGAATGGTCCCACTTACCGAGTTAGAACAGAAAAAAGGTGTTCAAGCTCTGTTCATTAACCTTTTATCCGAGCCGAGTTCGAGCTCGAGCTCGAGCTAAACGAACCGAACAACAGAACGGCTTGGTTCATTTACCGCCCTAGTTACGAACTAGAAGAAACTCACACAATGATGAAGGTAAAATGGTTCACTTTGCATTCTCATATATATAAACTGAAATGATATCATTAACAACAACAGGTATTTGTTGAAATGCATTCACAAAAAAACAATGTGAATTCATTATATGTTGATTTATAGTAACGGTACAATTATTTTTAGGTACACGTGTATCAGATTCTAATAATATCTCGAGAAATCTTATAGATATGTGTATCAGATTTTATTTTGATGTAACCGTTACATTAAGTTATTAACTTATATGTTTTACAACATTTTTACTGTTTTTTCAAGTAATCGGTATCGCAAATTGGAAAGAGTCAGTGGAATAGGCATGGGAAGAATGGCACAGGCTTGTGTATGATTAGGGCTGTAAACGAGCCGAGCATTGCGTTGTTCAAGCTCTGTTCATTTAACTTAGCGAACAAGCCGAGCTTGTTTGTTTATTTAAACGAACATATTTACTTGTTCAAGCTTGGTTCGTTTAACTCACGAACAAAATTAACGAACTAAACACCTTAAACGAACGGTGCCACCTACCGAGCTCGAACAGAAAAAGGTGTTCAAGCTCTGTTCATTAACCTTTTATCCGAGCCGAGCTCGAGCTCGAGCTCGAACAAACGAGCCGAACAACCAAACGACTTGATTCATTTATAGCCCTATCAGTATGATTACGAACTCAATTTCCTTCTTCAAAAAATAATAAATAATAAGTAAATGAGAAGGTAGGATATCTAAGAGTTGACCTATACAAAATTATGATTGGCGAAATTAGATCCTCATGGGCCAATGATAAATCAAGTCAATGACTTAGAGAAAAGAAAAAAAAAGAATAATATAAATATCTTTGTATCCCAACTTGATCTGCTTGAGTAGTTCATGATACTGATTTTTTCCTTTCAATCATGGAATGAATAAAACCCACCATTGACCAATCTATAACCAAACATATTCAGTAAAACATAAATATCTGCATCTTTGGTCCTAATAATTTTTTCTTTTAAGAACAACAACAACATTATCTCATTGTCTTAGAGGTTCCCGCCTATAACGAGATATGGACGGGTCGGATGTACTCAACCATACTCATGTGTTGGAAACATACAGAGGTTGTTTCTCGATAACCCATAATGATGCGTCAAGCTGTGTCGATCAACTGCTACTTCACAATATAAAAAGCGCAGCCAATTTATTGTGTCAGTTTTTTTAAAGAATAAGTGAACATTAAAATGTAATATTTGTAACCATTTATTATCAGAAAAAATAAAGACGAGTATGGCTTTCCCTGAGTAAGCATACATGCTCCAGCTTTTTTTTTGGTGGGGGAGGGGGGGTTTCCGAATTTGGGGTATAATTATTTTAAATATCCACCTATGTACGAACACACATGTAACATGCTGAGAGGCAATACATGAAAATAAATATAATAAAATAAAATTGTGTTCATGGCATTAGGCAAAATGAAGAAAATAGTGATGATAATAATTCCAGAGTCAAAAGGGTCTCCTCCACTTCCCATGCTGTTTCCCCAATTATGCACACATGACATTTCCAGCTCCACAGTATTTTAGATTCTCGAAATCTTTATGATGGTTAATAGAATGTTTATAATACGAACAATTTGACATTATTTAACGAAATGAAATTAAATATGTAGAACAGGGTATTTCAATCTGACCATGTAATAAACAGCTAATTCAAAGATACGGCTCTCTGTGTGTATTTTTTTAATAGATGATATTGTTTTTGTCATTATCAGCGAGAAATCACTTGGAGGGAGTAATACGCAATGATATTTTCTTGTTAGTTTCAGTCAACTTAAGAGGACACAAATTGGAACCTAAAGACATTTTCGGTGTACTAGATTCTTACATTTGCGTAGGGTTTGAAGAGGAGTTAAATCATTTTACGATCTAATGTACGCATGCTTACCCTACGCTTTGTGCAAGAAGCTATTTTCGTGGTTCGAACGTTTAATCTCAAAGTCACAAAACAGTAACTTTACCAGTTGATTCAAGAATGATCTTCAAATTGAAACATAAGATCTAAAAAAAAAAAGCAACAAGAAAGGGCACTAGTTTAGGGTTGACGAACTATTAAAATTCGGAACACATGGCATTATCAGCGTAACTTTTTATAACCTAGCAAATTTAATTATGCCCAATGTATTCTTCAGTATATGTTAGTTTCTTATTATTTAGTAGAAAGAGGAAAAGTCCAAGAGAAATGTCATTTTTTTTGAGAAATTAGAAATGTCAATTTGGATGGATTGGTATGATTAATTAAAAAATCTAAAAAATTTATTTTAATTTGACTTTTTTAAACAAAAACCCACTAATGTTAAACTAAATTATTAGTCGATGAGAAATTAACATATGCATTACGAATTTCCTTTTACATTAATACCGACCCAGTTGATTTGTTGAAGATGTGCTTTGGCGTCAGATTATTGTGGGTGGTGCGTAAGTGTAGTCAAGAAAATAGTAAGATAGAACTGTAGAAGCTATTTGTGCTGTTTTGCTTTTGGATATTTATTGGTCATTATAAATTTGTTTAATTTGATGTATCTTTATATTGTTTGATGCGTTAATTATTCCTTATTTTATGTCGTGTCAATTATTCCTTATATTGCTAACAAATCGATCTTCCAAGAAAATCATTTTATATTAATAGGTTTCTTTTCCCACCACCCAGGGGATTCATTTCCATCTTCCATATACTCTATAGTAATTCCACTTTTTTTTGGGGAAACGATCGCTCTCATTAAACAAAACAGTCTTTACACGTGTTAAACATCTCAGCAGCTATACAATGGCTACAAAAGTTGATGGATATCACTGTTCAAGACAAACTGCTGCTTCTTCCGGGAAAGGATCCCCTGACCGCCGCTGGCTTCACTCCTTTCGCGACCCCCTGCCACGTGGCAGTAGGAGGGTGGTGAGGCTGGGTGAGGGTCATCCGCATCCAGCATCACCATTCCTCTCTGTTGCCACATGGCGGTCACGGGGAGGGGTCAGGCGATCCCAATCGGCTTCTTCCAACTCATATATGGAGTTATTCTACTACCTGGATCCCACAATATCATATTTTATTTTCTCGATATCAATAAATAGACACGGATAGATATTTAAGTAATTTGAGATTGTTCTTGCCATGTATTGTGCCGACAATTAATATTCTAACGCTAAATTAAACCAATAACTCGCATTTAAGAAAAAAAATTGGACGGATAAATTTAAAATTAAAACCGATAAGTTTATATGCAATCTATCCCAAATACATATGAACTAGGTTCTAAAGACAAATTTAAAAGAATCTGTCTATTAGTCAATATAGTCCCAACTATTTTAAACGCTTTGACGACTTCACTAAATATTAGTTTTTTTTTTTTAACAATGAACCCTATAGTTCTGCATGTTGCATTCGTTATATAAAGTTTGATGCCAATCATCACCCGCATCTAGCTTCACCACCTCTCTTTGCTGCCACGTGTCGCGTGGTCACAAATGGAGTGAGTAAAGTGGGGTTAGGAGATCCCAACCCCACTTGACACGTCATCGGTGCAACTTGACACGTCACAAAGTGTCTTGCTTCATCAACCGATGAAATCTGCAACTCCTTATCAATCTTTCAGGAATCTCAAGTTTCTTTTAAAGCATCTATTCCAAAAAAAGGCTACCTCACAACAAGTGCAATTTGATGTTTAGTCACTAATTATATATTAAATTAAACGTGTAACTATATTCATATGGAAAGTTAAAGTTTCAAATCAAATACCTTTTTCCGGTCAGTAATGGCCTATTTCAATTGATGCATGCAGATTAATAAATTCATTAAATTATAAGAGTTCTAAGTAAAGGGCCAACCTCTTTTTTGAAAAAGAAAAGTGGTTTAAACCCGAATTCTTGACTTGAGAAAATTGTACCCGTAAAGTTTTTTTCATAAAGGGACAAACTTCTCCTTAATAACGATAACGTATCTAATGCATTAGGTGAATAAGATACTTATAACAGGGCTGAAATTAACATATTTTTAAAATGTGAGAATTTTTTTCTTTTGAGGAGAAAGACAAGTGAACCGATTAATTTTTTTAGAAAAAAAGGAAGCAAGCATGTACACATATAGAAGACTTGACGCATGATGTTTTCAAAACATTATAAAATTGCTTATTTAAGCAAACCACCCGATAAGTAATGGGGATGAGATCATCTAACCTACTTTTTCCTTATTCCATGCATCACCGCACGACACGTGGCAGCAGAGAGAGGTGGTAAGGCTAGATACGGATGACTCTCATCTAGCCTCACCATCCTACCATGCTGTCACGTGTCATGCGGTGACGCATAAAGTGAAGAGAATTGAAAGTAAGTGAGGTGATTTGAACCCTAAGTAACCTAGCCCTACGTTGCTTCGGTTTGCTTCTTGTTAGCCCATGTGACCATGAAACAATACAACACTCCTAAAAAATCATAATTCAAGAAAACAAATCGATTGTATTCATTTATCGAATAACATCTGAAAAAAACAATTACGTAAAGATTTTGATAATTTGCATTTTCAATCTGGCATAACTAAAACCATTAAAAAATAATTGTATAATTCAATTTAGAACTTGATACACACACTCCCTATTTTGCAGTCACTATAGCATAACCAATCTTGATTTTGCTATCTTGATATGTTGCATTTTTCAGCCAATAATCAAGTCAGAACTGTCACTTTTACATGCATTTCTATTCCAACATTATTAGTCTCTCATAATTACGTTAAAGAACAGCTCATACAAAGTGCACAAAGAAATAAAAAAGGTAATATACAAAGCTAACTATGAAACTTTCGTTTGATTAGTGATGAAATGTTACATAGAACAAAACAACTGCATAAGGAAGCCGTATTTCCTGAGAAAAAGCAAAATTAGTTTAAATAATAGAATCTATTTTTATCGTATTTTTGAAAATATACATGCATCAATTATAAACGGTTTTCTCAAAACCGTAGTGCAACATATATTACAGTTTTGACAAAACCATAGTGTGTCGATTTCACTTTTGATAAATCACGGTTTTGACATAACCATGGTGTGCCAACCTTTTTTTTTATTGTTTCAAATTTAATTTTCTCAGCAACAAGACAAGATGCGGTAATCAAACCGTGATCCACCTTAACGTTACAACACCATAACACTCTCCATAGATACACATACTATATGTGGGCCTTGCAATTATCAAGGATGATCGAATCCATGCAAAAGGCTATTGTCTTCAGCACATCTGTTGTGCTATACCTAGTGCTACTTCTAAGATGGAGGGTCATATGTTTGCCACGAAGCATCAATAAATCTCATATCTCCGGCTTCAACTTATCAACAATACCACTACCACTAGCAAAAGACGTTACAACTAAATCTAAATACGTTATGATATATTAAACCCAAATACAATGTAATTAACATGAATCAGGCGAAATGCAAAAATAAATGTATTATATAAATTAAATAATTAACACAAGTTAAACGAATTACACGTTCATGCAATTAAAACAAGTAAAGAAGAATAATTAAATACTTATACACGTTCATGCAATCCACCAAGTAAATAACAGTGAAAGATAACTAAATACTAGTATGCATTTATGTAATCAAAACAAGTAAATAACACTAACTAAATACTACTATGCATGCGTAAATTACAATAAATAAATAACAAATAAATTACAATAAATAAATAACTTACAAGAGAGAAAAACATTGTGTCTATCTTCAGATGTGTTTGATGTTGTGCTTATATTCCGGTAGAACTTCGTTACATTTAATAAGCACGAAAAAAATTTGAAATGAAAAATAAGAGTTCTTATAGACGATTGTGGTGTACCATTCCACGGTTTTGTCAAAATAGTAGTGTGCACTACGGTGTGTGAAAATGTGCCAAAAGTAAAAATCGCATACTATGATTTGTTAAAACCATGCGGCATGGTAAACTGTGGTTTTGACAAAACTGTATATGATAGATGTGGATTTATTTCTAAAAGTGCGATCAAAATGTTTTTTTAATTAAAACTAAAATAAAAATTTGCTTCTTCTCCGTATTTCCCACTACTTATATTAGTTCGAATCTATTTATTGTATAAGAGCGGGTGGGGGTGGGGAGCACAAAGCCGTGCTTACAAGATACAAAGACAAAGCCCCTCAGGGCATAGTCCAGCTGGTACTCGGGTTATGGATTGCTAACAAGAGGTCATGAGTTCGAATCCAAATACGCGCACAATACGGTTGTTCCTATGCTACCAGGCCAAAAGCCTGGTTTGTGGGGACACCTTGTATGGGTAATTGTGTAAGATCTCACCCAATTTAAGAAGCCACTGGACTCCTGATTTACATCTCTAATCAACTTCTTGAGGCTGGACAGTGAGAGCCTTTTGGGTCGGGTTCAACCTTTTGCCAAAAAGAAGATACAAAGACAAGTCTACTCGTACATAGGATTACGTACATTGGGTATGTCAAGAGGAGACAGACAACGGCGTCTGTCAGAACAATTGAAAGGCTCACTACAGAAGGGAAGATGAGTAAAGGCAGGCCCAAACTGACGTGAGATGAGCAGATTAGGCATGACTTACTAGAGTTGCACCTTTGTGAGGACATGGTCCAGAATAGGAGTTTATGGAGGCAGATGATTAAGGTTAAGGAGGGGTAGACATGATATACACCTTAGAGCATGCTTAGATGATTAGATAGTATTTACAGTTTAATTTGACTTTGCATATCTTGTTTCGGTTTTTTTCTTTCAATTATTTGTGCATGTTCATTATTATGACTATTTTAATATCGGAAGACTATTGCATATGTTTAATAAAATAGGTCCACTAGTACATAGTTCTATTATTATGATTATCTGTGCATGTACATATAGAGCCAGAGGTCTCACTCAAAGCAAACTCTATATCCCTTGGGATGGAGATATTGTTTGCCTACCTCTCACCCTTCCCAGACCCTAACGATAGCTTGTGTTATCGTTGGGATATACTGGGTATGATTGATTGATTGAGGTGTTTACTCTTACATTGCAACCACACACAACTTGACCATTTCAGAGGGACGGTTAGGTGATACGTACACTAGGTGTGGTTGTATGATGCGACGTGGAAGAACATAATTGGAAAGTAGTAAATGACGAATGTAAGTCCGAATAGCAGAAGAGCAAAACCGCACGGGTCATACAATACGACCACATCCCCCAATAATTGATCACCCTCCTAATCCACCCTGTATTTTATTTTGCTGGCAACACACTGATTCTCTACTCCACCTCCAATGCTCTCTTCCTCTTCTTCAAACCTCCTCAAATCCCGCCACCCCTCCCCTCCCCTACCTCTTATTCACTGTGCTATTCCTTTTCATTCTCCGGTTATTTTTCTTTTTTTTGTAATCTTTTTTGTGAATAAGAAAACCCATTTTGAAAATCCATGCTTTAGTAATCGCCATTAAAAAAAAGATGCTTCCTTTACCTGAATTTTACCTTGCTTTCTTGATTCTTTTGGGTTCTCTTGCATTGGAGTCCAGCTCTGAATCGTCAACCATATATGAAGTTCTCGTGTCATATGGGTTGCCTATGGGTCTATTTCCAGAAGGGGTCAAGAACTTCACTTTAAGCAAGAATACAGGGAAATTTGAAGTGTATCTGGATCAGGCTTGTAATTTGAAAATTGAGGATGAATTACACTATGATAGAAATGTTTCGGGTATTTTGAGTTACGGTAAGATCGGGGAGCTTTCTGGGATTTTTGTGGAGGATTTGTTCTTGTGGTTTGCTGTGAAAGAGATCAAGGTGGATATACCTAGTTCTGGCTTGATTTACTTTGATGTTGGTGTTGTTTATAAGCAGTTTTCTTTGTCTTCTTTTGAAACTCCCAAAGAATGTACTGCTGTTCAGCTCTTGGATCGGATGCAGAATGAAATGCTCATAACAGATACTCTGTTAAAGGTCCCTCCTCTTTTTCCACTTCTATTCCTTTTCCTGTTTTTTCTTTGTTATTATATATAGTTTATTTGTATATGTTTCATCTGAAATTTATGGTTTTAATGTCTAATGAGCTAATGATTTTCTTGCTTCATGAGAATTTGAGTCATACTGGCACTATATAACCTGAAATAAAGTGGTATTTGATTTCTTGATATACGTCAAAGTCAGTAAATAGTGCTGCTTTATCTAAGAAGAGGCAATTCTCCAAGAAATTTTTAGCTTTAACAGCTTATAGATATGCAATGGAGAAGAAGGCACTTGAGGATTCTCTACCATGACGAAGAGCCTGAAGAATCTATTGCTGTTTTAGTGGTTTATTCTTTTCTTTATAATTCGAACACAATGTGGATTAGAATTCTCTGGTCAGGGATTGAGAATTTTGATCGTAGGTTTGATGGGTAGTGGATATGCTTACTATTTAGGAGTTCACAAGTTGCTGGGGAGGCTGTTTGTTCTCTGTTGCGGTTGGGGTCGAACTAGTTTTTTGGGTTACTCAAATATGTTTTTCAGACTAGTATATTTATTGATTGAGATTTTCTACTTTGGACCTAAGTATACATTCTTTCTTGGTCTTTAATGTTTTAACTGTACAAGGGACCAGTTGATGAATAGACTCTGAAAACACTTGAATCGAGTTTTCTTTTACTTCTCTTCAATAATGTGATTCACTTTGTAATACACCTCCAATTTTGAATTTGTCAACAGGGGACGTTTTGAGAGCTCCCAATGCGAGCATACTCAATTGAAATTTTCGTAGATATTGCTGTTGAAGAAAGGTCAGAATGCAGTATAGATCGGTCAAGTTCATGTGGAGTTCCACTATTTGTTTCGAGTGCATTTGCTGCTGAAAGTCTGGTTTAGTAGGTCACACGATTGATTCTCCTTGCTTGTGGTGCATTCTATAGGGTTGAGTAGTGATGTCAGTTCCTTTCTGTTTGGTTGGATATTGCCAAATCAACAGAGTGATACAATGAAGGGGGCAGGAAATCGGATGAGTAGAGATGGAGACTTATGTAAAAAGGAGTATCACACACGAGCCATAGGTAAGAGGCTTGATTTCTATGTCAAAGTCATTGTAGATTGTAAATAGCTTACAAAAAACATTGTAAATAAACGTTGTTCAGTAAATTGTTTGGTGGACTGGATATACATACATGTTGTTTGGAAGAAATAAACGGTTGTGCTTCTCTTTTCTCTTCTGCTAAAGGCTACTAGGGATGGTTGAATCAAACTGGCAGTGTTTCTTATCTTAATCTCTTAATCTAGCTTCAAGATACTTTCTTCTTCTGCCTTCTTTTCTCTCTTGAATTACCTATGGTGGAAACGTTTGCGCCCCCAGGTTCTTTGTGGTTTAAGTTTGTGAATCTGATCTCGGGTAAACTGTCAAAATTGCTCAATGCAAGTATATATTTTGACAGAAGATCTGCTCCTCATGTGTTGTTTCAATGGAAATTTCAGATGAAAGTGGTGAATGCCTCTTGGTGGCTCTAAGACCATATCTCTCTTGTCCAAATGCTGAGTTCCCGTATTTGAAAGTCCTTCTCACAATGCAGTGGGCCTCGCATGTAAACCAACATAGGGTCTGCATTACGAAAGGGAATATGAATTTTGGGGATCAAAAGATTTGAAATGGTGGTTCCATCCTCCAACAAAGATTGCCGGGAAATATCCGCGGCACTCAAGTTTTCTATTAGTTCTGCTGTTAATTATGAGGAAAACCAGTGACTGTGGATCAACTTAAGCCTTGACGTGTTTGCACTTAGTTAAATATAATGCTCAGGCTGAGCTTTCTGTATGCTTTTTGGGTTATCTGAGGGCGTGTTATTGTTTTGAGGAGAAAAAGTATTGCAGGAGTTTTAGACCGTTAGAACATGTCGTAAGGTGGATTAAGAGTTCTAAACTAGCAGCAGCAATAAAATTCTTTGGTTATTTTGACTAGAAATTTTTAGGCCTTCATGATTGCCCATAAAGCTTTCGCTAGTTCTCATATCTGAAAACTGAATTCGAACCCACTAATCTAAAAGTTGTAGAAAGATTGGATTCTGGAGTGCAGATTAGAATCCAGCCTCTTGCACTTGACAAAACATGTAGAATACTTCGCTAGGAAGATGCCTTTGCTTTTTGCAAACTGTTACTACTAATGTTTTTAGCCGATAGCTTGGATGAGTAAAGGGGTCTACATTTAGACCAAAATTAAATGATTATTCCTCCTCTTGTGAGATTTTGAAGGCTATGGTGATTTTACAGGCTTTTTTTTCTCTCTTGGTGTATAACTGGAACTTTTAGTTGTTTCTTTTATCAAAAAATAAAATGAAATAAAAAACGAACATGGCTCTTTGTAAGCAAAGCTTGTGGGCGCTTGGCCAAAGGACTGATTTGTGGAGGGACACCTTGTGTGGGTTACTGCATAAAGTCTCACCTAATCTAGGAGGCCGTTGAGCTCCTGATTTGCATCTTTCACACATGTTTTTTGGGGCAGGGACGATAAAAACTTCCGAGATAAAGGATTTCACCTTTTGCTCCTACTCTGTGGGCACAGAATCTTTTTGGGTGAAATATTGGTCAAACAACTCCAGAATGGCGGGTGGCAGGTGCAGTCTCTTTTAGCAGCAAGGATGCCAAGTATCCTTGACAAGAGGTGTTACAGTCTATTGGGAGCTAGTTTATGAGAAAAGAAGGGCCCACTGTATCATATACACACACATATATACACATATATATTTATATATATATTTATATATATATGTATGTGTATATATATATGTGTGTGTGTGTGTATGTATATATATAAGGGTTTGTATTTGAATTTCATAGCCAGAGAAATGTTATTCAACCATTATACCTTAAAGTTTTTCACAGCCTACCATATATATAATATGAATCCCATAGCTAGAGAAATGATACTCAACCGTTAAATCTAAAAGTTTTTCAGAGGCTAACACACAGACACATATGTATAGGGTTCGTAGTTGAATCCTATAGTCAGAGAAATGATACTAAACCGCTAAACTTAAAAGTTTTTCACAGCCCACCATATCATTCTTACACTTGCCCGCTCAGCTTGACTGCTTGTTTTTATCTCTTATAAGTTATAACAACGCTATTTTGTTTTTCCGTTCATCCCCCTCTCTCCTCCCTCTCCTCCCAAAAGAAAAGAGAAGAAAAAGAGAGAAGATTGCAGGTCAGAACTTCAAAGAAAATGGTAATAGACAGGAATATTTTTTTGTCCATATTCTCTGCTAACTGTTTTATCGTGTTAATTATGTTACCTTATGTATTTGAAACACGTGTGCTTAATTTTTCCTTTTATATGTAAACATGTTCCATTTATATGAGTCTAATGAGGAGCTTACAGTTACATGTAAAGATTTTGCTAGAGAAAATGTGAACGTGGTTTCTTCTTCTGTTTTGATTCTCTCCCTATTTTTGTTGGTCTTATTTATTTAATTGAATACGCTGAATCTGTAACATAAACGCTTTGATTTTTCACCTTTTTTTTTCTCCCCTCCCATTTTAATGTATAATAAGGCTCCAAACATACTAATAAAGATGACTCTGCCAACAAATAATATAATCAAAGTCCATTTCACCGGTACAGAAGATAAGCCAAAAATTGTAAGGTAATACATGATAGATGCAAGGTTTGAACTTTGAAGGTCTAGGACATAGCTTATTTGGTATTTGAGTTGAGAGTAACTTCAAGAGGTACATAGTTCGATTCCAGATATACCTACAGTGTGGCTGTTTTGCTGCTGTCTGGACCAAAAGCCCAGTTTGCAGTGGGCTTCTTGCGTATGACCTCCCCCAACCTAAGAGGGCGATGAGTTCCTGATTTTCATCCTCCACGATCTCTTTAGTACTGAGACGGTGGACCCTCAAGGCCAGGGTATGTCCTTTTGCTCAAAGGTTTGAACTTTGAAGTTTGAATCTTCCACAAAATGTTTTTTTTTTTCCTTTTTTCTTTTTCTCTTTCTAAATTTTCCTCTTCTCTACGTTTTGTTATGGGTGTAAGTTCATTCGTGGTGACATCCTTGGGTCAAATTTCTCTGGGCCTCTACTCATGTAGCAAGGCGGTGCTTGGTTCGAGATGTGGATCCAAGTGGATAAAGATCCAAGGTAGATTTTAGTCAGACGACCAATACTTGTTCTACTTTGGTCATCTCAACTCAAATAAAGAAAATTGCTTTATAAAGAAACGAACAACCTTGTTTGAACCTCTCAACACATTCTTGATATGTGGTTAAGAAAAATTGGTGTTGGATCTTATAATGTTCATGAAATCATTGCCGATCTCTAAGTTCCAGGATTTCGTAAAATAGAATTTAGCACTTACAGTTTAAAGGGCCATACTGATTTTAGAAGACATTTGAGCTTTTGTCTTCATGTAGTCGAAAATGAATGACTAAAATGAATGTTATTGTAACTCAAAATTAATGTCATGGACATGCTTTCTTATAATTTTTCAAAGTGGACATTTTTTCTCTCCCCTTCAAGACCTAGAGTACTGTCTAAGAGGGGTTCAATCCAGACAAGAAGACTGCAGGGCATGAGTTAGGAGAAGCGCATAAGTTATAGGATGTTCTTTGTATGTAGAATGCTCATTCTTACTTCTTGGTTGATGAGGTTAAAATCAACATGAGTCGAGTTGCCTAGAACTCTGACCAACTAACTATATAAAGAAATAAGTTGTTTTGAGATGCTGAGATGACACGAGTTCAAATGCAATCAATGCATAAGAGAATGGTTAATCGAGAAGTTGGCTTTCTGAACTCAATCATTAGAACTGAGGCAAAGTTATTTCAGCTTGGCACTGATTTTCTGGTCTATAGCAGAATAGATCCGCGAAGTTTAACAGAGAGAGCTCAGTTAAAGTCACATTCAATACATTGATAACTCTACTCTGACTTCACGACACTTGGCGCTCGTTTAGCGACACCTATACTGCATGCATAAAAATGGACATAGTACCTGGAAATACATAACAATTTCGACATGGAAAGACCAAGACAAGGGGTATGCAAACATTCCATTCATAAAAGTTAAGGTATGTTCTTCAGTGTTCATCAAGACCCTTGAATGTACTTCTCATAAATAGTGATAGACGAATACTCACAAAAGGACAGTGTTTCAATATTTATCACAAAAGGTTTTTTCGGAGAACACAACCTCTAACGTTGTTGATTACTGCAAGATACAACAACGAATTTAGAGTTTTCAATATTTATCACAAAAGGTTTTTTCGGAGAACACAACCTCTAACGTTGTTGATTACTGCAAGATACAACAACGAATTTAGAGCAATTTTCTTAGTCAAAGATCCGGTGACGAATCCAACTTCTTTATTTTTTTCCTAGTCATTTATTTGTTTTAACCTATAATAACATAGTTCAGAAATCAAGATTACCGTCTGTAAATTTTATAATGGTTGAGCGATATAACTACTCAATACATTACTAGTTACTTCTTCACCAATAACATTTACGTAAGAAGTGAGCGTTGCTTTAAGAACTGTAGGATAATGACAATCTTAGTTACCCCAAAACAACAGTCCTAGACGACAATTAAACGGCTAGTTTTAATTGCCAGTTATTCAAGCAGTTGGCACTAGCTATGTCCATCGTAACTCACCACTTTCTTTTCTTTTCTGTTTTGGCCTTTTGTCTCTAGTCGATTTCTGTGAGGACCAAAATACAAATTTAGTTTGTTTCTGTTGGCAATTAAAATTTGGGCAGCAAGTGATTGATGTTGTTCGGACATGAAGCATCCTTATCGGAATGTACTAAGCTTGTTCGGCTGCGCAAATGCAAAAACAGTGCATAGTCGAGAGTACTGAATTATTATCTCAAGCTTGTCCACTCATGTGACTGGTAAGTCTTGTAGTAGCGAAAAGTTTTGAAATCATTTAATTCCGGTTGTTGCTCTGTCTTTATTTTGCAGATAAAGGTTTGTTACCTTGTTATAGTTAAAGGTGTAAATTCTAAAGTCAAGAGGTTCAAAGACGATTCAAAAGAAAAATATACTAAAAACTATACGTACTCTCTCATGTTTATTATAAGTGCGTTTCTTTTGATAAAATTTTTATGAGTAATTCTTTGTGTTTTGGACAAAAGAATACTGTCCTTTCTTTTTTTGTTTTTTGTTACCATTGTTCTTTATGAATTCAATGTTCTCTTTTACGATGGTCGAATCGAGTTATGTGAAAGCTTTAAGGAAAAGCAAATGAACAAAATAAAGTTGCTAAAGAAATAGCAAATACTAGTATTACCATTTAATAACATTAACAAACTCGTTTTTCCTTTCCATTAATTCTTTTATGATGAGTAAATTTAGATAATAAATAATAAATCGACCTTTCATTAATCTTCAAATTCAAGGGAAAAATATTAAACCAAAAGATTTAAATTCTGGAAAGAAGAAAGAGAAATTGGGGGAAAAAAATACAAAGAAAGAGTATGCTTCAAGCGAAAGACAGTAGAAAGGTGAAAGATTCTTTAAGAAAAAGGAAAACCATAAAGTCAGCCTGCAGTAAACATGGAAGGTTCTTTGCTGGACAAATTTCGTCAGGTTTATTTTATTCTATCCTCATTTAGTTTATTGTGTATACTTTAATGGTGAAAATAATAACTTCAAGAAACCGAAGTAAATCTGACTCCATGTTTTCAGAAGACTTCTTTGATTAAATCACTTTTATCTGTTGAAGATTCATCCAAGGAATTCTCAAATATGACAGGCATGCATCCATAGCCGACCTCTGATTAATGATTTATATGATGAGTGTAATTTTTATACTTTCATTTTAATGAAAATAAACTAGTTATGCACCAGAAACTCTTGAATCCAATATTATCATTCTTCTCATGATTCCTCCTATTCCTAGTAATTTTGCTAAGTATTGAAAAATTTAAAAATTTGTGAGCCTCATAAACTCGTAAAATAAGAAATAATTTAAAATAGAGATCAAGAATACTAAGGTATGGAGATATGTGTGACATATATATACAAGCTCCCTTCACAATTACAAAAGATAAAACTTGGTAGGTAATGCAAAAGAAGGAAACATAAATCAACTTTTTTCTCGAAGTAATAGTTCTCGTATCTAGTAAACTAGACAAGTAAACATAATCTATTTCAAATCTTTCAAAACTATTGTTTTACATTTCAAAACAACAACAATATTATCCCATTGTCTTAAAATCCTCCGCCTATAACGAAATATAAGAGGGTCGAATGTACGAAACTATACCTATATGCGTTCTCAATTTCAAAACTAAAACCAAAATCAAACGAATAAATTATAAAACCCTTTGTGCCTTTCAGTTTTGAATTTATTTTCTTATGCATTTTAAGGCAAACTATGGTAGCCAACATCATTATATATCTTTATTACAATCTAGAAGTCGGTTGATCTAATTTTTACAAAGTATTTCTTAAAACAGAAACCAAATATGTTTTTCCCCAAGGAAAAAAAAAAGAACCGACCAAAATTTTGGTTTAGCTACCTTAGTGTTCTAGTTTGGTCGGGTTTGATCTATTTATCAGTGGAAAATAATTTATTTCTCTTCTGTTTGTATGGGTTGTTAGCTTATCAAAGCTAGGTGTTTGATAAGGTAAAACATTGATCGACTAAAATTACGTTAAAAGATTTTGTGCAGTTAACTAAATAATATTATCCTATCTTCCATGGTACAAAAGAAAAAACTGAAGCTATTTTAACCATGGGCTAAGCCTAACTTTTTAAGAAAATAATCTCACATTATTTCACAATGCTGTAAAGATAATATCAAATCAGGGAAAGAAAAAAAGAAGAAAAACACAAACTATAACTATTATTGAACTTATCCAGAACTTATGTAAACGTCGAAATTAAATAATTAATAGTAACAATAATGAATGGTATGTGTTACATTCCTTTGATGCTTTGGTCGTTTTAATTAATATACTAGCATTTTAATCCAAAAATAATAATGAATGGAACACAAACAGACGAGACTGATAGAACACTTAGGTTATGAAGATGAAATAAATCACTAGAATTAGGTCACCATGTGCACTTACAAGTAGGATTATTATATGAGTCGTATCCTTTTGGTGCCTAAATTTCTCTGGTAAATATTAACATTTTAACCATAAATAAATAAATCACTAGAAGTACAAATCCATTCTCCATGACTAACATAAAATTGAGGGATTAACTCTTTTTACGTTCCATTTTTACAGAGAAAATCAAATGCATAAAAGGGAATAAGTGAAAAAAGAGCGTATAAATTCATTACAGGTTTTGCTGCAAGAAAATAATTTTCATCATCAACTTATCACATACAATCATTTTTTTTACATTATTATTCCAAAAGGGATACTCCAAATTTAATTAAAACACTTCTCATCCAAGAAAATAACCATCTTTAACGTTTTTCACCTTAGCCTCTCCGCAAGTTCCCTTGCTCTTTGAGTCCATCTCATGATTCTCCATCACTTCTTCATGAAACACTAAGCGATCTCCAGAGTGTTTTTTTTTTATATAATTGAAAAAAAACATCTCAAGCTGAATAAAGATCAAGAATATTTCTCATGATCTGTACCTGGGAAGTGAGGCACTTTATATAATGCGCAGTTTCATCCAAAAGGTTATACAAATCCATCCCTTCGCCTCCTGGAACTAGCTTTCGGAGTTCTTGATCAGCTTCTCCAAGATTTTGAGATCTTCTTCTAGGGTTTTCTGTTTCTTTTGATGGGCCTATTTTGTGTGGCTTCAACAAGGATGGAATTATCAGACTTCGGTTCCTAATTTTTCTTAGCATTGCGCGGCTCCATGCTTTTCTTGATCCAACAGCGGAAGCCATGGATGCATAAGAAGCAAACTTTACCATCTGATAACGCCGGCAAGAACTTGTTTCTTTGAGGTGGTTGAGTTTCTTGAGGGCTCGAAGAAACTGGTAGGCGAATCGAATCTTGATTGATCTATTGTGTTTGATGGGAAGAATTTGATGGGTTGTCATGGATAATGAAGAAGAGACCTAATGAAATTCCTTAGGGTTTGTTGTGGTTTTTATAAGTTGGTGGTGATGAAGGGTTTGGTTTTAAGGATGGGATTGGATTGGAAAGGTTTCAGAAGTAAGGATTTACTTCTGACACAAAGGGGCCTCTTTGTATAGAAGGACAAAAGGATGAATCTATTACTCATTTCTGACACAATATCTTCCCCTACTAATTATAACAACAAGTATAACAGTTGTTTATATCCAAAGTTGTCGGTTCAAATCTATTGTTTACATCCAAAGTTGTCGTTTCAAATCTTTACAGCCGCATTGTAAATATTTGGACCATGATGTCAGCTATTTATACTGAAACAAGTTTGAGGTTAGACACCTTGTGGACACTAAGTTTTGGATCTCTCACTAAAAGACCTCGAACGACCTGATATATATCATCTACGAAGTTTTTTTCGACAAAAGTGACGGAGACTCTCAGAGTCAAGATATGACATTTTGGCTATAAGAGTTGTTTTGGGAGGGGGTAGGGAGAGTGGGGGTGAAAAGAAAAGGGTAGTTGTCAAGAGCAAACGTGTGTGAAGGTAACGAAGAGCTTGAAAAGTAATATAAATAGAGGAATTGAGAATGAGAGGTGTTGACAAAGCTGCTTTGAGAGTAGTTATAGCCTTTGAGGTAATCAGTCTTTATCGAAATTTAAGTTAGAATAACGACCAAAAAATTCATGGGGATGCATCATTAGTAGCATGTATTAAGCGGTGCACTAGGCTTTCGTTTTTGCACAGGGTATAAGGAGGAGCTGGTGCGCAACTTTATCCTACACATAATGCAATGACCTCAAGGTCACAAAACACCAACCCTATTAGTTGTTCCAAGACCCACCCTCGTATTAATACAATCAATATCTTTATCCTTTAATGTACTTGAATATCCATTCTAAGCTTTTACTATATTGAAGGTTGTGAATAAACTGGCTCAGAAGTATATAAACATAGCAGTTGTAAGAATATGGTCGGGGAAAACAATAATAGTATCACAGTCTTCTTGAAGTTGTTGCTGTCGACTCATTTATTTATAATCAATACATGAAACCTTATCTGTATTATCATGTAACTATTTAAATATATAAACTCTTAAGGGCTGATATTCGACACAGTCACCAAAGAAAAGATGTGATAGTGTGAGAGTCACAAAAGTTGCCTCACTTAAAATATTTAATTAAAAGGATTGTTTAGTGATAATCTTTCATTATCAAGATTAAGGGTGAAGAAGAAAAGGAAAGTTTTTGTGGGCCAAGAAAAGGCCAACCACCATATGATCGCACATGGTTCCGTTTTCCCCCACTTGAAGGGTGGGCCATTTTCAGTTTTGGTTCCATTATTGCCTTTCACATATCTATAAAATTTTCTTGTTCCATCACGGTTATGGTTTATGATTTGTCCGTTTCGGCCGTTGAGGTAACGCAACTGTTAAAAAACAGGTGGCGGAGACGGCGGTGACGCCACATCGGATTTTTCTGGCATGTGGACTGTAGACACGCCGTAGAAAATGACAAGTTTTATAGTAGTTAATAAATAACTTTTAGATTATCTTTGACTAATCACATAAAGAATAATTGACATTTTGCAATAATGAGTGTGCAAAGTAAGGAATCCGCTCTATTATTATGTTTTTTTAATATAAAATAATGGTAACAATTGTGTTTAGATGCTAACTTGCATGTTCTCTAAGTTAGGAAAGTCTAATCCACTAAATTCTTAACTACGTTAGTTCACCCTCGTTTGATGCTTGAAGTTTTGTTACTTTGTGTACTTTTGGTGGATGATGTGAGGACATAGTTAAGTAGAGAACTTTTGACCTTTAAACGATTCTAGTTATAATTTCAATTTCACAAGCATGCATTACTATTTTGCATTGATATTTAACATAAGATTTACCTAACCTAATCTACAAGTTGAAATATCATGTACTTGAATAGTGTGATATTAAGTGGATATATGTTGGACAATGTAATTGAATATTATCAAAATAATTGGGTGAGGATGCATTATGTCTAATTTCATAAAATTTGGGAAATAGGCAGAGTGGAAGAACAAAAAAGAGAAGCAGCTTGCCGCCTTGGAATAAAATAGTTATACCAAATAAAGGTATAAATTAACTATGGAGATGATTGTTAGACTCAGCGACTTCTACCTACATTAGCTAGTGAATGTGCACTAGGGTTATTGAACGAACCAAACAGTTAACGAATTGTTTGAGTTCGGTTTGAGTTCATACGGTAATTGTTCGTAAACAAGCCGAATTTGAACAGTTGTTTCTGCTCGTTTACTATCACGAGCCAAACTATTCGCGAACTATTTCAACCGTTTAAACAGTTATAGTGTTATCAAGCCGAACTCGAACCAATTTTAAAGTCCGTTTAGCTAAACAAACCGAGTCGAACAGTTCGTTTAGCTAAACAAATCCAAATTTGAAAACCTAATATTCAATTTCGCTTGGTTTATTAACACCCCTATCCACTAGGCTTAAGCCTCCATGTCATAAGGGAAATTGTTTCTAAGGCTTGGTTAAGCTATCATTTGACTAAGTTGAGTTTAAAACACTATCTTTCAGTCCCATGTTCTGTATCAGTTTTTTAAAAATATTATCACAGTTGACTAGTCAATATAGTGTAATTGAAGTTTCAAGTATACGATATCAAATCCACTCATGATTTATGTTAAATGGGATTGTGTCTATATCAAATCCACTCATGATTCTTATTACATTCTTAATTTATTTTTAATATCGTTTCGGACACCATTTTATAATGTTTTTTTAATGAGGATTCTGTCGTCTAGGTTTAACGAATCTCGTGCGGTGGGATTTAGATAAGCATTTGAGGATTGAGATCTTCTCATCCCCACTTTCCTCACCTTTTTTGTGACCGCGCGACACGTGGTAACAGGGTAGGGTGGTGAGGCTAGATGAGGGTCACTTGCATCTAGCTTTACCACCTCCCCTTGGTACCACGTGTCGCGCGGTCACGCGTCACCATACCCCTTACGGTGAGAGGATCTTATCCCAGCATGTGATACTCTTCTGTGGACTTGAGGAGTTGAGGGAGAATTTAAAATCACCGTTTAGCACCCCCATGATTTCTAGTCTAAAGTTGACTTGTATTTTTTTTTCTCTCTTTTTAACTCTGAATAAGAAATTATTGAAAGGAAAAAAGTAGTGTCTCCATCAAGTTATTTTCAAATGTCAAATTAAAATAATTGAGAACAGTGTTGAGAATATTATTCTCCATCAGACAATTTAAGATAAAATACACGGGTTATATAAGGATGAGGTATCACCACCCATTGTTTTACGGTTTTGAGTGGATATAGTCCTCACCTCATGTAAGACGAAGTTTCAACATGGTATCAAAAGCAGATTTAAAATATGGACTCACACCTTGTCTGGCCCATGGTTGACTATTTATTATCTCTCCTCGTCAAAGTCCAGAGGTTCATGCATGGCTTTCGGTTTGTGATTGAGGGCCGGTCTTGAGACGCGTATGTATGTCAAGACATGTTGTCATGTGAGGGCAGATGTTAAAATATTGTCCCACATCGGACACTTTGCGATAAAATACATGGGTTATATGAGGATGAAGTACCACCGCCCATTGACTTAAAGTTTTGAATAGATATAAATCTCCCCTCGTGTAAGTCTAAGTTTCAACAAACATTCAAATGTTTTGGAGAAGATGTACATCAGATTAAACAACTTCGACGTAAAATGTTATGTTGACTCATTTCAGTTCTATAGATTTGCACAATGTTTAAGACTAAATTAACTCATAAACGTTTATCAAATCAAACACATTTCTTTTTGCATTAAGTAGCCAATCAACAACCTTTGATGTACAAAATGCTCTTGCTTCGGACGTTTTAGCCCAAATAAAAAGCTTTTTCCACTCAAAAAAAATTAAGAAAAAAAAAAGAACCATTACGACTAAACGTTCCTTGTTTAAATCCTAGAGGAAGTACACTTCTGAAATGCAAACAAACATCCACAACCCAGATGATGAAAATTTTAAAAGAATTATTTTATTGCTTTCGGATTATGAAAAATAACTGTGGAAAAGATAGATTAAGAATTTATTCAAGATCATGTACATAGGAAACAAAAATAAGTATTCATTTTATCCTAAAATATAATTCCACTTTGACTTTTCAATATAGTGTAAAATTACACTGTTAAAAAGTCAAAATGATCTTATATTTTTGGAAGAATGTGGTAAAAAAAGGGCATTTCCGTTGCATTAGTCTTTCGCATTTGCACAGGATCCGAGGAGGAGCCGGGTCGGTTTGTGATCTGATAGTCTTACCTTATACTTTGTGCAAGAGGTTGTTTCTACAACTCGAACTCATAACTTCAATGTCACAAAACCGCAACTTTCATTCTAAAGAAAGGCTAAGTGTCACTTAGTATGATGGAAAGAGTACGTAATTAGGGGGTTGGATTGACCCTCTTCGACTTAGCACTAACCTATTTTCCAAATTTTGACATATCCCTCCCGTCTAAATTTACTGAATGTGAAGTAGAGAACTTCGTCAATGTATATAGTATCATTATCAGAGTACATTTTCTTACATTTTGATTTGATTTTACGTGCGTTGACTACAATTGATCCCTTAATACATGTCCTAATCGTGTCCGTGGTTGATAATTAGGGTAAGCATGTTCTAATTATATTGCATTTTCCATGCTCCTAAAGATTTTCAGCCATTAAAAGACCTTACATCTTTGAAATCAAGACACTCTACCGAATCATGTACTATTAATTAGACTAAAATTATTAAGAAAGGACATAAGGAATTCATTTGGCTACCTTCACCTATTAATTAGACTAAAACTATTAATTTGGCAACTAATTAAGCAACTATTAGACTAAAAGTCTAAAACACATCACATGCTGTGTTTGCCGACCTACTCGGCGAATAAGCCTAATCCGGAGTTATCCTATAGGATTAAGAAAATCCTAAGAAAAATTTTCTATTATTATAAGAATAACTAATGGTCTAATAAGACAGTCATCTAACGAAAAGTGAAACAAAAGATGTTGGTGGTTAATCAGTAATAGAATATAGATACATGTTTTGTATACTGATATTTTAGATCAATATATGAATGTGTTTTTTATATTATAACTGATAACTATTACAACAATAACATTACTCCATTATCTTATACTCTCTCGTCTATGACAGGATCTACGCAACCTTACTCACATGTTGGAAACATATAGAGGTTGTTTTCGGATGATCCATAATTAAAATCGGGTCGAGTATTGTGTCGGCCGACTGCTAATTCACAATACAAGAAGCGCAATCAATTTAGTGAATCATTATGATCTAAGTTATTTTGAGAACAACTAATGATCTTATAATAAGATACAATCCTCTAAGGAAAAGCCAAAAAAAAGGAAATGGTCTATTAAAAATATCCATATATGCCTTGTACATCTCGTTGCATAATGAGCAATTAAAAGTAGTTATTCTATAAGCATTTTTTATAAGTAGTTAGTTTGAGCTGAGATTAGAGTACTTAATGCAATTAATCTTTTTCGCATTGCTTCGGTATAGAAGTGTCATTTAAATTTAAGTAATTAATTGTAGGCGGCTTATATTATCTTCCTATCATTATTTCGTGGTGGAATATTTCTTTCTGGTGACGGCAATAAATGTCTTAGCAGTAATTTACGACCACAGGTACTAAAATCAAATGATACTGTAAATGAAGTTGTACCGTCTCCCTTCCCTTTGCGATATCGTTTTTTTTGTTCATATGGATTTAAAATGTCATAAATAATGATTAATTTGAAAAAGCATACTAAACTATCTTATGTTAAAAAAGATAGAAACGTTTTTTCTTTTGGGTCAAGTTTTCTTGGTATCTGAAGTTGATTTATGGGAAATTATTAGTGGAGTGGGTAGTTCATAATAAAGAGTTGATGCTAGCTCATATTGGCTTGAAAATTCCACGTCGACCGCCATAATCATCCAATGACCTTCGCACTTACTGTTCTATGTGTCATAGCCCAAAGATTCAAAATAATTGCAAACCTTATTACTGATTGTGTTATACACCCATCAAATTTGATTTTTTTTTGGGTAAGAGATAATATAGTTTAATGATACAATATTAGTACTCAAAAGAAAGTTGAAATTTTTATTATGCCCATTAACACAACTTAATTTCACTACTATATCATTGCATTTAGAATTTTCCGCATACTTAGATGGACACTGTGAATACTTCCTTCAAAAAGGAAAAACATTGCTAAGATCGGAAGAAGGTGAGAAACATAAAAACAATACCTCTATCTCAAAATTTTAAAGTTTGTGCCAGCCTCACGCTCTTTTTTCCTTCATACAAATCAATACAATGTAACCATCTACTAGGAGTTGTCCTAAAGGCAAAAAATCAAATCTTAAATCAACTAATACTCTGCGTTTTCTTCTTCCAAAACGAAGAACACAATCTAACTATTCACATTAGGCTTTGGCTCAAGAGAGAGATCATATTTATAATGGAGGGACTTCTTTTTTTCAAGTCTCCAGATAGTAACATACTAAACAAAATCACTGTTTTGTTCTATAGAAACAGCATATCATCTATTGCTATTTTCATCTGCAGATGACTCAGAAGCCGTATCGTCGGTTGCAGAGTTCGAGGATGAGTCAAGAAGGCTTTCACTATCAGAAGATCCGCTCGATGGCTCTTCAACAGGTTGTCTTAAGTACCAATACATTATACTTGCGGTCAATGTCAAGATCATCTTTTGGTTCACCTAAGAACACATTAACAATATAAGTTGAAAGCAAGTTTTATCTAGCCTGAAATGTGTGTAAAAGTGCATGCTTGGGGAGGAATATTAGCATGTTTGTCTTAATAGTTACTGAAAGATAAGCTCATCCTGACAGCAAAGGCCTTAGAGATAACCTCGATTAAGTCTTCAGGAAGTACAAATATAGAGCATCCAAGCTTTCTGGCGATACTGATCATATAAGTTGCATTCATCCTCTTCTCCTCCACTATAGCAACATAATTAACAAACAAAGAAGTCTTAGGCCGTGTAATAGACACAACTCTCCCAAAGAAACAGAAAGAACTATTGTACAATATTCACAATTAGTCTAATGTGAACCCCTAAAATGATGACTTTTAACAATCAATTTTTACATGCTAGGTCCTACCAGAAACAAATGTAGACACTTACGAAGCATGAATAAAAATTTTACCAGATTCCCCTTTTGTGACGAGACTGCAGTTAACAGCCCTAGGTTGTACAGCTGTAAGGAGCTCCAGGAAAGATATGCCATCAGACAAGCTTTTATCCTGTAATTGAACGAGATCAGATAAACTCAAGTTCTTCTCACAAAACCAAAGTCGTTTCATGTCATTAAAACAGGTAAGTACAGCAGCAAAGGTTGTCCTACATGCAAAATATCATCCTGAAACAAAGAGGCAGTTAACCAAAATACTAGTGCTATCTGCTCGGAAAATCTCGAACTCGCATGTGCATGAGGTGCTACGATAAAAAGATCAGCCAAACTGAGAGTGGTTAAATATGTTAGGCCAAAATAAATCGCGGAAGCATAAAAGTTACCTCCGTCCATTATCGCTTAGTCGTCGCCTTCGAATCGGAAGCCTGCTGCAGAGAAAAATCCTTGTGGAAATGGAGCCTTCCAGCCTATGCCTATCTGAATGCTGTATAGCTATGATTGATGGAATATCACAGACCCTCTATTTATAGGCTAGGCCGGGGACCCCCTTCCATATTTGACTGACAATTAATTCCTTCCATCAAGGAAACTTAATAATTGTCAATCAATCAGAATCAAATCTGACAATTAATGCAGTCAATAATTGCAACGTATCTAGCCAATATAACGTACAGATACATTATACATGTGATCCACATTAGTGATTTATAAATAAATCACGAGATTATAGCAATCAATTATAATTAATATAATTGATTCTAACATTCTCCCACTTGGATCACATGTCGAATGCTAGATAACACTGCATAAGTGACAACTCAATATGGCCATAATTTTATTGTCACTTGGATCTATTGACTATCAAACTTAGATTGAAAATACAACACACGAATCAAGGCGGTCATGCTTTGATGTCAAGCACTCCCTTCCAAGAATTACAATGCATCATACATTCAATCGAACAAAAAGAATGATTTACTATAAATCATCTCCAAATGGGTCCACGTCCATGGATCAAATAGATCCTACAACTTTAAATGCGCATATTCAAAGTCAACAAATGTCTAGACAGAATAAGATCAAAGTACAACAAATCAAGGAGAATTAAGAAGTCCCATATTAGTAGCATGATCCCTGAGAACTTTAACCGGTAATTCTTTAGTCATAGGATCAGCAACCATTGACTCCATACAAATGTGTTCAATCTTTATTTCTCCTTGTTTAACATGATCTTTGACCTTCAAGAACTTTATGTCGATATGTTTACTGCGACTCCCACTTTTATTATTTTTCGCAAAGAACACAGTAGCTGAATTGTCGCAGAAAATCTTTATGGGTCTATCAACAGTATCGACCACTTTAAGACCACTGAGGAAATTCCTCATTCATAAGGCCTGTGAAGTAGCTTCATAGCATGCAATGGTCTCAGCCTCCATTGACAATAGGTGACACACAATTCTGCATAGCAAATTTCTCAAGTACCTTGATGATGTAGGCATTCTGAGAAAGACCAAGTATTTTACTTGTTCTATCTCTGTGAATCTCTATGCCAAGGACATTAGAGGCTTCATCCATATCCTTCATATCAAAGTTCAAAGCGAGAAATCGCTTAGTCTCATGCAATAACCCAAGATCACTGCTTGCCAGTAGAATATCATCCACATATAGGACTAAGAAAATGTATTTGCTCCCACTCGTCTTGAGGTATATACATTGATCAATAATGTTCTCTACGAAACCGAATGAAGAGATTACCTCATGAAACCTGATGTTCCATTGACGTGAAGCCTGTTTAAGCCCATATATGGATTTATTCAATTTGCAAACTAGTTGATCATTATCAAAATTGACAAAGCCTTTAGGTTGACGCATGTATACCTCTTCATCAAGAACCCCATTTAAAAACGCAGTTTTCACATCCATTTGATGTAGCTCGAGATCAAAATGAGCTACTAATGCCATGATTATCCGAAATGAATCCTTCTTTGAGACTGGAGAGAAGGTTTCATGGTAATCGATCCCTTCTTTCTGAGTGAAACCTTTGGCCACAAGTCTGGCTTTATATCGTTCAATGTTACCAAACGAGTCTCTTTTGGTCTTAAAGACCCATTTGCATCCCACCACAGAGGCTCTGTTTGGTAACGAAACAAGTTCCCAGACATTGTTTTTAGCCATCGATTCCATCTCCTCTTTCATGGCATCGTACCATAGTGACGATTTGTCACAACTCATGGCTTGCGAAAACGAGATAGGGTCATGATTTAGTCCAACGTCATAATCGGACTCTTGAAGATATACAACATAATCGCTAGAAATTGCTGGCCTTTTAGTTCTTGAGGATCTTCGTACTCCCACTGGTTCAGTAGATGTGAGATTAGTGGGTTCAGTTTGTTCTTGATGTGATTCTTCAATTTGAGGTTGTACAATTGGTGGCTCTTCATTATGATGAATAGCAACCGAATTGTCTACATATAAAAGTACAACATGTGTATCCCTTACTTCCTCAAAATTGAATTGTCTATTCGAATCACTCCCACTGACTTCATGATCCTCTAGAAACTTAGCATTTCTAGCTTCAACCACTTTTGGAGTATGTGAGGGACAGTAAAATCTATATCCTTTGGAGTTAACTGCATACCCAATAAAATAACCGCTTTTCGTTCGTTCATCCAGTTTCTTCATGCTTGGGTTGTATACCCTAACTTCAACTGGACAGCCCCATATGTGTAAATGTTTTAAACTTGGTTTACAACCATTCCACAACTCGAAAGGTGTTTTAGGAACGGCCTTAGATGGAACCCTATTTAAAACATACACAACGGTTTTTAGAGCTTCACTCCAAAAGGATATAGGCAAATTCGTTGTGCTAATCATGCTCCTGACCATGTCCATAAGAGTCCGATTCCTTCTTTCAGCAACACCATTTTGTTGTGGTGTGCCAGGCATGGTGTATTGAGCAACAATACCCTCCTTTTGAAGGAATTCGGCAAATGGACCAATCATTTGTCCTTTTTCTGTGTAACGTCCATAATATTCACCACCTCTATCGGATCGGACAATTTTAATTGTCTTCTCCTTTTGTTTCTCTACTTCTAATTTGAAGATTTTGAACGCATCAAGTGCTTCAGATTTTTCAAATAGAAGATAGAGATACATGAACCTTGAATAGTCGTCGATAAATAAAATAAAGTATTTCTGACCATTCAAGCAAGGTGTATGAAAAGGTCCACAGATATCCGTGTGTATGATTTCAAGAGGTTGAGAACTCCTTTTGGCACCCTTAATGGTCTTGTTGGTTTGCTTGCCATTTATGCATCCCACACAAGTACCTAAATCAGTGAAGTCTAGAGTTTGTAAAACTCCTTCATTCACCAATCTTTTCATTCTTTCGATTGAGATATGTCCCAATCTTTTATGCCAAAGACTTGATGAGTTCTCATTGATAATACAATGCTTTGTACCAGTTTCTGTTAAAAGAGTATGCTCGTAAATGGGATCTAACTCAAGTTGAAACAGAAAACCATTCAATTTCGCAGAATCAATAACTTTATTCTCTTTCAAAACATTCATTACAAAAAGATATGAATAGAAATCATATCCAATAATCGAAAGTCTTGAAAGAGAAACTAAATTTCTGGAAAAAGAAGGCACATAAAAGGTGTTTTCCAAATCAAGTTAAAAACCAGTTTTCAAAATGAGCCTATAAGATCTCACTCCTTCAACAGTAGAGCGCATCCGGTTTCTAGAATAGATGCATTGCTCACTTTCATTTGGCTTCCTCAGGTTTAGAAAGCCTTGCATGGTTTTCGCAATGTGAATTGTAGAACCACAATCAATCCACCATGTATTATCAGAAACCTCAGTAAAATTAGATTCATGACACACAAAGGAAAAATTACCTTTCTTCTTCAGCCATCCCTTATATTTCAGGCAATCTTTCTTCCAGTGTCCCTTTTTCTTGCAAAACCGACATGCGTCTTTATTGCCGGTTTTCTTCATTGGAACACCTTTGCCCTTCTTTGCATTTCTCTTAAAATGAGTCGCAAGATGCACAGACTCAATGGACTCATTCTTCAACCTCTGCTCCTCTTGAACACACATGGTCAGAAGTTCATTAATTGACCAGTTTTCTTTATGTGTGTTGTATGAGATCTTAAATGGAGTGAACTCCGAAGGAAGAGAGTTGAGTATGAAATGCACCAGGAATGACTCCGAGATTTCAACCTTTAGGGAGCTTAATTTAGCAACAATGTCCCTCATCTCCATGATGTGCTCGCGCACACCACGGCTTCTGTCATGGGTCATGTTTGAAAGCCTCTTCATAAGGGTGCTGACAACCGCCTTGTCAGAGCTTACGAATTGTTCATCAATGGCTTTCATGTAAGCTTTGACATTATCAAGATTAGGGATAGAACCCCTAATGCTTGGACTTATACGAGACTTGATGAGCATCATGCTGAGGCGATTAGATCGCTCCCAACGCTCGTAACTAGACCTCTCAGATGGCGTACTTGATTCCGTAGGATTTAGTGGTTTTTCCTCACGGAGTGCCAGGTCTAAGTCCATACACCCTAACGTCAAAAGGATGATATCCTTCCATTCAGTAAAATTGTCACCAGTCAACATTGGAGTTTTAGCAGAATCAAATAAAGCAGTAGTGGGAATAACTGCATAACCATATATCATGCTATGAACATGTATAACCAGAATGAATTAATCAAGTTAATTCAAATAGCATATTCTAAACCTTCCTGTGGGCAAAGGTTGCATTCATGCATAGAATATACTTACACGCTATGAAAATTAAACAACCAAAATATTTCCGTACCTGTGGGCATAGGAAATGTTTATGTTTAATTTTCTTGATCAATAAAATAACCAATTCGCTGTGGGGCATATTGATTACCTTATTAATCAAAACCATAGGTATGATGACATTTTATTTTCTTTGTACCATATAATCTTAAGATGCTGTGACTAATCTTAAAATTAAGAAAACAATCCTCTATATGTCATCAACATATTTATACAGTTATTCTTTAAAACGATATGAAAATTAAACAACCAAAATATTTCCGTACCTATGGGCATAGGAAATGTTTATGTTTAATTTTCTTGATCAATAAAGCAACCACTTCCCTGTGGGGCAGAGTGATTACCTTATTAATCAACACAATAGTTATGATGACATTTTATTTTCTTGCACACCGTATAATTTTAAGATGTTGTGGATAATCTTAAAATTAAGAAAATAATTCTTTATATGTCATCAACTTCAAAACTATTGATATGACATCAACAAAAGATGAAATCATAATGAAAATGTGAAGTGAACCGATTCGGCAATACCCCATGAAAGATCATGAATCAATTTCCTAGACATGTATTACCATTCCACGTAAAGTCCCAGGCCGTGCGGTGGGGTCACAACGGTCCCGCTTAAGTACCGACTTTCTAGACAGAAATTACGTGTACGGTGTATTTATCACACTTTCAATAGTTCACCTTTTGCATTTGCCACAAATGTTCTCAATAGATACATAATCAGAATGATGATAAACAAAAGCAAATGTTATTTAAAATTCTTCGTAACCCAAAAAGGAAAAAATTGATGCCAGCCATTTAATGCTTTTAATCCTAACCAGCCGGCGTAAAATACTTTTTACTTTTAGTATTCATCTTCTTCCCCAATTTCTTTACCAAACTGCGAATTGTCAGGGCCAAAATTCTGAATTTCTGATTTCTTGGAATCACACCTTCTCAATACCAATATCAATATCAATTGAACCCATATTTCTAAATTCCCACACCAAAAAAAACAAGAATATACCATAACAGAGAGAATTCGCAAATCACCCATTGATTAATTGGATTTCACTGGAAGTGCTGTTTGACAACATATATGTGCAGGTTTAGGCGGATCAGACGAATCGAGTATTGGTACTTGACATATGTTGCAAAGGTTCAGAAGAATACAAACCTAAACACGAAGAATATGCTAGAAACTTTGAAAAATATGTGGGCAGCGCAAGCAAAAGCTTTACAGCAATGCAAATATGTATCTACTGTGTAGTATTCTGAAAGAGTCATTAATTCATATGCCAACAATTCCAGGAACGAGAATTAAGATTTTTAATGCGTAAGTTGCAAGAGAATTTAAGGTCGTCATAAGGACAACAAAATGCTGGGCAATGCTTTCAGATTCGGCAAATTGCAAAATGAAACACAGAATGCAATTTCATGCAGTGATTTCAAGATTGAAGGGCTAGAAAACTATAATCCCGTAACCTTCGAACGATTGAATTGCATTAAAGGATACGGAAAAAAGTTTTCTAAATGCAAACAATATGGTCAGAGGTAGCTCTGATACCAAATGTAAGGCCAAAATAAATCGCGGAAGCATAAAAGTTACCTCCGTCCATTATCGCTTAGTCGTCGCCTTCGAATCGGAAGCCTGCTGCAGAGAAAAATCCTTGTGGAAATGGAGCCTTCCAGCCTATGTCTATCTGAATGCTGTATAGCTATGATTGATGGAATATCACAGACTCTCTATTTATAGGCTAGGCCGGGGACCCCCTTCCATATTTGACTGACAATTAATTCCTTCCATCAAGGAAACTTAATAATTGTCAATCAATCAGAATCAAATCTGACAATTAATGCAGTCAATAATTGCAACGTATCTAGCCAATATAACGTACAGATACATTATACATGTGATCCACATTAGTGATTTATAAATAAATCACGAGATTATAGCAATCAATTATAATTAATATAATTGATTCTAACAAAATATGCTTAGAACATTGGCCTGGACATATTATTATAAGGCTAAGGACAGAATTACATATTTCAAACTTGTTAATCTCATGAAGCTAACTACATCTATTTTCTAGGAAATGGCATCTTCTATGTATATAGGCCAGACCTATACTCGCAAAGGGGAAAAAAAGGCCCCATACTCAATATTACATCTATCGTTTCAGGCAGACTGGGGGTAATAATACTCCAATGCATGATTCCAAAAGTCTCAAGTCCACAAGGTGGGGAAATCTATACAAAGGATTGGACACGACAAGTTATATGGATAACTTAGAACAATGTGCATTTTTAATAAGAAATCAATGGAGAATTATACCTTGAAACTAGACATGCGACTCTTGCTTCCAGAATTTTTGACCTTGGTGTTGGCCCAATTCAAAATATCAGCATCAGAAATTTCCTTTCCTTGAGAGTGGAACCTCAAGTTCTTCAAAAGTTGAAGCATGTTGCACCGCATTAATTGCCACAGGTATGCTGAAATTCAAATTATACTGCTCAGAACTATACAAAGATTTCTGTTATTGGAAGTGCCAAATAAGAGTGGTTTAAGCACACTGGACTACTTCTCTAACTTCCCGCCTCAGAAAAGTGAAAGAAGCACACACCCAGTATTAGTTTCTTATTCCCTTGGACGATATCATTCCCAGCAATATTGACCAATGAAAACCTCAATTGTTTACCAATCTTGACAACTTGGTTGCAGTTTTCAACTTTCCTGAATGGCATCTTGATTGGAGGCCTAGAGGCAATTTTCCAATTCACGATTCCTGGTGAGACCTTGTCAAGAGTCTCCAAAAGCACCCATCTGCTTACACAGAAAAGACAAAAAAAAAATGAACACAAAGTTGTAGAGATCTGCAAAATTGTATAGGAAAATGACATATGACTTGTAAACTCGGTTTCCTCAATAGGAAGATGGTCCCTAATTTTGCATCTTGCTTTTCAAGGTTGCATGAAATTAAAGTATGAAATTCATTACATCCGCACAGCTGTAATGATAACACTAACCCATTTCTAAGATCTTCAAAGACATTATCAATATATGTGGAGTTGCCGAGACTATTCATCCAAAACCGAAATGCCCTCTCTTCTCTTGATATTTGAGCTTCTTCAGGTGAGGTCTCCAGAAAAGATATCTGTTTTGTTTGATTCGACAGACCGTTCCTGCAAGCAAAGCAAGTGATTAGCATGCGTTGCAGAAACCATGTTAAGCTTGCAGCCATTCAGAAGAAGTAGGATTTCATAAGCAAAATTTTGATTCTATAAACTGGTATGTCTCTGTTAGAATAATGTATGAGGATTCCAATAAGTACTTGGCTCCATATTTCTTTCTCATTCAACGTGACAACAACCTGCTAAATATATACGCAAGAACCATAACAAGTTCCTAACCTGTGCTGAAATATATGTGCAACAAAAGCGAGATTAAGATTTGGAGACCCCTCAACAATATCTTTTGGCGTCAAGTATCTTTTGCAACCCATCCTATCTGCATGTTCTAAAACTAGCTTGGCTCTTTGTAAAGGATCATTTGTTGTCATGGTAGCTGGATTATTGTGCTCGGGAGCAAGAACTTTCAAGAGGTGTGCATAAGCTTCTGCATCCTGCAGTCAAACCACATAAGCAGCAAGTAGTGAGTATTAGTGTTATATCTAGCAGAGATGAAGTGAAGTATATCAGTAGAAAGCCATAAGATATGTGAATTGTATTGTGAAAGCAGAGCACTGAATGAAAAACTACAAGATGGAAAGAAGCACAAAATACTAGACTTACTGCAAACTTCAGAAAAATAAAAACATAGATTAAGGAGGTTATCATGAGTAAGTACTTCATGTCGGGGGGGGGGGGGCATAAAAAGTCAACTTCCAAATAAAGCATTATAAATCTTAATTGTATTGCACGGGTTTCAAACTTAACCTTACATCAGTAATTACTGCGCTAAACATAGAGCTCGTTTAAGCTAAAACTTAACCTTATGCTGCACTCACTGCTATTAGAGAAGTCAATTAGTCATACATATCCTGTTTCCACCTAAACTCATAAAAGTGCAAAGCAAGTGATCCGAGTTGTAGGTCTCCATGATTTTAAATTCTGAGGTGATCATGGACAAAATATCTATGAATACAGTCGTTAATATATGAACGAATACAATCGTTAGTATCAGAATATCTATTGCAAAGCTTTCCATTGCTTTAATGTCTTCTTGTAGCCTTACAGGGTATCTTTACTTCTATAAATTAAAGCAATAGGCAATTTCAACTTGCCATTTTCCAGGATTAGTACAACAGAGGTGATTTACTCTTTATACACACTAGATGGGTTCATAGTACATTTAATTCTGTTTAAATTAAAGACCAGCATAAAAACCCAAAATAATTAAATAAACAAAAAGAAGAAGAAACAGAAAGCCAGAAAAATGAATATCAGTGAATGGCAATCTACCTTCACGTCTGAGGAGAAGTTTGTGACAATTTTTTTGTATCCTGCTTTCCGAAGTTGAAAATTCATCCACCTGAGCAGAATTTTTTCAGGAGGTAGGCTCATCAATTCTTCAACATCCTGACATGGCAAAAATGCAATGAGTGATAGAAAGAGCTAGGAAAACGACTAATTGCTACACAGTAAATTGCAGGAATTTTTTTTTTCTTTACCTTGCTGTTATCAACCAATTCAACAAGTTGGGGTGTTTTCTTTAAGTTGAGATCTGCCAGGAGTTGTATCTAAAATATCACCAGTTGAACATCAAGCACTATTTAGTGGAAAACCACAAACGGCCACTTTGAACATTACTACAGCAAAGAAATCCAAATTATAAGATTGAGGAGCACATTCTTGATGCAAAGTTCCATATACATCAAGGGAACAGAGTCAAACGTAAATGTAATTTTTGAACAGCTGCTGGCTTAACATTACCTTTATTATTTGGGATATCACTCCAAGAACAAGATGCCTCTGAAAATTTCAAAGGTCATGATGTTATTTATTGACAAATTCAACATAAGGAAGAAGTCAAACTAAGTGACCAAATACAAGAAAAGAGACAGAAATGATTCAAACAATCACGTGACCTCACACATGAATCATCATTCCAACACTATCGTTTGACAAAATAATCAAAATAACAGAGAAAATTTGTGGATTTTGGCATAGTAGACTGGACGTCAATGATGCACCTATATACATGCATACATACAGAAAACACACACAAACTTACCGTTGTCCAGGCATTTTCCTTTTGAAACCCGCGTCACTCAGACGGAGCAGAATGACATGATGATCGCCAAAATTACCAGTTAAAATTTTTTTTTTTGGACGAGTAAGAATTTGATTGTATTATATGCAGATAAAGTGATGCAAGAGAACAAACAGTGTCCCAGGACAGAAATTTGTCTACAGTCAAACAACTTGTTTTAAGATACATACCCTTCCTTCAATGAAGTCTTCATTTCCTATATTGACTACTGTACATCCAATTGCTTTGGCAGAGTTGAGGCAAAGAGTATGATTCTCATTCCTTTCCCATGGATTCAATACAGTTTTCATATTTATTGTTCGTTCGTCAATTGTCCCTGGCACTGCCACGTTTATGAGCTTACTGCAAGGTGAAAGGAAAATAAGTGAAACTGATTCGTTGATTTCATAGACTACGGGTTGGAAATTATTTTTGGCCAAAATGGATAGAAGCTCACCATAAAAGAACTCCGTCCTTGGCTATTTCAAAAAGATCATTAGTCAAAGGATCTATAGGAATATATTTTTTCAGGAATCCATCTTCTCCGAGATAATTATTGATGTGGACAACATATGATGCTTTCTCGGATTCACTAATGGTGTGAAGTAAGGTAGAAGTTGGAGATTTGAGGAATGCAGATGAATTCCTTGCACCGCTTCCCATTCTTGCAGATACATGAGCTTGAAGTTTCAAATAAACCTGACGAGTATAAGGAAAATAATTATCACTTGAACAGAACAGAGAAATCCTGCTACAGTAGCCTAGAGGAACTGGCTGACACAGAAGTGAAAACAAGAAAGGGAGAAATGTAAAGATAAAAGTTCTGTTGGTTCCTTATGGTCCTTGAGTTCATTAAACTAGTTCGCAGACGAAATTAGTTGATGAAGCGTAGAAGGTGTTTTATATGTGAGATAAATTTTCTCAAGATAAAGGTAGTAAGGTAGCTTGTATCACACACATATAGGCAAGACTGAAGGACAACCAGGCAGCCACCACGGATGTTCGAAAAAGAATCAATTGTCACGCAAATTTGATGTGCAACAACGAGGTCGCCTAACAATGTAATGCCTTTACAGCTGTAGTAGACTCAGGAGCAGGAAATCGGTGGGTGTTTAAACAACTAAAATGGAAAAGAGAAAATTGAATGAAAAACCTGATCAGCTGGATAAGAATAGTATTAAGTGTCAATTTACAAGAAAAACTAACAACAATGGGTGAATCACACCGCGGAAGCAAGAACGAGGAAGATGAAGAACGGAAATAACCGTCAATTGTGGAGAGAGAGAAGAGAGAGGAAATTGGATCAACCAACCGAAATTCTCATTTCAACTAACTTCTGGAAATACAGCGTACAAGTCTTATAAAGAAAAGAAAGACTTGAAATTACAAAAGTACCCTTACTTAACTAACTAACAAAGCAATAAGAAAAGGGCACTATGGACATTCCGCCCTTATTTCAAACGTTGGCGGGTGAAGACCATCTTCTTCCTGCTGCCTTATTCCTGCCATTCACAGCAACCGTCCATAGCTGCCTACAAATTCATTTTTCCTTCCATTCCAACATTTCTTGATTGAGCCATCCATCCATTTCAGACTCATTTTCTTATATCTGGTTTGCCATCAGCCGAACTACCTTCAACCTTTTTCACACTGTCAACACCCCCCCTCAAACCAGATTCACTGAAGATATTACAAGCTCCCATGGACAAGATCAATCTGCGCAACCTCTGAGAATCTAGGGCCTTAGTAAATGCATCAGCTAACTGATGCTCCGTAGTAATTGGCATAGGTTTGATGACCCCTTGTTGAAATTTCTCTCTCACCACATGGCAATCAATCTCAATGTGTTTCGTTCTTTCATGAAACACTGGATTTTCTATGATGTGCATCGCACTTTTACTGTCACAGAACAATTCCACAGCCTTATTCTGCTCTACTCCCAAATCACTCAGCAAATAAAGAATCCATTGTACTTCGCAAGTGGCCGCAGCCATGGCTCTATATTCGGCTTCAGAAGAGGATCTAGAGATGGTAGATTGTTTCTTAGCCTTCCATGATACCAGGGCATCACCAAAGAATATACAAAATCCTGTAACAGACCTCCTAGTCTCAGTGCATCCTCCCCAATCTGAATCTGCGAAACCTTTGAGCTGTGGATCTCCTACACTAGGAAACAGCAGTCCCTGCCCTGGTGTTCCTTTCAAGTATCTTAAAACTCTGTGAGCAGCCCTGACATGTTTCTCCGTAGGTACATCAAGAAATTGACTAAGTTGTTGCACCGCATATGAGATGTCTAGTCTGGTTATGTTGAGATATAGCAGCTTCCCTATCAATTTCCTGTATCCTGACACATCTTGTACCAAGTTCGAATCTCCATGTGCCAGCTTAAGGTTCTGTTCCATAGGTGATTTAGCTGGCCTTGCTCCCAAGTTCCCAGTTTCCTCTAGCAATTCCAACGTGTACTTTCGCTGGCATATGACGATCCCCCCTGAGACCGTGCCACTTCCAGACCCAGGAAGTAAGTGAGGTCTCCCAAGTCCTTAATTTGAAACGCTTTGTGGAGTGATGATTTGATGTTTTGAATCTCAGTTGGTTGATCACTCACCACTATAATATCATCCACGTAGACTAACAAAGCTATAAAGGACGTACTGGTACGTTTGATGAACAAGGTATAGTCATGCTTAGATTGGATGTAATTCTGGGCCAACAAGAATTGGGTGAGTTTGTCGTTCCATTCTCTGCCGGCCTGTTTCAAGCCATAGAGAGACTTGTGAAGCTTACATACAACGTTGGAATCAGGTGAATGCATACCATCAGGAAGGGTCATATAAATCTCTTGGTATAAGTCCCCATGTAGGAACGCGTTATTCACGTCTAGCTGATGAACGTGCCAATTCTTTAAGGCTGCTAATGCAAGGAGAAGTCTGACAGTGGTTAACTTTACTACCGGAGAAAACGTGTCATGGTAATCAATGCCCAATTGCTGTGTGTATCCTTTGGCAACCAAGCGTGCCTTGTATCGTTCTATAGATCCATCTGCCTTTCGCTTTATTTTGTAGACCCATTTACACCCAATGGGCTGTTTGCCAGCAGGTAGGGGGACCAGAGACCATGTATGATTGGCATCTAAAGCTTGAAGTTCTGACCGCATGGCAAGTCTCCATTCTGCTGAAGTGGCTGCTTCTTTGTATGTAGCCGGTTCCTGTTGCACACTAAGAGAAAGAATACAAGACTTATAGCGTGGAGCCAAGTGATCAAGACAGTGATATGCATGGAGAGGATAAGGAGTAGACGTTTGTGTTGGCTAAAGAGTGCTTTGGATATAATGGCAGTAATAATCTTTCAGGTATGAAGGGGTAGTTTTGGTTCTGATTGGTCTGGTGTATGATGGATTGGTATCTGTGATGGGAAGTTCTGATGGATGATCTGTATTGGAAGTTGGAGAGGATAATCTGGTGTTAAGAGATCGTTGGGGCAGCTCAGCTAGTGATTCTATATGTTGAGAATCAGAAGTGGATGAAGTTGATGTGTGGGCCGGTGACAGATCTGAAGGAATGGGAAGGTTGCTATGAGCATATGGAAATGGAATGTCTGGAGTTGATGTATGATTGGATGTAGTTGATGTGTGGGCTGGTGACAAATCTGAAGGAATGGGAAGGTTGCTATGAACATATGGAAATGGAATGTCTGGAGTTGATGTGGCTGAGGTATCAGTTTGATGGAATGGCTGAAAGTAGGATGAGGAATTTGATGGTGGTACATAATCTTGAGGGCAGCCAAGGGAAAAATATGTTCATGAAAAGTGACATCCCTGGATATGAAGATGTCACTGGTTGTAAGATTTTGTAAAATGTATCCCTTGGTAGTATAAGGAAATCCTAGGAATACACATGCCTGAGCTCTTGGAGCGAATTTGTGTTGATGAGGCACATTGTTATGGGCAAAGGCAAGACAGCCGAAAATTCTTAGATGGTCGTAAGTGGGTTTGGTCTGATATAGCTGATGGAAAGGAGAGTGATTAGACAAAAGAGGTGTTGGTAAAATGTTTATGAGGTATGTGGCATGTTGGACGCAGAATCCCCAATGGGATATGGGAACACCCGAATGGAATTTTAATGCTCTAGCCACCGTGAGTATATGTTGATGCTTTCGTTCTACAACCCCATTCTGTTGGGGTGTATACGCACATGAGGTTTGATGCACAATGCCTTTGCTCATATAAAAGTCATTCATTTTAAACTCTTGCCCTTGATCTGAGCGTATGACTTTGATATTTTTGTTGAACTGAGTTTGTACATAATGGAAAAAACTAGTCAGAATATGTCTTGCCTCTGTCTTAGATTTCATCAGATAGAGCCAGGTAAAACGAGAACAGTCATCAACAATCGTTAGAAAATACTTTTGACCATACAATGTATTATGCTTATACGGTCCCCATATGTCTACATGTATCAAATCAAAAGGAATTTTAGAGACTGAATGGGACAAGGAGAATGGTAGTCTTTTTTGTTTTGCAAGGGGACATATTGAACAGACAGTATCCTTATTTGGAATGGAAATGAATGGATACAATTGATGAATGCTCTCAAGTCTGGGCGTAGATGGATGCCCCAGCCTGAAGTGCCAAAGCAAACTTGGAGTTACTTTATCATCACAAGTGCTTGAAAGAGTGTTGGCTAATGGTTGCTGCAACTGTTGCCCTTTCAGACAGTATAAGCCGTTGGATTTTTCAGCTGAACCAATCATCCTTTTGGATAACTGATCCTGAATGCAGCAATGGGAGTCAAAAAATTGAACGATTAAGGAAGAATCAGAGGTTAACTTGCTGAGAGACAACAGGTTAAAGGAGAAACTGGGCACAAACAGGACATTATGTATTATGAGTTCAGGTGTGACTTGCACTGAGCCAATGTGAGTTGCTTTGGTAGTTGAGTTATTTGGCATTCTTATATTCATATGGCTGATAGGTCTATACGATTGAAACAGATGCAGAGAGTGAGAAACATGATCAGTGGCTCCAGAATCTATAATCCAAGTATTCAGTTCAGTAGAGTGACACTCACCTCTAACCATATCAGAAGAAGCAGACATGACAGCAGGCTGGCGAACGTTGCTTGCAGCAGCACTCTGTGATTGCTTTTCATCTTCTTTCAACAGCAATCTCATCAACTTCTGATATTGATCATGAGTGAAGCAGGTTGACATCAACTGGTTCGCTGATTCACTTGAGGAGTCCTTCTGCTCATCATTCGAACATCCCACCATATTCACTTGACTTTTGGGTTTAAACCCCGGTGGATAGCCGTGCTCCTTGTAACATCTATCCACCGTGTGGCCAATCATTCCGCAATGTGTACATTGCGCTCTCTTTCCATTATCAGAGTAAAACCTTCCATTTCCCCTTCTATAACTTGTGTTTTGCGATCTGTAATTAAAAACTCCTGCCTCCATGTCACTTGAGGATTCAATCTCTGCAGCCAACGCAGTTGGACTGTTAACAAAGGTTGCTGAACCAGAACTACCCATCACTTTTCTTTCAAATTTCAAGGCCATCGAAAATGCAGTGGCAATGCTTGGTAAGGGAGTCATCACGAAGATCTGAGACTTGACAGGTTCATAGTCCTCATTTAATCCCTTGACAAACTTTATTACGTAATCACTCTTTACATACTCCACCATTTTACTGTTTATATCACACCTACAGCCACGACAATTACATTTTGGGATTGGCCTCAACGCCATCATCTCTTCCCAAACGTTTTAACTCTGGTATAATACTCATTAACTGCTAAATTCTCTTGCTTAATGCTATAAAACATTTCAAGCAAGTCAGACAGTCTAAAAGGATCTCCACTACCAAATCTCAATTTGAGATCCTTCCACGCTTCGCACGCATTCTCACACCACATGATACTTTGAGCAATTGAAGGGGAAACACTATTCATAATCCAAGAGTGTACCATACTGTTTACCTGTCTCCATGCTGGAAACTTAGGATCAATATTGCTAGGCATTGGAATCGAACCATCAATGAACCCTACCTTGTTCTTCACCACTAACGCCATCTCAAACATACGGCTCCATGAATGGAAATTGTGCGCAGTCAATGGAGGTTGCGCCAAAATTATTGCAGGACTATCATTTGGATGAAGATATAAAGGATTACTCATTGGACTTTCCTGTGGTTGTTGGCCATTTGCTCTCGGATTCGAAGAGCTAGTAGATGCTTCGTTTGCTCTCGGATTCGAAGAGCTAGTAGATGCTGCTTCCATTTTGCGATGTACACAAAATTCACAGTCCTTGATTACATCTCTGATACCATGTCAATTTACAAGAAAAACTAACAACAATGGGTGAATCACACCGCGGAAGCAAGAACGAGGAAGATGAAGAACGGAAATAACCGTCAATTGTGGAGAGAGAGAAGAGAGAGGAAATTGGATCAACCAACCGAAATTCTCATTTCAACTAACTTCTGGAAATACAGCGTACAAGTCTTATAAAGAAAAGAAAGACTTGAAATTACAAAAGTACCCTTACTTAACTAACTAACAAAGCAATAAGAAAAGGGCACTATGGACATTCCGCCCTTATTTCAAACGTTGGCGGGTGAAGACCATCTTCTTCCTGCTGCCTTATTCCTGCCATTCACAGCAACCGTCCATAGCTGCCTACAAATTCCTTTTTCCTTCCATTCCAACATTTCTTGATTGAGCCATCCTGTTGAGGCTTGCAGTGATTTGGGATCAGTGGTGCAAGGTGGGCTGCAGCTGAGAGGTGAGGAAGAAGCAAGAAGGGAAGGAGAAGGAGATCACACGCGGGAACCGTTTAAAATAAACAGAAAATGACTGATTTGCCCTTAATTGTAAATAGCATATAGGCAGTTAACAAGGGTGTTTTTGTAATTTCGCATTTTTCGTTTTTTCTGTTGCAACCGTTGCTATTTAAGCAACGTGTTCGACGTTTTTGCAGTTTTAATCAGAAACAATTTTGCCTTCCAGTTTTTCTTCCTTTTGGCGGTTATTTCCTTTTCTCTTTTGCTCCTGCGATTTTCTCTTCTCTCGCGAATGTGTATGGCGAGTGTGATTTCATCTTCCAGACTCGAATTTGACATGGTATCAGAGCGAAGAGGTGAGCGGAGTGCTTGAATTCCTCACTGATTGTTTTGTTAATCTGTGAATTGCTTTGGTGTACTGCGTCTTCTCGAAATCATGGCGAATGCAAGAGTGAACACGAATACTGCGTCTGAAAGTCCTGTAAGCAATCCTTTATATTTACATCCTAATGATAGTCCGGCGATTGTACTTGCACAGCCACCGTTGAATTCTCATAATTTTCATTCCTGGAGTCGTATGTTTCAAATGGCATTGATAGTGAAGAACAAGATAGGTTTTATTGATGGAAGTATTCCTGTTCCCCCTGTGAATGATCCTCAGTTAGCCTCCTGGAGGCAGGTGAACAGTATGGTTCACTCTTGGATCATGAATAGCGTGTCACCTTCAATAGCTCAAAGCATTATGTGGTATGAGAGTGCTTATGATGCTTGGAAGGATCTCAAGCTTAGGTTTGGAAGTGGTGATCCGTTTAGATTATCGGATCTGTTGGAGAAGTTTTACAGCATCAAACAAGAAGGTTTATCGGTGAATGAGTATTACACAAGAGTTAAAGTCGTTTGGGAAGAGATGATGGCACTTAGACCGCTGCCTAAGTGCAACTGCCAAGGCTGTAGATGTAACATCAATACTAGGATGACAGAGTTCGTGGAAAGTGATTATGTAATCAAGTTTGTGAAAGGTCTCACAGAGGAGTATGAGCCTGTTAAATCGCAAGTTTTCGTAATGACTCCCTTGCCTAGCATTAGCACTGTTTTTTCCATGGCAATCAAGTTTGAAAGGAAAGTGTTAGGATCTGCAAGTCAGGGAACTTTTGTCGATTCTCCCACTGTGCTTATGGCAGAAGATGACTCTAGTGGTAAAATTGATCCTACAGTGTGCTTCAATAAGACGCAGGGCACAGGTTACAGAAGAGGCAGTGGAAGGTTTTACCCGGATAACTCTAGAAAAGCACAGTGCACTCACTGTGGTATGATTGGACACACCATTGATAGGTGTTACAGGAAGCATGGTTTTCCTCCGGGGTTTAAGTTCAGGAATCAAGCTAATGTCACTGAAAGCTGGAAGGCAGACACGCAAGAAAATTGTTCTGATCAAATGTCACAGATGTTGCCATCTGTGCTGACTCCTGAACAACATCAGAAACTCTTGAGGTTGCTGAGCAAAGATGATGAGAAGCAACCTGCAGTTCAAGCTCCTGGTAGCAATGTCTCTCGCTCTGCTGTTTTGTCTGCTTCTACTGAGTTAGTCAAAGGTAACTCTGCATCTAATTGTCATAGCATATGGATTATAGACTCAGGAGCTACAGATCATATTGCATTCTCTCTTGATATTTTCCATTCTTTCAGACCTGTAAGTAATGTTATGGTCAAGATGCCAAATGGTACTGTGACTGCTGCCACTCACATTGGAACTGTCATCATAAATCACCTTCTTTCTTTACATGAAGTCTTGTTTGTGCCAGATTTTTCGTTCAACTTGTTGTCCCTCAGCAAATTGACTTTGCTTCCTAATCTGCTTGTTTCCTTTTCTTCTAACACTTGTGTAATCCAGGATCAGTTGTCCAAGAGGATGATTGGTTTAGCTGAAAAACATCATGGTCTTTACTATCTACGGAGTCAGCCTTCAGTGTCCTCTCAAGCCAATTGTGCTCGTTCTTCCATGGATGTGACAGCTTGCCCAAGTCTCCTATGGCACTATAGGCTTGGACATCCTTCTGTTCCTAGAATTCAGCAAATAAATAAATGTAATCCTGATGTTTTGGTGCTTGACAGTGCCCATGTCTGTAAAGTCTGTCCGTTAGCAAAACAAAGAAAATTACCTTTCCCATCTTCCAATTCTGTTTCTGCAAGTGCATTTGATTTGGTCCATATGGACATCTGGGGGCCTTATAGGCATAATACTGTGTTTGGGCAGAAGTACTTTCTTACCATAGTTGATGATTGTACACGGTATACGTGGACTTATTTGATGAAATCCAAATCTGAAACTAGAAACATCATCATGAGTTTCTGTAACTATGTTCAAACCCACTTCTCCAAGCAAATCAAAGTCATAAGATCTGACCAAGGTCAGGAATTCAAAATGAATGAATTTTTTTCTAGCAAAGGCATCATTCATCAGATGTCTTGTACTTATAACCCACAGCAAAACGGTATCGTTGAAAGGAAGCATCAACACTTACTATCTGTGGCTAGAGCCTTGAAGTTCCAGTCTAATGTCCCTATTACTCATTGGGGCTTTTGTATCCAGCATGCCACCTTCCTTATAAATATGATTCCTTCACCTTTCTTGTCTAATGACACACCCTTCAAGTTGCTCTTTCATAAAACACCTGACTATGCTCGACTCAGAGTCTTTGGTTGCCTAGCTTACAGCCACAATGACAGACCCCATGCTGACAAATTTGCTCCTAGAGCTCAGAGATGTGTATTCCTGGGTTTTCCCCACAACATCAAGGGTCACATTGTCCAGGACTTGGACACCCAGTCTGTGTTCATATCTAGAAATATTCAATTCCATGAAAACATCTTTCCCTTTGCCATTCTTCCTGGTCTTTCATCCCCCACTGAGACTCTTTATCCCCAGACACCACATATCAGCATCCCTTCCGATGGTCCTCTGTATCCTGAATATCATGCTTGTCCACATACTTCACAAATCCCCAATCCTGATCTTTCCCTGCTCACACCTCAAACCAATTCCAACAGTCCTTCTTCTTCAGACAGTACCAACTCAGCACCCATCAGCTCAGAATCTCCACATATTCATAATCATGATATTACTTCTCAGTTAGAGGTAGTGCTTCCACTTGCAGTTGATCCTTCCTCCACCAGACCAGTAAGACAGACCCGCCTTCCTTCTTATCTCCAAGATTATTATTGTAATCAATTGCTTGGCCAGTCCTATCAACCTCTTGCCTCTGTTTCCACTTTGCACCCTATTCAATCTTGTCATACATATGATATGCTAGCTCCTAACTATAAGAGATATGCTTTGTCAATTAGTTTGCAACAGGAACCCAAGACCTACCTAGAAGCAGCCCAATCAGCAGAGTGGCAGCTTGCTATGCAGGAGGAACTGAGAGCCTTGGCAGACAACCAAACTTGGTCCTTAGTTAAGCTGCCTCATGGCAAAACCCCCATTGGTTGCAAATGGGTCTATAAGGTGAAGAGGAGAGCAGATGGCTCGATTGAGAGACATAAAGCCCGGCTGGTGGCCAAGGGCTACACACAGCAACTTGGTGTTGACTATAGTGAAACTTTCTCACCCGTGGCGAAGATGACTACAGTAAGGCTTCTGTTATCCGTTGCAGCTGTGAAAAATTGGTTTGTGCATCAATTAGATGTTAACAATGCCTTTCTCCATGGTGACCTTCATCAAGAAATTTACATGACTCTTCCTGAGGGAATGTCTTGTGCATCACCTGGGACTGTATGCAAATTGCATAAGTCCTTGTACGGGCTGAAGCAAGCCAGCCGAGAATGGAACTCTAAGCTCACTAATTTTCTTCTGTCTCATGGCTATGTTCAGTCCAGACATGACTACACTATGTTCACTAGACAGACTGCTAGTTCATTTTTGGTTTTACTCATCTACGTTGATGACATCTTAGTGGCTAGTGATTCACTTGCAGCCATTCAACTTCTCAAGCAGTCTTTGCATGAGACATTCAAGATCAAGGATTTGGGAGACCTTCGTTACTTCCTGGGCTTGGAAGTTGCGCGGTCTCAGGGGGGGTTCGTTGTACACCAGAGAAAGTATGCTCTTGAATTATTAGAAGAGACGGGTTTTTTGGGTTCCAAGCCTGCCAGTTCGCCAATGGAACAAAACTTGAAATTGGCTCATGATGACTCTGAACTAATTGAAGATGTATCTGGTTATAGGAGGTTGATTGGCAAACTGCTGTACCTTACCATTACAAGGCCGGATATTTCATATGTGGTACAGCAACTGAGCCAATTTCTGGATGTGCCTACCCTTAATCATTCAAAGGTGGCCTATAGATTGTTAAGGTACATTAAAGGGGCCCCTGGGCAAGGGCTCCTGTTACCCAGTAAAGGGGACTTGCAATTGAAAGCTTTTACAGATTCGGACTGGGGAGGATGCATTGAGACCAGAAAGTCAGTGACTGGATTTTGTGTGTTTCTGGGCGAAGCCTTAGTTTCTTGGAAAGCCAAGAAGCAAACCACCATTTCAAGATCTTCTTCGGAGGCTGAATATCGTGCTATGGCAGCAGCAACGTGTGAGGTACAGTGGATCTTATACTTGATGACAGAATTAGGAGTGAAGCAAGTCAAGCCGGTGGAGCTATTTTGTGACAACAAGAGTGCCATGTACATAGTGGAAAACCCGGTGTTTCACGAGAGAACTAAGCATATTGAGATAGACTGTCACGTTGTGAGGGAAAAATACTTGGAGGGAGTGATCAAACCCATGCCTATTAAAACGGAGTTGCAGTTAGCGGATGCTTTCACTAAGGCATTGGATTCTAAGAGGTTGCGCAAACTTTGTCTGGCCATGGGAGTGTGTGATCTATTTGGCCAGCCTGGTTTGAGGGGGGGTGTTGAGGCTTGCAGTGATTTGGGATCAGTGGTGCAAGGTGGGCTGCAGCTGAGAGGTGAGGAAGAAGCAAGAAGGGAAGGAGAAGGAGATCACACGCGGGAACCGTTTAAAATAAACAGAAAATGACTGATTTGCCCTTAATTGTAAATAGCATATAGGCAGTTAACAAGGGTGTTTTTGTAATTTCGCATTTTTCGTTTTTTCTGTTGCAACCGTTGCTATTTAAGCAACGTGTTCGACGTTTTTGCAGTTTTAATCAGAAACAATTTTGCCTTCCAGTTTTTCTTCCTTTTGGCGGTTATTTCCTTTTCTCTTTTGCTCCTGCGATTTTCTCTTCTCTCGCGAATGTGTATGGCGAGTGTGATTTCATCTTCCAGACTCGAATTTGACACATCCATCCATTTCAGACTCATTTTCTTATATCTGGTTTGCCATCAGCCGAACTACCTTCAACCTTTTTCACACTGTCAACATTAAGCTCTGAGCCGGAAAATTTTGTGAAAAAGAAAAAGTCATGCATAACTTAAGCGCAGAACCGCGTTTACCCGGAGAAAGAGTTCGAACTCAACATCACAATCCAAGCTCGGGTATAAATCACGAATAAACGCATCTCTCTCTTCCTCCGTGAGATTCTCTCCGACGTGCTTAAGTCTACACATTTTGGCCGGCAAATCGGACAGCTTAAGAATTCCGCCGTCTTCCTTCCGCATCATAGAAAACTAAAAAAACAGCGAGAATTCAATACAGCATATCATACAATTAGATAGAACAATGAAGAAACAGCTGAATAATGAAACTTACATGAGATTTCAAGCTCCGGAGCTCGACCTGAGTGAACTGATTCTGCAGCCACGGATCTGAAACCAACACTCCTACATAGCCAGCCATTTGCCAAATTTATGTTGTACGATTCGAGCTGGAGAATTTCTGCAGAATTTGATGAAAAAGTAGCGAAATCGGAAAGGAAATGTGATACTTTCTCACTTGATGAATGAAGTCAGGTAACAGAGGCCTAATACTGGGGACGGAATAGCAGGAGCAGAGCTGTCAAGATGAATTTCAAAGGTGATGCTTTTCGTGAAGAGAATTCAAATTATGATACAATAGTTTTCTGTAGTTAACCGTTTTATTGGAGATAACCTCACTTTTTTGAACTCCAAAAGTTAACGGTTGGTTTGAACTTAAGTATCGGTATCAGAATCGAAATGCTAAATTTCAGAATTAAATGTGTCTGAGCTGTAAAACTATATTTGTTTGGTATAAAAATTGAAATAGATATAATTACATACATGTTTTTTTGAACACATTTGATAAAGAATGGAAATTAAAAACTACGCACACAAGATGGTAGCATAGTAGTGGCACGCAGTGGTGACATAGGGACAGTGCAGCTGTGGCATGATGGCGTCACGGTGTTGGCGACATGGTAGCAAGGTAGTGGTGTGGCGGCAGGATGGAAACAAGGTGGTGACACGGCGATGGGGTGACGACGTCGGTGTGGTGGTGGGGGCGCATAAGGGGTGACGACGCAGTGACGCCGGGATGGCGCGTCGAAAGAGAAGAATGTATTTTGATATCCGAATGAAATCCACGATTGTACTCAGATATAGATCTATAAGTTTGATACCAAATGAAGCCGATAAAAGAATGATTCACAGGATCTTCTCACTTCCGTTGAAGTTCCTCTGTTGTCACGTATCGTGCAGTCTTTTATCATCGTCCCCATACGATGAAGAATCCGGACCATTGAAAAGGATGGATGGGTGGTAGTCTGATAGATCTATCATGTGAACTTCTCAGTAATGAGTGTTAACTCTTGTGTTAACTTAATACAAAAGGAGGTAACTGTTAATAACTGATTAATATTACAATCATGTCAAATCTTTAGTACTCAATCACTAACTGATCAGTTCCATGAAATTTTTTATGAAAAACTAAAAATTAAGATCATTTTTATCTGGTTAATAAGACACGTTGGAACTAAAGCATTTTTCATATATGCTATCCGGTTTTGTTATTTTTAGCATTAACTTTTTGCATTTGTGCATAATTATTCGACGATTTGCTAACTGAAAATGATATAAAATGAATCAAAAGGAGCAAGTGCTAATGTTATTTGCGATATTTTTTTCTATGTTTATATTTTCTTTTTGGTATGCATTTGTTTTTCCTTTTGTATTTTATTAACTTAAATTTGTAGAAACAAACGATCCAAACATACAGAAAGAAAAATAGGACAAAAAAAAAACATTACAACCAGATAGAATTATGAGTTCGACTAGAACGCTTGTATTCAATCTTTCCTTTGATGAGGGAGTGGGTTCTCCCCCACCTGTACCAGAGGCCCCTTAGCCAGGTGAGATGTAAATCGAAGGATGTGTTCCACCGGCAGCTCTGCAAAGGGAGAGGACACTCGAGACTCAGCCAGCCCAGAGGCAACCTTTGTAATATTTCAACAAGGATTGTCTCCATACGGACTCGAACTCGAGACATCAGAGTTATAACCCCAATCACCTTTGCCACTTACCACTGGACTATGCCCCTGGGGGCTGGGGCGTATTCAATCTTTCCTGCCAAGGGTATTATCCAACCAAGGTGCAACTTGGTAGAATTTGAACTTCCATTTTTCTTTATAAAAAAAAAAGTGGGAAAGTTGAAAGTATGGAAAATTTATTAACGGAGTTGTCAGTTTTGAATAAGGATATAAATATTATACAAATTGTATCCGAAAATAACATTTCGTTTAAAAACAACTTCTCCAACTTAGGATTGGATGTGAGGACTTTTTAAAATTTCGGAACCCAAAATTCGAAATATTAGTAAATAATGTAATTCGTTAAAAACCTTATTGCCTATTTTCGGAGCGGGATCTCCTGACCACCCACATGGACGGTAACAAAGCACCCCCTGTCACGTGACATCAGAGGGTGGTGAGGCTGGATGAGGTGACTCCCACCCAGCCTCACCACTCCTGCTGCCACGTGGCGGACGGTCAACGGACGGTCATAAAGGGGGTGAGAAAGTGGACGGTCAGGGATCCGGACCCGATAAAAAAGGACCTGCTTTTTTAAAAAAGGTTCAAATTGGCCAAAGGACGCCTGTCGTCTTTTCTTCCTCGCCGATCCCCATCTCCGTCTCCTTAGATAATGGATATTTATATGTAATATTTATTAGGTTTTATGAGCAAACCATTTTTCCGATATATAAACTGTTAGATCATGTTAGTTTAATGGTTTAAATGTTTGTTAATTTTATGCTGATTAATGAATACCTATTAAACGGTTATTAACCAACCAGATAAAGAATAATTGACATTTGACGATAATGAATGTGCAAAGCAGTGTATCCGTCCCAATTATGCTTTCTATTGATTGATGAGTTACTAATAAAATTGACAAGATAGTTGATTCAACTGGTAAAGTTTGTCTATTTGAACTTGTAATGGTTTCTCGGAGTGGCAATCTGTAATTCAACTGTAAGCCCTCTATTAGGTGTGGTTTGCTCTGGCTCTCTTAGTGTGCAATATGTAAATTCCACTGTGAACCTTCGATTAGGTTGGTGGTATGCCCTGATCTTTGACTAGAAAGACTCCCTTCATCCTAAACCCTTTACTACCAAAAAAAAAAATAACTAATAAAATTTACTCATTCATTATCATAAAATTTATTGTTGATCAGGCTAGTAGTATGTCTTGATTTTGTACTAGTAAAGATTCCATTAACCTAAACTTGTTATTATAAAAAGAGTAACTAATGTAATTTACTCATTGATTATCGTAAAGTTTATCGTTAGGATGTACATGGTAACAGAAGCTAAGAACATATAGTACAGGCCGTTTGTGAAAAAATGGATCATGGACAGAGTGCAACAAAAAGGAGACAATTCAAAATCCTCTTGTTATAACACTGATAATAATCTTTTAAAACGTGACGTAGTTTATATCTTTTTATAACACTGACATATATCATATTTGATATGTTCGGTGTTTTGCATCGGCTAAGTAACGCATATTGGAGCAGGCAATGTCTGTGGAAGATCTACACCAATTTTTTGAGTAAAAGATTAGTGAGTAGATACCAAACCAATTGCTCGATTTAAGAACATTTTCACTGGTCAGTTGGATCGTGGATTTTGTTAACAAATATAAAAACACCTTTGGGGATAGAAAATAAATAGACCAACTGTTAAATGATCACTTTAGTTTATGACGTTCTCGATGCAGCAGGCTCCTGCTTTTGTATCATATTAGCTCATGAAATGTACATAAATTCGACAAGTTAGGTTCTGAGGTATTGGAAATTCAAGTCAGGAAAACTAGAAAGGAATTCAAAGGAAGTGTACGGTTTTTTTTTTCTGAAAACAAAATTAACTTTAGATACAAGGCCAATTGGAGTTTAACTCGATGTTTATATGGTTTTTAGCTGAAAATTTCATGTAGAGCTAGTACATTAAGTACCAAGTATCACCCTACATCTCATTAATAAAGAGGAAAAATAGTCAGGTATTCAGATTGTGATTTGCTCCAAGAGGCCAAGAGTTCGATTTTAGAGACACACAAATTATGGGTGTTCCACTGCTGCTAAGAACAAAAAGGCCTAGTTTACGGGAGGACACCTTGTGTGGGTCACTGTGTAAATCCTCACACCACCTAAGAAGCCGTTGAACTCATGATTTGTATTTTCCACAATGCTTTCTGGTGCGAGACGGTGGAGAGAGTCAGTACATGTCCTTTATTGCTCCAATAAAGAGGAAAAATATGTTGATCCTGGATATCATTGAATCCTTGACAAGTGGTGCCTCTTAATTTATGGTGTTTTTGGGATACGTCAAATAGTCAAAGGCCCATACCGGTCAACTCCGTCCGTCGGCCGGTCAAATTTTTTCCGGTCAATTTTTCAGTCGTCCATCTTCGATGTACATTTCAATTTCGATACGTTCCAAACACCATCAATGTCAATCATACCCATTCTCACTTCAATACCCAACAACTATTACTTTTACACACAAACCTATATACTCTAAAACCCATGCACTGTTATACCCATTCCAATTCTGATTTCGATATCTAAGTGCGAACTAAAACATCTCTTAGTATTATAGATTTTGTATTCAAAACATAGTTCGTTTGTTAAGGTTACACAAACAACAAAGTTGTGCTATATGTAGACACCATTTATTAAAATGGTTTCGTAATAACTTTTAATGCCGTTAAAGTTAACGCAACCTAAATGACACATATACACCATACTCAAGACTATGTACAATTTGATAAAGTGGTATCATATGCGAAGTAAATGCTGCATTTGTTTTAGGCATGACACAGTCACATGTAATTCCATCAGATTATGTTTAGTCAAATAAAATTATATGGCATGTAAATGAAATGAGGGTCATAAATCAAAGTATATGAGCGTCAACATCATATGCCATAAACATTGTAAAAGTATCTAGAAGTATCATATGCAAAGACAAACATGGAATTTTAACATTTTGAAAACTCTTATTCAGACTGTTCAATGCACATGGATAATAAAAGTATAGAACTATACCGTGTGTGAAGAAAAAAGACAAATTAAAGTTTTGAGCACATATTAAATGTTATTGTTCAGAGTTTTCATGCGCACATATTAAAAGTCATGTGATATCTTAATGCAATATCATTACCTGTCATATGAACAACCTTAAAAAGTTTTCGAAGGTACGAGTATCATTGCCAAGGTTGTATCCCTTCACCATTGCAAAAAAAAAAAAAAAATACAAATCTACCAGATGACACATAACAACATAAAGATAATAAAGCTAGATGAAAAATAGACCATGAGACTGAATGAGGTATGATCTTGTTCACCCGCATACGAACAGATCTATTCCATCATTGCCATATATAGAGAGGAAATTTGTTTTACATTTTTTTTTGTCAAACCCACTCAATAGTATCGAAAAATATTTTCCCCAGCAATTAGATAATACTCCCTTCCTTACGAAAATAATATTGTCATAATTAATCAACATTAGTAGTTGATTAAATATTAATTAAGATCAAACTTTAAAATTATATAAAACAATAGTTTGTCAAAATAGTCTTTACGTCATATATGACTGGAGAATGTGTAAAATATTTTAATAATTTGATTTTAGATGATGTTTAATTAGATATGATAATATTTTTAAAAGAAATACTAACATTTGTACTAATGGGAACGTCCAGTGGTAGATACAGTGGTAGACTGGTCGTTAGAGGCAGATAAATATTGGAGGACAGGTGGGCCCAACCAACACATGGGTTTACTTCTCTTTTGTGAATTGATCTCCATCCCATCTTTCCATATCTACTTTATCTTAAGATCTCATCACCCCGACTTTCCACACTTCCTTTGTGATCGTGCGATACGTGGCAGTAAGGGGAGTGATGAGGCTAGATGAGGTGACCCTCATCTAGCCTCACCACTCCCTTTGCTGCCACGTGTCGCACGGTCACGCGTCACCGCACCTTGCTTTCGGTGAGGTGATCCTATCTCCATCATTGTAGCTGATTGGATCATTAGCAAAAAGAGCTCCTTTACTCGTTTTTCTTTTTTATTTTTATTAACAAAAAATAAACTCATTATGAAATATTAGTTGATCGACACGCAATTTTTATTATGGGTCATCGGAAGACAACTTCTGTGTGTTTCTAACACATGAATATAATTACATACATCCGACCCCCTATACTTTGACATATACGAAAGCCTCTAAGGCAATGAGGTAACGTTTGTGATTATCAACAAATGGCGATATTATTTACCTTTAAGTCTATTTTGAATCCGCCACATTAGTGTAACTCCACCGTCATCGTAATTACTGTTATGAAATAAGGAATCAAGAACAAAGAACAAGAGAGAATGAATGAGAAGAAGATTGACTTGAGGCGTGAGAATCACTTTCCATAAGGAATATTTGCCCTCACTAGTTGCTGCAGGGTTGTAAGCAAATTTCCTCCTAGGATACAACAACCAACAATCTCTTATTCTCAGCAAAAGAATAGAGATTCAATGAGCTTTCAAAAACAAGAGTGATATTGAGTAGGATAGAGAATCTATAATGCAAATATGGATTAGATTGCAAGATGTCTTGAAAAATGGGTTGTAATAGCCTATTTATAGGTTCTCAAACTCCATTCAGACGTTTCTTGCAGTTGCATGGTGATAGGGTATGTCCCTTGGTGCATAAGTTGTGATTTTACATGAAAAGTCACTTATGATAGGACATCGATCGATCGATGTCTCACAGTAAGCTCCAACTTTTATCCTGTACACTTCGACCTGTCACATCGATCGATCGAAGTCACTTCGATCGATCTATGTTGGACAAAAATTTCAACTCTGCATCCAGGGTACATCGATCGATCGATGTGATCTATCTATATCCGGTAGAATACTCAACTTCATTTTCAAGTCACTTGGATCCATCCATTTGATACATAGATCGATCCAAGTAATGAGTCAAGCAGGATGCAAGCCAGCAATCAGTCCGATGGAGAGCCATTTGAGGCTGGTGCACAATGATTCTGAGCAGTATGAAGATGTGGCTTCATACAGGAGACTTATAGGGAAACTGATCTACCTTACTATCACAAGGCCTGATATCTCATTTGGGGTGCAGCAACTGAGTCAATTTTTGGACTGTCCTACAGTTAATCATTTGAGGGCAGCACATAGAGTCTTGAGGTACTTGAAGGGAACGGCTGGACAAGGTCTTTTGTTTCCTAGCTCAGGGGAATTAAAGTTGAAATCATTTGTGGATTCTGATTGGGCTGGCTGTCATGAGACCAGAAGGTCTGTTTCGGGTACCAATTTATCTTCATTTTTCATCACATTGACTTTACAAACTATTATAACAATTACAGGTTCAAAACCGATTGCTCCCCGTTCCAAAATATTGTATTTTGACTCAATTATAATGTAAGAAAGCAAAACTATCATATCTAAAACTCTTTCTAAAGACAGATAATGCCCAGTAGTTAGGTTACCCAAGAGAATTCAAATAACAACGAAATGCAATAGATATGTCGTTTCACAGTTTTTTTTCCCTTTCTTATTTGAATGAATTTGACGGTCTTCTTAAGCATTGATGAAACAATATATTGTCGTGACCAGTTAAAAACTCGTCAACAGTTTTTTTTCTTTTTCTTTTTTTCCTTTTGGAATCTACTGGTGCGTGCTTTAAACTTTGGGTCAGTCGTTAGAGTTAATATATTTTTTAGTGCAATCTACTATCTGAAAAATATGTGAATTTAAGCGGTTATAAGCTAAGTGAGAGTGGTACGAACGTCAATAATTGTATATCCATTATGCTGGGCCAGCAGCAGTCCTTATGAATCGGGTGAGATCAGAGGAGGTTGGAAAGGAGGCAAAATATGAGGCCTCCAATCACGTCCCGCCACGTGTAAAAAAATTGTCTTTTTTTAAAAAAATTTTGAATGTGGTGGGACCACTGACAATGTTTTTTACATGTGGCAGGACGTGATTGTAGGCTTCATATTTTACCTCCTTTCCAACCTACTCAGATCTGCAATTCCGCAGGCTTGAGTTTTATGTCGTCAAACATTACTAATGCAAGGCTTGGGGTTTAGTTGAATATTTCGTTTGCACACATTAATCAGCACTTTTTAGTTTCCAAATGTCAGAAGGCCCAAAATGAATTCCAGGAATATAGCACTTTGCCCATTTAAGCAAACCCAGAATATCCGGATGAGATCCTAGAAGGCTAAAAGTGAGGCCTCTGATCACACGTTGACACGTGTACAAAAGTAAGAGGGTGCTGGAATTTTTTTTTAAAAAAAGCTGATTTTGTACACGTGGCAACGCGTGATTGGATTCCTCACTTTTAACCTCCTAAGATCTCATCCACATAATATCGGACCAAATAGAAGTCCGATAAATGTGATCTTTCACAAATAGGTACGATGGCGCATTCGAAAATAAGTCCATGTGTTGACAAAACAAAGAGTTAATTGCACATGGTATTCATACTTGTACACAAAGTTTTAAGTATCATCTAAACTTTCAACAAACTCACTTAGCATCTATACTTATAGGGAAAATAGACACCTGACATCCATGCTGACGTCATAAAGACAATTTGCATTTATTTTTTAAAAGTCTATAGAAAAAATAATTCAAAAATAAAAAGAAAAATCCCACCCCACCTCCACCCCCACCATCGACCTCCCTCCCCCATCTTCCTCCATTTTCATCTTCTTCCTCCATCTTCATCTTCATCCTCCCCTACTAATATACCTTTCTCCATCTTCATCTTTTGAGTTTTCATTCGCCTTTTCTTCTAGCATTATATTGGAATTTTACGTTCTGTTCATTAATTAGCTGATAGCAATTATTGCTGGGTAATGAAAGAGTACAGGCCAAGAATGGAGATTAGATAATCAGTTGATAACCTTATGACTATTTATGATTTTAACTCTTTTATTTATCTCATTCGTGTGCTTAGTTTCACTTGGTTTTCGTACAAGTACTGAAGCCTGTAGGTATTGCAGGTGAGTCGATTGCTGGACTTGATAGTTCACAGCCTTTACAGTCACAAAGAAGTCTTTCTTCGAGAACTTATGAGGTGATTTTACTTGCAAACCTGCTGTTTGGATTAATTTTTCCATTCTCCTCTCTGTTGTCTTTTGAATGAACTCTGTTATCGCAATATAAAAAGCATAAAGTGAACTCTTTGTTTCTGAGTTTGAAGTTACTTTTCTTTTTATTGTTTTTGACATGCGTTGTATAATTTTTTCCGCAGTAATGCAAGTGATGCTCTTGATAAGTTGAGGTTTCTCAGCGTGACTGAGCCTGGTCTCCTCGGGGATGCTGGTAATCTTAAAATTAGTATTAGGCGAATGAAAACTCAAAAGATGAAGATGGAGGAAGGTAGATTAATAGATGGAGGAAGAAGATGAAGATGGAGGAACATGGGGGAGGGAGGTCGATGGTGGGGTGGGTTGGGCTGGGGAGTGGGGTGGGGGTGGGATTTTTCTTTTTATTTTTGAATTATTTTTTTATAGACTTTTAAAAAATAAATACAAATTGCTTTTATAACGTTAGCATGAATGTCAGGTGTCTATTTCCCTTATAAGTATGGATGCTAAGTGAGTTTATTGAAAGTTTGAATGCTACTTAAAACTTTGTGTACAAATATGGATATCAGGTGCAATTAACTCACGAAACAAATAAGGGCCACACTTGGCCGGTATATAATTTGAGCGGGATTTGCTTTATGCCCTTTTTTTTTTAAAAAAAACAATAATACTCTTATTACATGAGACGTAACTTGCAATTTTGAAAATTTGATTTACTAGACATCAGGATCTTGGTATATAATATTCTGTGTTACTATGTCATACATATCGGTATCCAAATTTGTACATACCGTTAATTACTGCTAAAACAAGTCACTATGTCGATCTTTCTATCTAACAATCAAAATAGTGATTTTATTACATATTCATTTTAAAACCACAATAAGATATATAAAAAAAAATTAAATCACAGACGTGTCAAAAATTATTTATCAAACAACATAGAGTTAAAAAGATGGACGCAGTAACGGAGGCCATTAAATAAACGAAAATTTTGTTTTTTTTGTCATTCGAAAACCACATATGTAGATGTGAAATTTTAAATTGAAATGTCTGGTTTTTATTTCATATTCGAAAACCATTTATGCCGATGTGGAATTTTAAATAGAAAAGGATGTAGGGATAATAACTCTAAAACATATGGAGTGAAAATTTAATATTAATAAAAGAAATTGGGAAAGAAGTCTCCGTACTCACGCGGTCAATTACCGATTATATCCTCGTAATGGAGGATTTGGTCCCACATATCAACCGTTTTCGCTTCTTCACTTCCTATAAGAGGCCCACCCCTGTACTGTACGAAGTGCATTCCGCATTTATCCGTTTCTTCTATCCTATTGACTCTCTCTCTCTCTCTCTCGTCATTTTCCCCTCTCTCTTCTCCTTTTCAATCAGGTCTGCGATGGCGCAAGAGGCTGTGAACGGCGGTGCTGAGAATGCTGCAACTCTGAAGCCGATTGTTTTCACGGCGGTGAAGACGCAGCTTTTTGTCGAGGCACCTAAGGCAAGCGATGCTGTGAAGTTTTACAAGGAGGCCTTTGGAGCTGAGGAGGTGAACCGTGTTCTTCATCCTAAGAGAAAGGCTGATCAGGAGCTTCCGCTGGTTCTCGCTGCTGAACTCAAGCTTGGTTCGTCTGTTATTCTTGTCTCTGACCTCGTCTCTGATGACTCTGCCGCTCCGTAAGTATTCCATACTCGCCTTTCCCTTTTTCATTTTCTCCTGATTTTCTAGCTTCTTATCGGTTTTGGTTTCCAGTGCATTTGAAATCAGAAGGTTCATCTGTTGAGTTTGTTTTCCGTGTCCAGTGTGAAGACTGTGGGGACCGGGACTGTGTTCTGTCTGGAAACTGAGGAAATTGAAGCTGCCGTGGAGAAGGCTGTGAAGGCCGGAGCAGTGACCGAAGGGGAAACCACTGACGGTTGTTGCGGAGCAGGTCGAAAGCTGAAGGATCCATATGGCAATGTCTGGTTGGTCTGTGCTCTCTCAAAGAAGTCCGCCGACGTGGAGGCCTGAATGCCGTCCGATTAATGCATATTTACTGTTTACTGCTATTGTCGTTTTTGGGTTACTGTTACTATTATGAGAAACTAGCCCTGTAGCTATTGGTTAGTAGGCAGTTATGAACGACTTTGGTGATAATTAGGTGGCTAAGGTGGTAGGTAAAATGACCAGTCTTATCTTATCGGTAAAAAAGGAGTTGGAAATATTTTTGCTGAACTTTTGGTGGACGAATATTTATGGCAGTAGCATCTTAATAGTACCCTATCTCCCTTAATTGGTGGTTAATTATTTGCAATTACGGTGCTAATTACTAATTTATCACTGACCTTGCAAGTAAGAGAATACTTACTATTTTTTGTGGAATTTTGACGTCTTTAGGGAAAAAAGAGTTGTATGACAATTTCGTTTCCTGAAAAGTTGTATGCATTTTTGTTCTTTCATGTTCAATGTATCTTCTGGTTTTTGCAGTATGTTTTTTTATTCTTTGTTTCCTTGAAAAGTTATAGGAAGATAACAATTGCATATTACCTTTCAAATAAAAGAAAAAAGAAAAAGCACATAAGGAAATCAGCAAAATATTAAATTTGTTGTACGATATAAAGATTGAAATTTGGCTTGGGCAATTGGTAATATACGATTGAGAAACCCCTAGGTAAGCGTGAATGTTTGTCAGGAAAGCTAAAGCTATAATGTAATATTGACTGTAGGCTTGGGAAAGCAGCGAGTAGGGCGACAAGTACAAGGTAGGAACGCTTTTACTTTTGTTATTGACAGTAAAAGGCTGTGAGAAACGGTTTTCGATCTTATAACCCCATTTTCTTTAATTCTTTTGTGACCACGTTAAAACAAAGAGGGATGGTGAGACTAGATGCAGGTGGCCTTCATCACTTCCTTTGTTGACACGTGTCGTACGGTCACGCGTCACAACAACTTATTTGTGTTGAGAGAATCCTATTCCTTTGAGAAACGTAATTTGTTGGGCAGCTAAAGGCGAGATTTGGGGTACCCATGAGATCCTGAAATTCTCGTGATGATGTTTTCAATTTCTCTGCACAGGACACTGCCTTCATGTCTCTTCACCCGTTAATTTTGATATCAATCAATCATACACAATATATCTTAACTATATCCACCTATTAATGTTAGTACCCATGTAGGTATTTTTTTTTCTTTTCTTTGTAGCAAAACGTCATATCATATCCATGACTTGGTCCCCTTAAGCTTGTTCAAAAGATGCAAATCATAACGTCAACATTTTCATAAATTATTATGATGTGGTTTCGTAGATTATTATGATGTTGTTACATAACGAACGGTTTTATAGATTATTAGGATGTTGTTACATAAGGAGGAGTGCCGTGCAAACCGTGTCAATAATTTAGCATCTAAGGGTTGGATTTAGATATTTAGATTTCAGATCCATATATTATTATTGCTCACACTATATACGTCTCCATGTTCAAACTTGCATCTTTTTAGGAGCAATTATACCAACTCGAAAACTAATTTGGGAGCTCCATGCCATAGTCCATATTATGTAAACGTTGTGCATTGATAGGGTGAGTAAATTTCATTACACGCAAATATTATAATTTTTCCATGGGAACTTAGGTCATGCCTATTAATTTTGGTTTGAATTTTTATAGACTGACATGTTTTTTCCCCATGTATCATCAACTCCTCTGGAAAATCTATAGAACCCAACAGTGCTGAGTGAATGGGCTAAGGACAGATGGGTTGCTTAGGAGTACAGGCCCATCCATCTTTACAGCGCTTGTTAATCGAAGTGGACCTTGCGAAATATGTTTCTCTATCGAAGGCCGGTTGGCCCATCTGATTTTCCTGAAGCAGTTTGTGAAATCTTACTGGATTTATTAGAAATATATTTATTTCCGGTCTAAAAAATATTGTGTCAGTTTTTATATTAATTCGTTTCAAAAAGATTATATATTGATAGTCAAAATTTGTATACTGCTAATTTGTAAAACCATTAACCAATTCTATAGCCGGATCAAGGCAAACACGATCTATTAATCTCCTAGATCAATCTGAACCCGACACATCAAATAAACATGTCAATTTTGTGTTGTTATATTAAAACCTAACTTCTCACCGTGACACGGGCATCCAACCCATAACACAACTTATTTAACATCTCTATGCATTTGTTTTTTTAAAGTGGAAACTAATTACATTCTTTCCAACAATATGCGTGAAATCTATGTCTTTTACTAATTGTTATTTTCTTCGATGACTTAGTGGTAAATGTAACATTCGAGTGAAAACTAATTTAAATTCTATCATTCTCGTCATGTGTAGGTGTGTATTTCGTTTTTCCCAAAAAAATCCCCAGAACTTTGTAACGTAAATTTAAATATATTGACGGAACAAAAGGGGAAAAAAAAGCTTTTTAATGAAAAGCATTAAAGAAGTATGATAAGGATAAAAGCAGGTATTCAATATATCACAGACTCGAGAGGTTGGTGCTGATAAGGTTGCTGATTTTAGTCTTGAGATAAGGAGTTCGAGTCGCGGAGACATCATCTTACACAAGATGTAAGGTAAGGATACATAGATCAAATAGAAAAGCGATCCGGCCTCCAAGACCTTGTACAAATACAAAATCTTAATTTACATACTCAGAGAGGTTATGATAACGTGAAATCATTATAAAATCGTTGTTGTACTAATCCCATTAAATAGATGCAATCGATGTGCAATGTTTATCTATCATTTAGCAGACGAAACTTGTTACTAGTTATAACGCCTCGGATTGGAAACTTTTAAAAGTTAATGCAGACATTACTACTTAATAATAATTTCATGACAGTTGTCGGATTTTGAACTTTACGAAGTGTTAACCGAATGAAAAAGTGTTTTAAAAAATATATATATCTATTCTGTTACAATTTCTAGCCGATCGTCGGTTATATTAAATATAATTACAGTATATTATAATTAAATTGACAAAATAAATACCGCTGAAATACGTTACAATTAGCTTTGAATTATGGTTTGATCATAAAAGATGTTTCCGGTGTATTAGCATCTCCTGCATTTGTGCAGGGTTCGGAGAGAGATCGGATCACTTCGCAATCTGATATACGTACCTTTACTGTACATTTTCTGTAAGAGGCTGTTTTCAACTCGAACATGTAACTTCAAAATAATAAAACAATAATCTTATCAGTTGATGCAAAATACACGCTATTTATTGATTGATCACATGTACACTAATTTTCAAAGAGGGACGAACAACTAAAATTGAAGAAAAGAAAGAAATTATTTTACGTTACTCATCTGAAAAAGAAAGAGGTAAAGAAAAAGAAGGGTGACACGTGCAACCAGGACATGACTTGCATGAAACTAGCGGTACATCCCTATCACTACTCTAGGAGTTCTAACTGAAAGCATCCACCCAACTGCAATATACTCTCCTTCAATCAAACAATTTTCTTAACAATATCCAGTTTTATCTCCTTTTAATCGGTTAAAAGATCCGATCATCTTGCAACCCGATTATTCCGTAACGTCCAATTACATTCCATCCATAAATACCCCACTTCTCTATCTGAATCTGATTTTGGTTGTTCAACACTGCGGCAGTGGAGTGATTTCGTGGAAGTGGTTGATGCAATCGTTCACATTAGACAGAGATGGCAGCCCAGATGAAAATTGAGTAATTATTTCTTTTTCTGTGACTAATTTGCTTTATTTGATGTGTTTGTTTGTGAAAAGATTACTTATCATGTGAAGCGAATAGGCTTTTTAAATGTTATCTTTAATGTTTAGAAAAAGCCTTTATCGGACTTTGAGAATCTTGGTTTACTGTGCTGGGTTCTTATCGATTAGTAGGGTTCGGGTTGATTCCCTTTGTCCCTTAGATGCCAAAGAGAAAAGGAATGTGTTTTTTTGGGGTGGGGTGGGGTGGGGTGGGGTGGAGAATAGAATAAGGAAGACGTCCAACAGTTTAGGCTTTTTATGGCGTATAGGCGTCCGAGGACATAGCCCAACTAGCAAGAGAGTTCTTCTCAACAAGTGCTGTGGGAGTTCCTTGGCAGGTAGGGCTGCGTGCAGTGCTGGGAGTCCTTATGCAGACTACTGTGTAAATGACCAAGCTCCTGCTAACAGGCCGTTGGGTACCTGATTTACATCCCTACACTACCTTTGTGACTGGGTGTGGCAGAGACCTTACTGGTTGGGGTTCAACCTTTTTTATGGCATATAGGCTCTTTAAATGTCTCTCTTTTTGGCCCTTTACACTTCGGCTTGGTGCTCTTAGGTCAGTCTAAGCCCTTAGCGTTAGGTTTGATGCGAGACGCCAGAATTGTTCTCCAGTAAGGTGGAATTGAAACATTAAGTGACAATATATATAGATGAATATCAACCTAGAAGTTTATTGAAAATGTTGTTTTGGAGAAAACGATAGGGGAATTTACTTGGGGAATTTTACGTGTATTTTATTAAACTAGGTTCGAGATATCTGTCAATGAAGCTTGATGTAGGAAAAAGCTTATCTGTGGACTTCCACCATTGGCAATGAATTGATATGGAGAAGAGGTGAGTAGCAACCCCAACATTTAGTGGTAGGAAAAACCTATGCTTGACATTTTACCATTGGCAGTGAAATCGATTTGGAGAAGTGAATAGCGGCTTCGCCATTTAGGGTTAGGTTTCATTGAAATCCTCATTTTAAGGTTATATAGAAAAAGATAATTAGAAGATATTTGAGTGAAAAGAACGTAATTAGGAATTGGAAAATATGGATCATGTTTGTATGCAACTAAAAGTTAATAATGTAATTAACTTCTTTTAAGTAGCGAAGAGATTAATTGAGTCCGATATATTATGCTTTCGGGATTTGTATTTAACCATTTATTTAGTTCCTTACAACCTTAGATTGTCCTTTAATGAAGTGTTTTGTGGAATGTTTTGATTGGATATATTATTCTCAATAAATAAGCATACATTTGCAGATGAGGAAATCAAAGAAGGCTTTTTAATTCTTTTTTTCACACGTAAAAGAGGCAATGAGATTTAAACCTGGTTTTCACTGAGAATGTAATCACCTTTACCACTTGTATTTGTAGACTCATATCTTCCTTAATTTGATATACTTTCAGACTTGTATACACATGTTTGTCTAACAAACTACAAATTTTTGGAAAGCTCATTTCCATCTACCCCTTTCCCCCTTCCCTTTTTTATATAAATTGAACCAGTAGCTCAATAAATTCAACTGCAAACTTGGCAGCCTTCTCAATTTTCTATACAACAAAGTGTTAAAGGATTTCAATGGACAGATTAATTTCGAGAAACTTACTAAAACATGTGGTGTTGGCCAGTGACAAAGAGCTATTTTTGTTTTGGGCATAAATTGAAAAAGATCAATGGTACTCATTCCCTTCTTATCCAGATTTCACATAGAATTAGTGGGCTGATCTTATTTTCTCTTGGTTCAATCAATTTGGATTATGATACATGTTGTGAGTAAAGAGGATTCTAGATTTTTCGTCTACCTCAACTTTGACGATGTTAAAGAATAACAACTGTTCTATGTTTGGTGGTGATAAGGGCTATTCTTAACTATGAAGGTGGTCATCTTCATACCCATCGTTATCACTCATGCACCACATGGGCTGCTCTGTGTAAATTTTTGCCAAAGAGAGGATATTTATATGTGCTACATTCAATTTTGTGTTGATCTTATTTGGCTTCCTGCATCTCATCATCTGCATTTAGGTAAACTGGTAAAGCTGGGGTTACCCTTCAAAGGTATATGTATTTTTGAAAAAAGAAAGAAGGAAATGAAAAGTCCCTGAGGTTTTCAAGTGCTTGAAGTTTAGTTTTAGGGATCACTTTGTTCTTGAATGCTATCATCTACATGATTATCCCAGCCAAAAAATTTAGTTAAGAGTCTTCAAGAATCAAATACTTCCTGGACTTAGTTGTAAATAAGGGTGAATGAAAGAAAAACTTGTAGCAGAGGACTTGTCCAAGTTACTTGAGATTTCAGATGTCCAAATATTCGTCGGTATCTCAAATTCCAAATGTCTAACATTCAACATTTTGCTCCTCATTGATCAGCATTGTTAACTAAAGTGTTTTGCATGTTAACTTTGTTTAGACATGAGGGTAAACTATGTTTCTTATGGCTATGCAGGAACATCACAAGAAGTGCATCCTGCCGCGTAAGCGGATCGCCTTTTCTTGCTGAGTTGTTTGCTTCAGAAAATCCAGTGGACAAGAAATCGAAAGAAGCAGGCAATAAGCTGCAGTGTCTTTGTTCACCTACTAATCATCCAGGCTCATTCAGATGCCGTCTCCACCGAGCCGCTGCTGCCATTAAGAGCTCACTTAGATCATCAGGAAATAGCAGCCATTGCAAGAAAGGTTTAACAGCCCGGAAATTTACTCAGGAAGCCAGTCCTCAAGGTGGTCAGCCACGTCTCTCCAGATTTAGTGCTGAAGTTGCTGCGCTTCAAAAGGATGAACTTCAAATGTGAATCTCTATAATTGGCTGCTAAGACCAGTTGGGACTTCTGGGATCTTTTTTATGCTCCCAGTGTTTGGTAAATCAGTTTGTATAAATTAGTTATCTAGCTTCTTTTAGGTTTTTGTGTGTAGCTAATGGTTTCAAACATCAGTCTACCAGCCATTTACACCACCAGCTTTTAGGGAACGTGTAAATGAGCTGAAAAAGGAGTTGATGCCTTGAGCCAAACAGAAACGATTTGCATTCTTGTGGTCAGGTCTCTAAATGGTTGTAGTTGAACCAAAACGATTATTATGATATGGTCATGTCTCTAATGGTTTCAGTTTCTGGGATATTTTGCTCAAGTTCCTGCATTTTTCTCCCAGGGTTTTAAGTCATGGACTCTCTCCTTTTCTTTTGCCTTTTGTGTGTTTTCTTTTCTAAAAATACTTACACGTGGCTGTAGTTCAATAAAAACTCTCTCCTTTTGGACGTTGAAGGGACCTTTGAGGCTAATTTTTTCTTTTCTTTTATTTGGCACCCTTGCCAACCTAGGAGGTTGTTGAGTTGATGATTTGCAAAATTTACGCAGCTCTATGGAGCTAGAAGAATGAAAGCCCCGAAAACAAAGATTTGACCTTTTGCTCCACGTTTTGGTAGTTGAGTTACATGCTATTAAAATTTTGTGGATACTTTTCCATAACTTCATGTTAAGGTATATCTTAGCCCTATCGAGTGTTGATGGATTAATATTATTGGATACACATTTTTTTTTTTTGTTGAAAGCGACTATTGAATACAGATGAGAGTTGATTGCGATTTTAATGTTCACACACACACACATGTTCAGCTTCAAAACCATCACATCATGTATGTATTCCTAACATACAAGACTGTTGTCGAACAAATAAACATCTAATTCTCAACACCAAAAAGGATCGATACAAGTATCTGAAGCAAAGCCCAGGTAACTAAGACTGCTAAAAGATGCATGTTTAAGATGATACCGAGCCATCACGTCCACCTTGGGGCCAAATGACCATCAACATCTGCATGGTGCATATATAGATATGCTTAACCCGATGGCTTCAAAGCTTTGGTCCTAGTTCCATCGGGTAAAAGCTATGAATGACCCATTCACTTTACACATTAGAAATCTAACTGTGCTATAATCAACTCGACCAGACAAGAAATAACATAGATACCAACCAAGAATGACCGATGAGAACCTCGGTCGTTAATGCTCTGAATAACAAGGTTCTTCAGAATCATACACCAAAAAGAGTACTGCATATGCTTTCCACATCTCTAAATCATTCTGTTATATCCCTGTTTTTTTGATAAGGGTATAAAGGGTATTTGGGCCTAATTAATTAGAAAACCTAATTTGATTATCAAATTTTCCCTAAACCCTAACCAAATATCTATTTAAACGACGCTTAGGTTTCTCCCACCCCTCACTAGAACGTGCGCCGCATAGAGAAGAAAGCAGCGACGCTTTCTTGCTTCCAAACAAGCCGCCAGTTTAGGGAGGAGAAACCACCGCTCGATCAACCTCTCAACGCGTATCAATTACCAGGTAGGTGCCCCCTTAACATCCGTTGAATGTAAAAACGATAATCTTTAATTTCTTTATGAAAATGAGATCGTGCATTAGTATTTATGATTGTATAGATGATTGGTATTTGATTATATATGTATTTGATGAGTTGTATATCCGTATGTATGATCGTATATGTACATATATGAGAGATGCTATTTTCGTATGAAGAAATTGGAAAAGATTGTATTTTTGATGTATATATGAATACCAGAATCGGAAGAAGAGGTGTTGGTGGCGGCGACGCGTGGCCGGTGGTGGTGGGCTATGGCCACGTGCTGCCGGATTGATGGAGTGGGGCTGGGGGGGGGGGCTGGTCAGGGGGGCGGCTGTGAGGTGGGGGGGGGGGGTTAGGGGGTGCGGCTGGGGCTGGAGGCAGCTGTAGGGTGGGGATGCGCCTGGGGGAGGGGAGTGGTGAGCGGGGTGTGTGGGCTGAGGGAGAAGGTCGGCTGGGAGGGGGTGGGGAAATCGTTTGATTGAAGGAAGGGGAGAGGGATTGCAAGGTTGCAGAAGTTAAGGTAGAAAAGGAAAAATAGTAAAAGAAAAAGAATAAATAAAAAGAAAAGGAAAAAGGAAAAGAATAACGGAAAAGAAAAAGGAAAAAGAATAAAGGAAAGGAAAAAGGGAAAAGAATAAAGAAAAATAGGAAAAAGAAAAAGAAAAGGGAAGGGAAAGTAAATGAAGCATTCCGTATGTCATTTATGTGCATCCATGCATCACGACATTGCATTATGATATGCGAGACCTAAGTCGCATATCTGTTCTGTTCCGTTAGGTATGCGAGACCTAAGTCGCATATCTGTTCTGTTCCGTTAGGTATGCGAGACCTAAGTCGCATATCTGTTCTGTTCCGTTAGGTATGCGAGACCTAAGTCGCATATCTGTTCTGTTCTGTTAAGGTATGCGAGACCTAAGTCGCATATCTGTTCTGTTCTGTTAAGGTATGCGAGACCTAAGTCGCATATCTGTTCTGTTAGGATATGCGAGACCTAAGTCGCATATCTGTTATGTTATGTTAAGACATGCGAGACCTAAGTCGCATATCTGTTATGTTATGTTAAGACATGCGAGACCTAAGTCGCATATCTGTTATGTTATGTTAAGACATGCGAGACCTAAGTCGCATATCTATTCCGTTCCGTTCTGTTCCGTTCTGTTAGGTCCCGGGGTCATGCATTGCACGATAGTATGTATGTTTTCAAGAATGTAGGCTTATCATGCATCATATATGTGACATTGCATTTCACGCTCATTTCGCATGATTATGTGTTTTGCTTGTTTTAAGAAGTTATAACCGTTATACGTATTTGTGAAAACATGGACAGTCTATTTTCGTATTACCGTACTTATATGTATTTCACTACTGTCCTAGCATGTATGATCTCACAGGGCCGATGCAGGCAGGGTACCTACTGAGTGACGTTTTTGTTGCTCACACCGTTCGTTTTGTTTTATTGCAGACGATTCAGGGTATGATTACATATGGGTTGGAGAGGACTTTGAATGGGCACATTGGGACACGTAGACTGGTTGATGACCGATGATCAAGAAAAGAGGAAGTTTTATTTTATTTATTATTTCATTGAGGACTTAGCTTAGGGGATTTCATTTTTCGTACTTTACGATGTCGTTCTGAGGATTTTGACTTTATGTTGACTATATATGATTTGGGGATTTTACTTTCGATTTAGGTTTCTGAATTGATTTATTTCGCTTCCGCAATCGAATACTCTGTCGTTTTAATAAGTGTATGGATCCGTACAGACGCCTTATATATCCCTTAGTGGAATACGGCGGGCGTACCGGTTCTGACCCTAGGGTTCGGGACGGGGCGCTACAGGTGGTATCAGAGCCCGAGGCTCTAGATCTACTGCGGAAAAACATAGAATTAAGAAATGATCATAGACGTAAGAGATGACTATAGAATTAAGTTTTGATCGTAGATGTAAGTTTGATATTAGACTAAGTTTGATCCTAGACGTAAGTTGTGATCTGAGACTAAGTTTGACTTAAGTTTTGATCGTAGATGTAAGTTTGATATTAGACTAAGTTTGATTATAGACATAAGTTATGATATGAGACTAAGTTTGATCTTAGAATAAGTTTAATTTAGACTAAGTGATGATCGGACTGGGGGCACGGTTGGTTTTTATTTTTTTATTTGTCTGTATTTGTCTGTTTTCTGTATCTTAAATTTATATATTTCCTAAAATGCCCTTGACAAAAAAACCAAAATTTCCTTGTCGTAGCAAATACGCCGTCGAGAAGAGAACAGTAGGAACGACAATGGAAACCACTCTGAGGATTGGGCCCCACGACAGGTCGTGCTTCCCCAGACCCTGACTGATGCACTACGGGTCATGGCCCAAGCTGTGGCACAACCACATCAACAGCCACAGGCTCCGCCACCACCGCACTCGGACTTGAGATTCTTCTTTAAGTAGATGCGGAGGAATGGTGGCGCAGCACAAATGACGCCGCCTATCACTTGGATCTAATTTCAGAATGAGTTCAAGAGGTATTACGTGCCGACAGTGCGATCTTCAGAGCATAACTCTAGATCCACGGCGGAAATGTAGAATTAGGCTATGATATTAGAAAATAAGTTACGATTTTGCCTCTAAGTCACAATCTTAGACATAAGTGATGATTTGAACATAAGTGATGATCATGAATGTAGGTATTGGTCTCAGTTATAAGCGATGATCCTGAACATAAGTCATGATCTTAGACATAAATAACGATCTCGATTATGAGTTGACTTTAGGCATAAGAACTGATTTAGTAATGTGTTGATTAGGTACTGATTATGATTTGGAAATATGACGTTATCTTAGACTTAAGAAATGATGATGCTAAGAACGATCCTAGAAATAAGTTATGATCTTAAACTTAAGAAGTCGATCGGTTTGAAACGCGTATACCTAGAATATCCCATACAATTCTTCCTTATCGAAGGTTGATCATAACTCTCTAAGCCGTGATCTTAGTAACCCTAGTTGAATACTATATAATTGATTTGAATGAATTACAATGTTAACCAGAATACCCTACTACAAACGTTAGTTGACATATTAATGGGTCAGGCAGTGTCTCGGCTGCCTTACCATAACTGCATCATGGTACTCGGTACCATTAGGGTAAAGTAAAGCGGGTCCCTATCCCTACTTGGACGGTAACATCAGAGCAGGATTAGGTCTAAGTTGGGACCATAGCTACAAAGAAATGAATTAAAATAGTATAATAAATACCAAGAGATGATTTATAGTAGAATGATAGAAACTAAATAACGATACCGTTATAATCAGTATAGTTTAGTCAAGGATATTGTATAAAGGAATTTATAGTTTAGGGTTAAGATGTTGAATTTAGGGTAATCAAAATATGTCGACGATGTTAGTCTTATTAAAGGTATTGAACAATAGCGACATGCGAGAATCGACTATAGTATGTGCCTTAGAATACTATATCATTACAAAATTGTGGGTTAAGTGTTGACATCAGAACTTTTGGTTTAAATCTAGTAGGCTTGAATCGAAATAGAGTAAGTATGAACCAGTAGTGATTGCTTGTCCAGGTGAAATTTAACTATGATAATTAGCGGTTCAAATAACCAAGTAAAGAAATACAGTGGATCAGTATGGCGAGCGGAAGCATAGTGAATTAGAACACCTTAAGTCGATAAATATTTAGTGTGCCATGCTAGGATTGGACAATTTAAGCTAGAGATTTTATCATAGTAGGCGAAGGTTAGACCTATAAGAAACGTTACATAGACGGATTGTTCTTTTGAAAATAAGGATAGATTATAGAAATCATACGAAATATTAGACTATTATTTCTCTAGCAGATAAATATTTTATATAAGCACGTACACCGAGTTATATCTATATTTTACAGGGACTTCAAAAGACATTTTATTTTTGAAAATATCTTATTAAGTCAAATTTCTTTATACAGTCTACTAAACTTTACGAGGCTAGATTTTTTATCCGTACTTGTAAATCAGTATAAAAAAAAATTCGATTCTTTTGACGACCTTGAAAAAGGGGAAAAACTTTTCAAATATTAAAGTTCTTGCAAAAACGTGTTTATATATATTTCTTACCGCATATTTCTGTTTTTGTTACATTCTGTTTTAGTCAATATTAATTTAATTTGACGACTATCAATATCGCAAGCAGTTTAACCGTTTAAATGTCTTCGAAGTTATTTAACCGCTTGCGATGAACTTACTTAACTTTGTTCGCAAGGCATTTTGGTAAAATTACGTCAAAACAGTTGAAAACTTAATAATGTAAGGCTTTATGAAACGATTTGAATAAGGTACCTTCCGTTTTCAAAAACAGGTATATATTTTGAAGATAGTCCAGTATTTTAAATAGTTACAGCTATATTCAAAATTATAGCTACGCAAGCTACTTTTCTTTTAACTCAAAGAAAAATATGTCCATATACATATTTTGTATACTAGGCTGCTTACGATGTCTCTGAGAAATTAAGAGCATAATCATAAAGCTAGTTTGTAAGTATATAAGAACTGATTTTGAAGACTTGGTTGTGTTAAAGAAGGGTAACGGTTACCATATTGGGATACACAAAGGATGTTAGTATGGATATGTGATTAGTTTAAGAATCCGATATTGTAGATTGCAATAAGTTGAACGATACACGTCAAGTGGTATAAGTGGAAGTTTGTAAGCAATGATTATAGGGAATCAAGTAAGGATTGAACTCTATAAGGACTAAGTGATTACTAAGTTAAATCGTACTAGAGTACAACGTATTCCGAAGAATACATAAAGCTTCAGGGATGAGTTTTGTGAACAAGGTGTTAAGTTAAAGTTTGTACTACACCTAAGAACTGATTTTAGGAGGTTGCTCATGATAGCAAATATAAGTACGATGTAGACCAACGATTAAGTTATGAAGCCAGTATAGTGACGATACCCTTAAGGTTGAATCGAGAGCTATAGAAAGAATTGGTTACGATCTATCAGGCGGAAGACAATGGATTTAAAGATTACATTGTAAATATACACACAAAATGAATTGAGGACTTAGTCCTGTATCGAGGAAGTGCAATGCGTAACGTATCGGAATACGCAAGGGATACTAAATTTGGTTTTGATCTAGGTAAATGAATTATGTAGGACTACTAAGTTATCGACTACGTAACACACAAGTTTCGAGGACGAAACTTTTTGTAAGGGGGGAAGAATGTTATATCCCTGTTTTTTTGATAAGGGTATAAAGGGTATTTGGGCCTAATTAATTAGAAAACCTAATTTGATTATCAAATTTTCCCTAAACCCTAACCAAATATCTATTTAAACGACGCTTAGGTTTCTCCCACCCCTCACTAGAACGTGCGCCGCATAGAGAAGAAAGCAGCGACGCTTTCTTGCTTCCAAACAAGCCGCCAGTTTAGGGAGGAGAAACCACCGCTCGATCAACCTCTCAACGCGTATCAATTACCAGGTA
>AP025042.1:41084626-41111730 GCA_036186865.1 Eustoma russellianum
TCAACCTCTCAACGCGTATCAATTACCAGGTAGGTGCCCCTTAACATCCGTTGAATGTAAAAACGATAATCTTTAATTTCTTTATGAAAATGAGATCGTGCATTAGTATTTATGATTGTATAGATGATTGGTATTTGATTATATATGTATTTGATGAGTTGTATATCCGTATGTATGATCGTATATGTACATATATGAGAGATGCTATTTTCGTATGAAGAAATTGGAAAAGATTGTATTTTTGATGTATATATGAATACCAGAATCGGAAGAAGAGGTGTTGGTGGCGGCGACGCGTGGCCGGTGGTGGTGGGCTATGGCCACGTGCTGCCGGATTGATGGAGTGGGGCTGGGGGGGGCTGGTCAGGGGGCGGCTGTGAGGTGGGGGGGGGGGGGGGTTAGGGGGTGCGGCTGGGGCTGGAGGCAGCTGTAGGGTGGGGATGCGCCTGGGGGAGGGGAGTGGTGAGCGGGGTGTGTGGGCTGAGGGAGAAGGTCGGCTGGGAGGGGGTGGGGAAATCGTTTGATTGAAGGAAGGGGAGAGGGATTGCAAGGTTGCAGAAGTTAAGGTAGAAAAGGAAAAATAGTAAAAGAAAAAGAATAAATAAAAAGAAAAGGAAAAAGGAAAAGAATAACGGAAAAGAAAAAGGAAAAAGAATAAAGGAAAGGAAAAAGGGAAAAGAATAAAGAAAAATAGGAAAAAGAAAAAGAAAAGGGAAGGGAAAGTAAATGAAGCATTCCGTATGTCATTTATGTGCATCCATGCATCACGACATTGCATTATGATATGCGAGACCTAAGTCGCATATCTGTTCTGTTCCGTTAGGTATGCGAGACCTAAGTCGCATATCTGTTCTGTTCCGTTAGGTATGCGAGACCTAAGTCGCATATCTGTTCTGTTCCGTTAGGTATGCGAGACCTAAGTCGCATATCTGTTCTGTTCTGTTAAGGTATGCGAGACCTAAGTCGCATATCTGTTCTGTTCTGTTAAGGTATGCGAGACCTAAGTCGCATATCTGTTCTGTTAGGACATGCGAGACCTAAGTCGCATATCTGTTATGTTATGTTAAGACATGCGAGACCTAAGTCGCATATCTGTTATGTTATGTTAAGACATGCGAGACCTAAGTCGCATATCTATTCCGTTCCGTTCTGTTCCGTTCTGTTAGGTCCCGGGGTCATGCATTGCACGATAGTATGTATGTTTTCAAGAATGTAGGCTTATCATGCATCATATATGTGACATTGCATTTCACGCTCATTTCGCATGATTATGTGTTTTGCTTGTTTTAAGAAGTTATAACCGTTATACGTATTTGTGAAAACATGGACAGTCTATTTTCGTATTACCGTACTTATATGTATTTCACTACTGTCCTAGCATGTATGATCTCACAGGGCCGATGCAGGCAGGGTACCTACTGAGTGACGTTTTTGTTGCTCACACCGTTCGTTTTGTTTTATTGCAGACGATTCAGGGTATGATTACATATGGGTTGGAGAGGACTCTGAATGGGCACATTGGGACACGTAGACTGGTTGATGACCGATGATCAAGAAAAGAGGAAGTTTTATTTTATTTATTATTTCATTGAGGACTTAGCTTAGGGGATTTCATTTTTCGTACTTTACGATGTCGTTCTGAGGATTTTGACTTTATGTTGACTATATATGATTTGGGGATTTTACTTTCGATTTAGGTTTCTGAATTGATTTATTTCGCTTCCGCAATCGAATACTCTGTCGTTTTAATAAGTGTATGGATCCGTACAGACGCCTTATATATCCCTTAGTGGAATACGGCGGGCGTACCGGTTCTGACCCTAGGGTTCGGGACGGGGCGCTACACATTCACTTTCGCTATCAAAAGCATATCTCTTGGCATCGAATGGTGTATTCCTGGACGTTGAACCAGGTATTCTGAAATCATCCCTCCCAGAATGCACGTTGAAATCATTTGCTCCATTCGTCGGCGCAAAGGCTGGAAGTCGCAAGAAAATCGTCAGTGCTGCACCATGACAGACTTAAAAGAATAACAGAGATACAACATAAGAACTAATGGCGCTACATACTTTTTTCTCGGGATAAAAAGGACATTTTTATTGACGAGCCAAGGTAGAATAAACATAATGACCAATCATAAGAACCCCAAAAAACTCCAACGGGTATCATGGAAATAATATTCATACGGGTTAAGAATTCAAATTTCTTGTTCTACAGGAATATTGGATTGACAAAGCTTCCATGAAGCCATCACAAAGAAACGGCTTACTGATGATTTCAAGAACTTCTCCAGTTTTTTCCTTTTCGCCTTCAAAGTTTTATTTCAGTCCACATACTGCAACATCATCTCCACAACCAATGTCAGACCACTAACAAAACCCACACTTAGGCAGAGACATACACGAAGATAGGAAGATAATTCAGATATGAACACAGGAACTATCTGCAAATTAGCCATGGACAGAGGTCAAAGAAAGGTCAAAGTTGGTATGGAGAGGATAATAGGGCACAGGACAGGACAAAGACGAGGAGCAACTATTTCGGAATAACTACATACTTGTACGTAAATTTTGCATCTTCTCCTTGAATTCAAGTGAACAATTAAATTTTTCTTTCAGAAACAGGATGAACTTAAACAATCTTGTGGGTAATTTTGATCTCCCAAAATCCACCTCTGTGGTACAATTAAATTTATTCTATTACATGTTACATAGCATCTCTTACAAAATGTATCCTCAGTGTAGTTAAACATGTATTCATCAAGAGAGGTGAAACTTGGTGTAAGCAAGAGAGGTGAAACTTGAGTATACCTTTCTCCTTCATTCTTCTCTCTCTGTCGTATTCAAACTTATCCCGAATGTGGCTAACCTTCTGCCAAGTATCAGTGTTGTTCTTTCTTACAAAACCTTGGTCCTGCAAAGAATTAAGTCACCGGTGATAAAAAGTGTTCTTTCATACACAATTTGATGGGCGTAAAAACTAATATAGAACTTAAACAACGTGAAACAATTACCACAGAGGATTTTGGAATCCTTCCAAGCATCAAATCTAGAAGAGGTATACAAAAATCAAGGACCAACAAAGGGAAGCTGCCAGGAATTCAGAAGCAACAAAAACCAAATCGTTGTGGCAAAATTTTTTGCAAGGCCACTGAAGAAAACATGAAAGACCAATCTCAAAACAGAAAAGTTCTGTTGATTACTTAGCCGTCCTTTTTCTCCTTAGCAACAAGCTGGAATTAGTTTTGCAGTAAGGGTATGTCATAGCTTTGAAATCTTTAAAGACAAAGCAATTTTCCTGATAATGCATATTGAGGTGTAAGCATAATATCCTATGAGCTTGCATTGGATGAACTTAATCTGTAACTACCTAACTCCAATCACTAAATTACCATCCTCATGCGCTGTATATGACTGTGAGCAGGTGTGAGTCCTTTAATAATCAAACCAAGACATTCTCTAAATATTACAGCATGATCCTTTTTTTTTGTAAATATTACAGCATGATCCAGTCATTCACTTCTCAGAATCTCCACGAAGTATCCCACAGAAAAGCATGATACTGCAAGAAAATACGAGGAGCCTTCTTCTGGATGCGTCTAAGTCTTCACACAGTAGACCAAAAGAACACACAGTATTCTGATATAAACAGACATCCAATGATTGTAGGTTGCTTATGTTCCTAGACAGGCATCAGACTCGATATGCAATAGATGAAAGCAAAAGAATATATAATAGCGCAGGTATAATCTGATCCAACACCTTTATTTGTTCGCCCATGGATTGCCTTCTCCTATAAAAACAAAGACCAATAACATTAGCAAACTCGGCCAAAAGTCCAGAACATGAAGTAGGCAATAACTTCACAGGGCAATTCCACCAAAATGCATACACAAGAATTGGAGTCTGGCACTTCCCTATTCTCCTCAAAACTTGTCTTAGTAATAATACATTAAGAGGAGATAAGGTGTGGTAGAAAACTTCAAATGATGAGGAAAAACAGATAATAGCACTGATTACTCAGGAATGTGTCGATCTATCAGATTAAAGGATAAATATGGTAGTTGTATTAGAAAATAAGGATTAAGTAAATAAATAAAATTAAAAAGAACGGGAAAAATAGACGGTAGAGACTAACTTATTGGGATTAAAATCTTCATCATCATCTTCAGAAGAATCAAAGTTGGCATGATCCTTAGTGTTATGCCCCGCACCCTCCGTAGGGTAATTAAAAGGGCAAAGAAGAATTTGACGGAAATTAATGACGATCAACCGTACTAATTACGAATTAAATAATGGGATTAAGGAAAATTAAATGCAGGGTTAAATATTAGGAATTAAATTGCATTTAATTTTTTATTAAATATTAATATTTATCCTTTAAGGAAAATAGGAAAATAAGATATAATTTACCCTGGCCATATAAAAACCTGACCAACGTCAGTTTCCTCATTACGCAGAGAAAACTGACGCAGTCTCCTCTCCCCCCCCCTAAGCGACTCCATCAACCCTAGAGAAGAAGGCCTCGAATTTCCATTCCACTTCCATCTGTTCTTCAATCCGATCTCGAGTAATCAAAGGCAAGTAACTTTCTTATAAGTTCTTACGATTTGTGAAAGAAAAACGGCCTATTTTGATATCAAACTGGATCACCATGCAGTAGATTCGTTCTTTGATTATTTGTTTATGATCTATGTGCTTTCGTTTCGAGATTTGGCCAATGTATAAGAAAAAGCATTCGTTGTTGTTGTTGATTATGTGAAATCATGCAAATCCCTATCCCTTCAATCCCTTCTTGATGTGATTGCGTAGTTGCGTGGGTTTGGGGAAAAGATGAGATTTTTGGGATTGAGGAAGTCGTAAAATTGCGTTCTAGGCTTGAACCATGGTACGATATGCGTATAAGCGCTTGAAACTATAGTTTAAGCATGAATGATAGCAGGGATTAGGCTTGGATTGGTTGGCATAAAGTTTGGAATTGAACGGTGTTGAGATTCTGCAGAAACTGCAAAGTGCTATTCTGGAATCGTGGACATCGATCGATCGATGTCAGGGATCGATGTCCTCAGTTAGACATCGATCGATCGATGTAGGCGCAGGCTGAGAGATCGATGACCCCAGACGGACATCGATCGATCGATGTAAGGAAGCTTGAGAGATCGATGTCCCCAGACGGACATCGATCGATCGATGTAAGGAAGCTTGAGAGATCGATGTCCTCAGAAGGACATCGATCGATCGATGTTGGGTGAGTCTGAGAGATCGATGTCCCCAGTTGGACATCGATCGATCGAAGTGGAGGGATCGATGTCCTCAGCTGGACATCGATCGATCGAAATAGGGGATGAAGTCCATTAGTTTTGTGGAAAAATAGAGGAAGAAAGAGGGAAGTTCGGGAAGTCCTTGGGTGACCTTAGAGGCTTCTTAAGACCTGATTACGATAGTCTAAGTCTTGGGAACATGATCTAGGATGGTGAATCAATATTGATGTCTTCAATGAGTTCTTGAACCGAGTTTCAACGGGAGTGACTTAGGAGGGTTAGGAAATGAACGTACAAGGTGTCTTAGGGCTCAATGAGGGAAAGATAGGGACGCTCTCGTTGGGCTGTGAACTTTAGAATCAAGGTTAAGCGTTGATGAGCTAGTTGAAGTCTAAGTGTTCACGAATAAGCTAGTGAAATCTTGTGTGTTATTTGTACTTGCGCATGTGAATGTGAATTGCGTATGTGAACGAAAAGTGTGATTGAAATAAGGAGTCTTGCATCATGGCACGTGCATTTGCATATTGATTTGAAAAGAGATGTGCTTCGGCACAGATTTGCGAAGGTGAACTGCAATGTTAACCGGGATGGAAATTTAAGCCGGGGTGCATTGCAGGACACAAAAGACTGTAACGTTAACCGGGATGGAAATATAAGCCGGGGTGCGTTACAGGGTATAAAGTCCTCTACAATGTTAATCGGGATGGAAATTTAAGCCGAGGTGCATTGTAGAGTTTTACGAGATCTGTGATGTTAATCGGGATGGAAATATAAGTCGAGGTGCATCACAGAGCATATGAGCTTGTAACGTTAACCGGGATGGAAATATAAGCCGGGGTGCGTTACAAGGAAATGAGTTAGGAACCGGACATTGTTACATGCATTACATTGATTTGAAAAGAGAAAAGGTTCATGCATATGTGGTTGTGTAGTGTAGTGCATATTTTGACACGCATCACGAGAGTCGTGGTGGAATGAATGTTCACGTTAATTGATTGGTATCGATTTGATAATTGCAATTTGAATTGCTGTACTTGCTATTACGTGACTCATTCCTAAATTTGGAAGTTTACAAGACATGTGCCCCTCAATTCCCTTGAATTACATATTACTCATGTCTTGCCATGTGTTGATCCCGTATGTCTTATAAGCGGGTTACTTGCTAGCGTTTTCGCTAAGGGTACTGCCTTTGTGTTACAGGAGAACCTGAGTGTGACATGATTTTCATTGAGGACGACGGCGAGTGGGCAGAATGGGATGTTTAGACCTGATGGAGAGAATTGATTAGACAGTTCTGTTATTTCTGTTTCTTATTTCATTTGAGGTTTTAGATGGCTGTGACCATACACAGTTCTTTTGGTATTCACATTGTCGGTTGACGTAATTGTTGATTTAGATTACCGAGACATGTTTCCGTGCTTATTTCCCTTACGTCATCGATGATGTGTATTTGAGAGATGAGACGTCTTGTAGTCTTCTCAGTAAGCTACGACGGGTGAACCGATTCGGATTCCGCTGTCCGGGTCGGGGCGCTACACTTAGCAAGTTTCTTGGAATAACCCTCGTCCCAGTAGAGCCTTTCCCAGTTCTCCCGGAGCTCATTGTACAATTCCGTGTATCTTTTGCACCAAGGCTCATGTTCCTATCAGTGGACCGATAAAATCAATTATTTACAAAGTTACCACCTTTGGTAAAATAACATTGCCGGAGCTAAGGAATAAAAAAAGCAGTTAAATGAAGGCGCAAAAGAGAACCAACGGATTCCTTGAGGACGAGGCGAGTTCGGCGCATGAACTGATCGCGAAGTTGCTTGCGACGCTTGTTGGGGATGTTTTCTCTGGGGATAACGAAACGTTCTCGAGGAGGGACATTATCTCCGATCTCGTGCATTTCTCCATCGACGATCCACCACTCGGATTTGTCCTCGGAGCCTTTATTGAACAAAGTGGAGGGGCTCAATTTGGACCGCCTGCGGTTAGAAGAGGAAGCAGAACGGGGTTCGGTTCTAACATAGCGGAGTGTTAAGGTAATCCACGGCTGGAATAGTTGAGGATGTCTAAAAATTGAACTCCGTAGACGATTTGCAGACGGTATCATCAGGACGGAGAGAACAGGGGAGGTTTCTGTTGATTTTTTGGCTTAGATTTTGTACCACATTGGTAGTTTAGAAATGAATAGGAGATTTGAGAATTATAAATAAACTCCTTTTCTCATGTAAATCATCCCAAAACTTGTATCTTCTACTACATATAAATAGAAGCAAACAATTCAGCAAGTGTTCGGAGATCAAGCTATCTTGGCTGAGCTCTAGTGGCAAAGCTTTCGGGTGTGTTTCTTTCTTTATCTCTTTTATTGTTCTGTTCTCTTTATTGTTATTTTACTGCTTTCTTTCCTATTGTAGTATAGTATTCAATATTATTTGTCGGGTAGTTTTGTTAGTGTTCTGTCCAATTCATTAGTTCTGAACTGGTACATTTCACTAGTTGTGTTGTCATAGTGGGAAAAATACCCGATTTTCCCAACAGTTTCGACGTCTTCTCCGCCGTTAGAGAATTTAAGCTTGCCGCCGGTCGTGACTCAGATATGTGAGGTTCCATGGGGTGTGTTCATACTCGTGATTTTGTGGAGAAATTTCGAAAATAATATTTATAGTTTTAAAGAGAAAAAACCAAAATATGACACAAATTGAAAAAAGCAATGAGAACGTATTTGTCAGTTGCTGTCATAAATGACCTTAGACGATAATAACAGTTGCATTTAAGTCATCTTTATACGACATTGTCATTTGAGTCCGAATGGATAAATAGTTCGAAAGCAAAAATACTTCTTTAGAAACGTAAAACCACTTACGTCCAAAACGACAATGACATATGCGTCTAAGGCCTGGACAGCAAGTGTATCATACGAATTTGACAACACTGTCAAAACCGTCTTTTGTCATGAAATAGCACATATTAACAATTTAAAGTTTGTTAGACTCAACAGATATAGCAACCAGCAAAATGTACCCAAGCTGTTCAATGTTATCATAAACTTATTACATCAATGTATTGAAAGTATAACAATAAATTAAATTTTGCATTATTGTTCATTCTATTGAATGATTTCTTCATTGAGACAGACACATATAATTCCTAAGGCTTAGTCTTTAAGTTTAGGGTTATATATAGGTTAAAGTTAGATTACGTTTGATTAGAGTTAGTGTTAGGTTTAGGGTTAGAGCTAGGTTAAGGTTAGATTACGTTTGGTTAGAGTTATTGTTTGGGTTAAGGTTTTAGCTACGATTATACATATATTAGGCTAAGGTTAGGATTTAAGTTATGGTTAGAGATAGTAAGATCCAAGTTAAAGTAAGGTTTGAGTAAACCTAGAGATAGAGTTAGAGATAGGCCAAACTGAGTTTATTAGCCAGTAATTTTGAAGCGGTTAAAGCAATATAATGAGATAGGTGGTCCGGGGAGGAGGGGGAAAGAGACGACACCGGGCCGTAAGAGGTGGCGAAGACAACGGTGGTTACGGGAGATAGATAGATAAAGTGGGCTGCCGCGAGAAGAGGGAAAGATAGGGTACTAGAGGATTAGGGTTTGTGATGCGATCGCAGAAGAAGCCATTGGAGATGCCTTCCTTCTCTGGATGGAACTAGGGACTAGACTTTGATTTTGCCCACCGTCGCAGTCTCTCTTTTTAGTAGAAGTTGTTTGGGCCCGCCTTAGACAAGGCTAACGGGCCATGGGCTCACTTCGTCTCTCATTGTATTGCATTATTTGAGCTGGGCCTGCTTTTCCATTTGAGATTCCAGTATCTCATTTTTTCTTCGGATTATAGGTTCGAGCCGCGAAAACAGTCTATTGCACAAAATATAAGGTAAGACTGTGTACATCAGATGGCGAAGCAATCCGGCTCATTCTCCGACCTGCGCAAATGCGGAAGCCTAGTGCACCGGAACACCCTTTATGTTCACTAACATGATTCAGTAATGAATTTAAAAAATTGATTCAGCTATTTAAAAAAAAAAAAACTTTACCATAAGCATTTCATAAAGATCTCTTGAATGGTACCAAATCGAGCCAATTTTTTTGAATTTGGTTCAGCTCATTCTAGTAAAAATAATTAGGTCTAGCCAAAACTTACGTTGTAGTTCAAATAGCTCGAACTAAGGTATGAAGGTATATGTTTCAAACCCTAGTAAATGCAAGGCTATTTCTGTTTTTGTAGTGATTTGTCATTTAATCTTATGATAGTGGTTCGTTCTATATATTTTATACCATGTATAATTGTTTATTTTATGTGCTTATCATGTATTATGTACCTTGTATCTGTATCATGTACATAGAGAAAAAATAATATAAACCACAAGTTATTTGTTCCCTCTCAAGGAGGAGGAAAATAAGGGAATAATCTTAAATTTGGATTTGGATAAACATGCATGACAAGTTCGCTTCAAATGCAATTCCTCTCCAATTTGGGTCGATTTTATTAGGTTTAGCATGGATATATGCTATATCCTTGCTTTTCTTCATTTCTCCTTTTTTTCCCGCTTGGGTTCGTTGATCTTGCATACTATAAAATATTCTCAAATTAAATTAAAATAATATTTTTAAAACCAAAAGAGTTTTCTTTAACATGCATAAGTTGGCATGCATATGACAAACCCATATGGCATGCGTAAATTTTCATCTTCTCTCAATTGATCATCGTTTGAGTTATGTATAAGTTGGCATGCATATGACAAACCCATATGGCATGCGTAAGTTTTCGTCTTCTCTCAAATGATCATCGTTTGAGTTGTGTATCCTAACACGGAAATAAATCAAAGAATGTATTTTGATTGATAGAGAACCAATGCAAAACCCATGACTAGATCAGTCTTATCATTTTCATCAACTTCCAGAAGCTTATAAAATTCAAACCACCACTATATTTGAAGAAACACCTAAAAACGACGATAACAAAAAAACCATACCTAATATATATCATAACGACATCAAAATCTACCGTTAGAGTCTGGAGAATAATTCTACCGTTAGGTTATTGAGTTTGTCTACCGGACTATCTATGTTATTGTAGGGCTAACGTAACTGCTACCCTGTGACTTGTGTTGAAATATTTGCGACAGAAATGTAGTGACGAAATTATACTTATAGTCGTTTTCAGCATCCTAATCACCTTCCCTATATCTCTGTCATAGCAATATCAACCATTTCTTAGAAACACATAGAGGTTGTTCCCCGATGACCCATAATGAAAATTGCGTCGAGCTGTCTCAATCAACTGTTATTTCACAATATAGGAAGCACAACCAATTTATTGAGTCATTTTGCTTTACTCCAACAGAGTTCTTATAAACGTTAAATAGTAATCGGATTTACAAGGGTTGCTTTACTCCAGTGGTAAGTGGCAAAGGTGATTGGGGCTAGAACCCCGACGTCCCGAGTTCGAGTCCGTGTGGAGACAATCCTTGTTGAAATATTACAAGGGTTGCCTCTGGGCTGGCTGAGTCTCGTGTGTCCTCTCCCTTTGCAGGGCTGCCGGTGGAGCACATCCCTCGATTTACATCCCACCTGGCTAAGGGGCCTCTGGTACAGGTGGGGGGAGAACCCACTCCCTCATCAAAGTAATCGGATTAATTTTCTCCACCTAATTTACATATTCCGTATATAAAAAACGAAAAGTATGGTTTGCTAAAGTGATGAGGCTTCACATCAATTTTGAGCTCATGAATGTTTATTCAAAAACGGAAAGCAACAAGCTGGCCTAGTTGATGATATCATTACATAGAATAAAAGTTTGATCATTTAAAGGATAAATTTTGCAAAAGTAGAAGGATTGACAGTGTTGCTTGCTTGGAAAGGGTAGGCTGATTCATTGCAGGATCTCTTATAAAGTAGCCGTTGTTCTTTCTTCTTCCCTTCCCCCCTCTTATTTCTTCTAAAACAAAACATTGATAATACTTTGTTTTATAATGAACCCTTTCTTATAAAAGTGTTTTTAGGTTGATAGAGAAAATCCTAGTCGATAAAGACGAGTCTTGAAACAACTGATAAGGTTGCTGCTTTGTGATATTAAATTCATGGGTTCGAGAAGCGGAAACTTTTTACTTATATGGTATGCATTGCGATGAACATATGGGAAACGGGGAAATGCTTTTGGCGTTACACTAATTACAACGAAAAGTAATAATAAATATTATTTGCATTCACTGTTTAAAACTAGTGTTGATATATGGCGTCATATTTTAATCATCATTCTTTTATTGTAGTTAATGTCTTTTATTTTTACTTGAATTTTCAAAAATCAATACATTTAAAGACCTCTACAAAGATAATAAAATTATAAGAACCAATAAGAAGTAAAAAAGCTACTAAAAAGAATAATAATAATAAGACGTAAAAAACGAAGGGAAATATTACATTTCTTGTAAGAAAAATAGCCACGCTGAGATCATTATAGTTCATAAACCAATAATGGTGGAATATTTCCCTTCGTCATCCCTTCTCCTCCCCACAATCACTTTCCCTTTTTTGTCATTTGTTAAGGGGGAAAAAATGAACTCTCAACAAAGAGACTCTCATTATATCTTTTATAAGATTTCGTAAATGATATAAATCAAAACACACGTGTCTTCACAAACTTTTTCGTGCACGTCGAATTATAAGATATCCAATCTAAATTAGGACATTGTCACAGTTCAAATTTCCACATTGTATATCAATGTACTAGGCTTTCTTAAACACGATGGTACTGTTTTACTGAACTATGTTTCTATGGACTCTATTGTTGTTGTTCTTCTTCCTACTATTATGTGAAGGTGAAATAAATAGTTGAACATTATTGAAGTTTTACCAGGGAGGTTTGTTAGGTGCAGCAATTGTCCCGTGCGTAGGCCGGGTGGGCCAAGTCACAGTCGAATGCCGTAGGCGCTTGTGTGTTGAATGCACTATAAGGCTAGGGTATGCGCATCTCATATCACCAATTGGTTTTGAAAGAGATGGTAGCGCGTGAGGTCCTAGAAGGTTTTGGGCCTTGAGACAAGGGATGTCTTCTTCGGACCATTGTGTAATTGGCAGCTACAGATTGGAGATTGAAAGTTGAAAGTGATCATGTGGAAGCAGTAGACTCCACTGTATATGCACTCCTTTCATACATGAACCGTAAGTTTATGTCAAAGTTTATTCTTTAACATGATTTAGTGACGTTCTATAAACGAAATACCTTTTGTTTTAAAAATATCATACTAGTTTCAAAAGCAACCTTCTTATTTAGTTATTCCCTGCATTATACTTTCACAATATAGTATTGCTCTTTAAGATATAAGTTTTTGTCTAGTTTTTATAATTACCTTCCTCACTAAATTATATTTAGGTAAAGATTACTCTCGTAAATAATTAATAAGGGCGGTCTATTTATAGTAGGACAATTGATGAAAATAAAATTCTCATATGTGTGGGAGGAATAACCAAAAAGAAAAAAGTTAGGGCCAAGGAAACCGAGCGGCCGGTTCGTCTGCCAAACATCTTTCGTAACTTTCACTTGAACCTCCTTTTTTTTTTTGGGTTGTGTAGGTACTCTTTTTAATTTTGGAATATTATAAAATAAAACAAAATAATTTATTAAATTGGTTGCGTTTCACTTTGGAACTTGATAGAATAAAGCAAAATTACTCACTAAATTATCTGTGAAGTTGCAGTTAATCGATATAGTTTGATGCAATTTTTATTATGGGTAATCGGAAAACAACATCTGCGTATTTCTAATACATAGGAATGGTTAAATACATTCAACTTCCTACGCTCTACCATAGATGGAAGCTTATAAGGTAATGGAGTAATGTTATTCTTGCTATTGGTGAACCGAGCGATAACTATATACTACTACAATTCGAAAGGCTAATTCTTTCCTTTAATCTGCTTTAACGTTTTATTGTTCCAAATTCTCTTAAGAAAACAGTCCAGAAAACCTGAAAAAATACATACATGCACTATGATTCAGTGGAAGATTGAATATCAACAGAACACATAAATAACTTGTTCCTGCAACATTTCAATTACACAAAAAGGAGAAGACAAAGGGAAATCTTCAAAAAAGAAAAAGAAACAAACCTACACTAACAGAGTTGATTTTGGAACAGAGTACACAGTTTTTAACACACAGGAAAGATAGGAGGACGAAGATACGGCAAAGCCCACAAGTAAGCTTCAAACAGCTTCCCATTTGAGGCCATCTCCACTATCATCTTCCTCAACATTCGAAATGGGCATAACACAACTTTCCACTGCACCACCGGACGTGGACCAAGCCAGAACACTCTTCGCTTGCTTCCCAACCGAATCGTACCACCTTTTCGACGCCGTGAACGCCGCCGTGTGCGGCAGCATCCCAGAACCACCGTAGAGTTGGAGATGACAGGCACAGATGTCAAGCCGCTCTTCTTTTGCATTGTCCTGTTTGCTTTTCTTTTGGGTTGTGATTCAAATCAATCTTTTCCGAAGGGGATTTTATATGTGCAGAGTGCCCTGTGCTGGATTTTGAAGTTTGTTAATAAAATAATGACTTCCATCATGATCTGGATTAATCAAACCCATATTTTAAAATAATAATTTATACAGAAATTACATTATTAAAAAAATTAATTACCTTATTAACTCGACAGTTCTTTTTTAAAAGTTCATATTTTTAGTCCGCGATAGTTAAGGGCGTTTGGTTATAGAGCGTATGAAATGAGGAGAATACTTATAAGTAACGACTAATAAAGGTATATGTTTATAGTATAATAAAATTATATACGTATTTAAGTGACAAGTAATGCAAATATTTGTTTAAGGTATATTAAAATAGTTATATATGTATGGAAAAAAATAATTAGAAATCTCCGTATCCTCATGATTCACTCCTCGAAGCAATTAATAACAATTACCTATTTCAATTTTTATAACAAACAATTTTTACCGGCTAAACTTATACCGATTTTAGTTAGATTATGATTTCAAATCATCTTTTTTAACCGGACGCCCCTTTAATCGTACGTTATACAATAGTTGAATCCTGATCGCAAGATCAATTGTCCTTCCCAAATATGGACGGTTCAAGGCAATTGCCAACCAACATACGATGACAATTATTGCGTGTAGCAACATTATAGACTTTGAAAGTTTAGTGAAACAAAAAATTGCAGAATGTGAAATAATATCTGCTTTTACCAACATGGATATTACCCATGTCTCAAAAATATTGATATAGTTTGTTATAAAAATATTATTTGTTTATTTTCAAAAAATACAAATATTGATATAATTTCTATTTTAATTTGTTATAAAAATATTATTTGTTTATTTTCAAAAAATAGAAATATATTAGCAGTTAAAAGGGTGATGCATCTGAATATGAAAAGGAGGAAAAAAAAAAAAAAAAAGCAGGAGGCTATGTTTATCTATATATCGAATTGTGGGTGTCATGATTAAGCAAAGGGACTTTGATTTTATTAATCCTTGTCTGAACATCGCCGTGGCTTTTCATTTATGAATAAATAGCCCCAAACAATTGAGGCAAATTATTCCTCCTTATACTGTTTTAATTTATTTAATTTGATTACGACTTTATTGATTTATTTATTTGTCCTTTTCTTTTAACTGCACTAATGTTTTAAACATCATTTCCAGAGGGCACCAACCTTAAGGTGAAAAAGTTGGATTTTCAGTGGTTTGCGAGTCATCAGAGTATAATATAAATATAGAAAATGAAGATGGCTGAGAGAATTTTTAACATAGTCGGCAAATCATCTACATACATAGATTTAACATTATTAATATAAAAATCAATGCAGCTATACAGGACTTATACAACAAATAGACTCTTTCTAGATGATTGTCGGATTATCCATTGTATCATCCAATTTGAAAAGTATCCTCGAGCTTCCTTTGAGAATGATCTTGAAATCCCTTCAAGATAATGCAAGAACTCTCTTCGTAGCTTACGCTTAAAAAGTATCTCGAGCTCTCCTCGAGTGTGATCTTGAAATCTCTTGAAGATGTTGCCCGAACTTCCTTCGTGGCTTACGCGTCTACACCTTTATCTCAAATATTGCTTTGCATAAGGTTGGTGAAGATTTAATAGTAAATCACTGTTTCTTCTTTAATCACATAAGTTGTCTCCTAACAGTATTTCTCACGCAATAGTCGAAGGCACAACTAATAGAAATAATATATAAGAGATATGAACACTTAATTAGTTAAGTAGTTGACAAAAACGCTATCAAACAGTTATAAAAGTAATAAACACTTAATTTGTTCAGAATAAGTGACAAGTGGTATTACCAAACATGTCCTTAATCACATCATTGATTACAAAAGATTATAATTGATTTATTCCACTGTTAAGGTTGAAGTTTTAAAAATAAGATATCTTAAACGGTTCATAAAAAGAAAAATCTGAAACGGATTGGTAAAACATGACAATTCTTCACTTTATACGACATAATATTTTTATTGGAAGAAAAAAAAAATTGGCTACTTATTAAACGTGTAAGTGGGCATAGTAAAGGGGTCAGACATAGAAGGTCTCAAGTGAGACAAAATATGAGACCTCCAATCACACGATGCCACGTATACAAAGTGATTTTTTTAAAAAAAGAAAAAAAATAAACCACATACCAATTTATACACGTGTAATTAAATGTCTCATATTTTATTTCACTTGAGTCATCTCTGATTTCAACATACATTAAAGGGGATATGATCCACTCACCGCAAGGGGGTGCGGTAACACGTGACCGCGCGACACGTGGCAGCAAGGAAGAGTGGTGAGGCTAGATACATGTAAAAGAAAAAAGTTGGGGTAAGGAGATCTCAACACACATTAAAAGTGGGTTGTCCGAGATTTGTTCTTTGGAATCTTTTGGTACATGGGCTCGATGGAGTTCATGATTTGACATCACAGTTTGATAAAGCTTCTGCGCTGTAGTTTCTTATTGTCCTCTGCCCAATATGAGAATCACATACATTATTCTCTTTGGTCCCTCCTCACCCATCATGGGTAGTGACAAAACCATCAGCTAACACGTAATAAAATTGTGATTCTAAATAAGGAATTACGATGATGAAATTTTCGATCGATTTGATCGAATTTTAAAAAGTCTTTTTCATTATTTAAAACCGTGTTCGATCAAGATCTTGAGATAGTGTCCCTCACTATGCCGATCAGTTTTTTTTTTCCTCCTCTAGATTTTGGAAGAGATGTTGCCAGAATTTGAGGCCTCATCGTTTGTCAAGATTAAATAAACTAATTAAAATCGTTACATTATATACGTTACTTATGATGTAACCTGATTTTTATGTTATATAGTGGTCTTGAAATCAATTTTTTTTTTAAAAAAGTGAAATTTTCGCATTAAATTCTCTCAAGAGTGCAATTTAGACATCAAAAATCATCATTGAAGTTATTCGAATCTTAATTGAACTTTATCATGCAATTTAAAAGATTAAATACTTGAACCAAATGTTTATATTTGTTGATTTCTAAGTGGACTGTTCTACCTAATCAAGGGTAAATCAAATTCACAATCACAGAATGAGTCAACTAAGGGCATATCGTTCATTCAGTTAGACTGAACATGTAAAACACTAAAAAATCAATTATCAATAATCATCCTAGATTAGGGGTGTCAAACAGGTCGTGTTTCGTGTTTTTTGGGTTTTAGGTATCAAAGTACCAGACTCATACCTTACCGTTTGATTCGCGTGTGTGGAAGTAGATACCGAAACCTGTACATGTCAGGTTTCGTGTCGTGTACCCTGTATACCCACGAAGTTGACAAGTACAAATATTTCAGGTCGTATACGGATCATTTCATGTATTTTTCAGGTATTTTCAGGTTTCGTTTCTTTTTCAAGTTTCATGTATTTAAACGATTGGGAGTGGTTGGCACATCGTTATAACAAGAGTATTCACTAGGTAACAGTAACAATTCAACAGGATGATGTGTTATGGATTATGGGGGTTAGCGGCGGCAGAGATCACGACAATTACAACATTTGCGCTTTGCAGAGAGGACCAGGATAGAACAATGGAAGAACTAAGAAAGAAAATGGGCGGTGGGGCATCAACTAAGGAAAATAAGGAACGAAATGAGAGGAATTAAGTTAGGTTTTTACTTTTTAGGTAGAAGTTTTTTTTTACTTTATTAATTTATAATTTATATTTAAAATATATTTTTAAAAAATCGGATATGATGGGTATAAATAGGTAACCCGCGGGTATTCCCGGATACGATCCGCTCTTAGCGGACAACTTTCAGGTTTTACTCGGTTTGTACACGAAGCCCGTCAAGGTCATACCCATACCCGCAAAAAACGTGTTAGGTTCGAGTCGTGTTTTCGTGTCGTATATGAAATTGTCACCCTATCCTGGATTGTGCATGTCTCGTGGTTGTTAATTAAATATTAAACATGGTATCATTCTAACATCACATATTACGTTTTACATTGATCTCATAAGTAATGACTAAATATATAATATCATTCTAACATCACAGAATATATTTGACATTGATCTCGTGGGTGTAACTAATGTTAACATCATGGAATATATTTGATCACGGTGCTCTAGCATAAATACTATGGAAATTATGTTTTTTATAGAATAAATAGAAAATGGAGTAGTTCAATACCATATGATTACAAAAATATATACATAAAATAACTGTAAGCCTATTCATTAAATTATGACCTGACTCAGTTATATGTGCGTTTCTAAAGAAAGGAATCATAATTCAAAAAAATTAAATAAATCATGATGACACTATACATTTCAAACAAGCGAATTTGAAGTGCTATTTTTAAGAATTTAACTACATAGAACTTTAGTTTCAATTTGAATTCCAGTTGAAGGTGCCATGGTTTTAGCTTACCACCAAGTGTTTCAGTTTTGTCTTTTACCCAAAGTGCAGGGTAAAACTACGTACATTAGATCGCGAAACGATCTGCACTTTCTCCAAATTCTACCCAAACGTAAGAGTCTAATGCATCAGGAAGCTCGTTGGTAAGTGTTTCAGCTTTCTTGAACACTACAGCGGTACAGCCATAATGCTTTAACATGAGTATCATTCGAGAATCTATTTCAGAACCTTCCTCCAATGACTTCATTATTGGTAAAACCCTTCTAGTATTACTGACATCCTAGCATTATGACACACAATTCAATGATAAATCACATCTTATTATGTTATTTTAGGCTCGTTTATGGATTATATACATGAGTTAGTAATTTTTAAAACGCATATACCACAATGCTACAAAGGCATAACAAAATTTTCTGATAAGTACACACGTAATAATTAGTGGTCCAGTGGATATAACCACCCAATAGTGAAATACAAAACAAGATTGTAAGTGCATATAATCTACACGTGTTCTCTCATTAACTGATAAAACAACTAATAATAATATTTGTTCCAACATCATTTCAGAATTACATGTATAAAAAGAAATGATTATTGCATAATTTTTACAAATATTGTGAAACAAAAAGGAAGAAAATTAATTGCATAACTTTCACAGACATGGCGAAATAAAAAAGATTTGGTGGAACATCAAGCAGGATCCTAACAAAAAGATATCCAAGAAAAAGTGTGGAAAATCGACATGATGCTATTTGGGTATCATGCCGGATTTGCTTACCGGCGATTTTCAACGCTGTTGACCACTAATCAGAAAGTGTCACGATGGTATCTCGATTTTTTTAACTGAGTTGTTGACGTGACATTTTGTAATTGGCGGTCAACGGAGACTAAACAAATGTTGGGTGAGCAGATTGCAACATTTATGGTACACGTATGACATTAGACAAAAAGATATGGTGATCATTTGTCTGGATTATTGAAATATGAGTTGACAATACAAGGAAAAAATCTGTTGGGTGTTGCACAAAAGGTCAAATTGTTGACAGTACCATTTCGAATATGAATAGATTTGCATCTTTAGATATATCGCTAAACTTGTTTTGCAGCCGAGTAAGAACAACTCACACAATCCAATTCCAGATTTGCTGGGAAGCCTTCTTGTTTTAATAAAAATCTTGTCTGGTTCCTTATGTCTATTAACTTGGAGGCTCTGCGCCATAAAGTCAGTTATCAAATCTTATGTCTCAATTCACTTGATTCTTTCCTGAACTTGATCTTTGTTTTATGGTATAAAATGTGTATATTTACATAAACAAACTAACGATATGCGATTTATGACAATGACAAAGTCAAAAGGTCTGTTTCGTGAATGCCTCCAATTACACGTCCATACTTTAAATCTCCATAAACATTTTCTAACATTAATTTTTAATTCCACATTTTCTCTTTTATATCTTTTACCATATAAAAGTACAAAACAATAACACCATTTTTAATAATCAATTACATTGTATTAAAGAGTTCGTTATAAGAATTAAAACGAATACCATATTGAACATTTTATATGCTATAAATTGATAAGTTATTGTATAAACTATTTTTAATAAAATATTTCAAAACTCTTGACAATCAAGCATATATTTAGGGATGTTAACAAACCGAGCCGAGCCGAATAATAGGTTTTTAAATTCAGATGCGTTTGGTTAAACGAACATTTTGGCTCGGTTTATTTAGTTAAACGAGCTTTAAAATTGGTTCGAGTTCGGTTCGATAACATTATGACTGTTTTAACGAGCCGAACAGTTCACAAACAGTTCGACTCGTTTAACTAAACAAACCCCAAACAGGTGTTTGGATTCGACTCATTTAAGTAAAATTAATGAACAAACTCATACCAAATACGAATCGAACTCAAACAGTTCACAAACTGTTCGGTTCGCTTAATACCCTACATATATTAAAGCAATCATTCTTGCAAGCAGTCGTATCATCCTCATTAACCAAGCAGGACCGAATAAATCCTTGTCACATTGCTTTACTTTTTTGGTATACTTTTAGCATATTATTGAATATAGGTCTACATGGTTTGATATGAACGGTCTTATAAAACTTCCAAACCAAATCAATTTTCACTGGTTTAGGTTCGGTTTCTGCTTTTAATATTGCTCTTTTGATTTTTGATTTTAGCCCAAGAAACATGGTGCAGAGTATAAATGTATAAAATATAGTAAAACCTAAAAGAAAGGGAAAAGAGAAAAAATAGTGGGAGAAACGCTCAACTAGATTAGATCATACCCAAGTAGACGGGAAAAAGATGATGTGTTATATATATATATATATATATATATATATATATATATATATATATATATATATATTGGAAAACGCTTGACCAGGTCATACCCCTAAGTAGAGGGAAAAAAGACGTGTGCGTGTTTATATATATAAATGGTATGTTCTTCATTGATTGTTATAGTTATTTTGGAAATAGAGCCACTTTTATTCATTTAAACATGTACATCAGTGTTCACAACTAAGTATGCGCAGTAGTATTTACCTCAGCGAAAACTAAAATATTCATGTTCTCATGGGCCGTAAGTGTGGATGAACCATGAAACAACAGTTAACGTTACTGTTTTGTCATCTTGAGATTATAGGTTCGAACTGTGAAAACAACATCTTACATAAAGTGTAGGATAAGGATGCGCATATCTGACAACTTCCCGGGCTCTTTGCAAACGCGGGAACCTAATGCACCGGAAACGTCCTTTTCATGGGCTGCAAGTAGATGATGTGCTCACCTTGTAGTCTCCTCAATAAAGCAGCCCACATCATGAAACTCTATTACATGTGTTGTGGGACATAGCTCAGTTGTTATTCAGTTTGGGACATTGCAAGTAGAAGAAAACTCCATTGGATTATCATGCAGGAAAGGAGTTTAGTTTGCCAAAATCAAACCCAAGCACGCATTCCTCAAAACAAGTAGCTCCATTCAACACAAATGTGAAGCCGTCCAAGCTTGTTCTGAAGATTATCAAAGACCCGCTTTCTCACACAATCAGGTTGCCTGAGCCTATTCCACTTCTCAATTTCCACATTAATAGCTTGCCATATTCTACATGGACACCCACAATCCTGCTATGCATGGATCCCATCTTAATATTCACAACCACAAATCTTACACTCACTGGTGTCTCTCACTAGTGCAGCTAACGGTTCGCCATATTTTGCATGTAAAATCTGCACCTATAGCTTCCTTGCCTCGGCCAATAAGTGCCACCCCGATTTTGCTAACAAGGCTACATTCATGTACCTCAAACGCTTTATGCCCAGACCAGCCCGTGTCTTTGGTTTGACATATTGAGTCCCAATAACTGTAATGCATATTCCTAGGGGGTCCGGACCCTCGACACAACACAATATGGCAAGGCAGAGGTCACAGTTTGAATCAGCAGGTCCGCGATGATTATTTTAACGTTAGTGTTTGATTTGATATTACAATCATGAATTTTGAGCCGGGTTTCATTAGATGCAAACAATTTTGTCACACTAAGTATTGCAAAATAGCCACCAAAACGTGAAGAAACAAAGCTAACAAGTAAACGAAAACCATCCCATTGTATAATCCTTATCTTAAAACAAGATCAACAATGTATGTCAAATATAACATCAATTCCTGTTCTTTATAGCAGAAACAAGATACTTCTATAGTGCAACTGTCTTCTTCACATAATCAGAACCTTAACCAGGCATATCACAAGGAATGCTGGTAATTAGCATCTCCTAGCAGGGTATTTGATTGCATTAAGCTCAACCTTGCGCAGCGCGGCTTTGCCGAGATCAATGTCGCACATGTCTGAAAGCCTGACAAGGTAAAGCAGAACATCTGAGAGCTCTTCGCCGAGGTGTTCCTTTTCTTCCTCATCCCAGTCTGGTAGTCCTTTTGGAACTTCTCCTTTCCACTGGAATATCTCTGACAATTCCCCAACTTCTCCAACCTGTTTAAAATTCATTAACCCGAGAGTCCCTATTAAGGAGTTTTGTGGAAAATGTAAATGAGTTTCGCTCAACCCCAATTAATCAATAATCTTTTCTGGTCTAAGTAATTGACATGCAAGTGCTGCAAATAGTCACCAAATTAATTAGTCCAAGCGTGATGGAAAGTTAACAAATAAAATATCATTTGATATTGATGGTATTACGAAGTTGGACTTATTTCCATTAAGAAGGGCTGCTCATAGATCCTTTTGTCATTGTGCCTGCCGCGTATAGAACCCTCTTGATTTTGCATTCCTCCAGTAAACACTCTTCTACGGAATTGTTTATATCTCTATTTCATTTTGCAATAAATATTCCAAAACAAAATAAACTCAAACTCGGATCCTGCTAAATATAGTTCATTAAAAGTAGTCATCAAGATTAGCTGTATAAATTAATGATATCGAACGAGGAAAAACAAACGAAAGAAAAAACAAATCTCTACTTGCATGCAGTTTTAATAAAGATTGACCTTCTTTCTCTATACTCTACAGTCCCACCTCCCCTGAACTTTTCATGTGTTTTACCTGGGGGTGGGGAAGAAAAAGAAGATTGTTCCGCAACAAAGCCCAGCACCTGCTTCAACTATGAACAAATATTATTCTACAAACTATTTACGTCAAATTAGCTACGTTTCTTGTATTGTGAAATGACTCGTTAAATTAGATGCGGTTTCTTATATGGTGAACTAGGAGTTGATCAACATAGCTTAAGTTTATCGGAAAACAAAATCTGTGTATTTTTATGGTTGTTGTTTACATCAAATAATGTCTTACGCAACTTTCTCACTGTATTATCAACCATCATTAACAAATAACTATGGACCAACAGAGATACCACATATATATCCACACTGTTAAACAAAAAGAGATTGTCAAATCAACAATCCAACCAAAAGAATATAACATAAAGACATGCCGTAACCCTGTGAAAAAAAAGAATGCTCAAGACACCTGGCTTCAACATTTCGGGCAAAAGATTAAATATTTTCAACAGGCAAGGAAAACCCAGGTTGCTTTCAACGGCGGCCGGCCCACAAAAAAAAAAGGAAAAGAAGGGTGGGGAAGGGGGGCAAGATCGCATGAGACACAAGAATGATGAATTTTGGCCTTAATTAAAGCGTTTTTTCCTGACGGGGAAAATATTCAGAAATAACCATCGGTTACGAAATGCTAAAGAGTAAAGGAAGTACCATGGCAAGAAGAAGATTCCTGGGACTGTGAAAGCGTTCCCAATCTCTCTCCTTAGCAAAATCGTCCATTTTCTTCTTCAGAAGTTCCAGAGAGACGCTCCCCTTCGCTTCATTTGCCATCTTCTCTTTCTTATTGGGATGCCTCTAGAAGAGGGAAGACTATAAATCTATTTAAAGAAAAAGGAGGCGTAGGCTGTTATTGCTTTGTTCTACTGATTCTGCTGCCAATTGTCTGTGTTTGTGGCTCAATATATAGAGGGATGGACCTGAGACTTAGACATGAAACACAACCTTTTGATACATGCACCAGTTTTTTTGGATGGTCCATCTTTATTTTAATAGTTATATTTGTTTGTCTCCCGTCTACCCTCTTTCGACCCTAACAATATTTTTTTTGATGTTGATAGAATATACTGATATAGTTTTTGATAAATTGAATAAAAATAAATAACTAAGATAAGAAAAGTAGCTCATCAATACAACAATTACATTATCCTATTGTCTTAGAGGCTCCCACCTATAGTGGGAAATATAAAGTCCGGATGTGCACAACGATACTCATGTATTAGAAACACACAGATATTGTTTCCCGACGACCTATAATAAAAATTGCGTCGTGTAGATCAATTGATACTTCATCAATGAACAAAAAAAATGTATTTATCATTTGACCTGTTTTAAAAATCGATAACGTTATTCTAATCAACACGTCACAATATTTAAAATAAATATTATTCGAATATTTTATATTATTTATATAAACAAGTAATCATCATCATCCGTACCCAGTATATCACAACGACAGCGAAAGCTATCGCTAGGGTCTGGGGAGGGTAAGTGGTAGGCAACCAATACCTCTATGCCAAGGGATAGAGAGTCTGATTCCAGTGAGACCTCCGGCTGTATATATACCTGCATAATTGACATAATAATAGAGATGATCTGCTAGTGTGTTAGTAAAAGGATTCAGGAAATACAAAGAAGATGCTTTTGATAATTTTGAATAGAATGTATTTCTTTTTGAATTTTTTAGATAGGGTGTCCAAGAATGGACCACATACGGAGGATGAGATTCTCTCACTGCACGGTGACTCACTCCATCTCTCACCACGTGGCACTTGGCAGCATGAAAAAGTGATGAGGTTGGATGAGGACCGTGTCAAGGTGTGACGTACGCGGTGAGAGAATATGGGTTAGGGAATATGAACCCCAGAGGGAGGATTCGATGGGGCCAGGGATCAGAAGGTCAGGTCACAAGCCTACGTGTCGCTGCAATCTTTGATTCTGCGTTGACATTAGATACCGTTGATGTGATCCACTGATCCTCCTCCCCATCGTAGATCTTCGTGGTGGGTCCCATTTCCTTTTGTTTGACCTGGCCGGTTTTACACACTTGCCGTTTTTGGGAAACGAAGAACCTACAAAAGAAAAGAAATATAGTAGTAAATATCGTATTTAAAAACTTGCCTTTCCTATAAAAAGAAGAACGTATAAAAGAAAAGAAATATCGTTGTAAATATAACAGATTAAAAACAAGTTCTCGTACACTGGTCTCCTATATTTACGTAGGGTCTGTAAAAGAAATGGATCATTTCACGAACGTATATACGCAGTCTTATCATACATTTTTTATGCAAGACGATTATTATATTTTTAAAGAAACACTAATGTATTCTTAAACTTGCATTCATTTTTTTTATTGTATCTTAGTTTATCCACCTGTGATCGATCTTATAACTATTCTTATTTCCTAAGAAAATGAAAAAGATGCTGCCTCTAACTTAAATCAGATTTTCATAAGAAAACACAATAAATTCATTACATCAAGTGAACTCCCATATTTGGCACCGGAGAAAGGAACAGTTTTATCTTTTTCCTCAACCGAACGGTAATTTTTTTTCTCCTTTTTCTTGCTAAGTTCTGAATGTATTGAGATGTTCAAAGAGATCATTGATGAATTTTATCTGTAATTCAAAGTGGTTAATCATCAACAAAATCCCATTCCATCCTTGATTCAACCACTGCGTTCTCTCCGACACGCTAAGACTTTAGACCATTTCAACAAATGTTTTGATACTACTAGGTGTTGCTTGGCAAGGTTTTAGCGAAGCATATTATATAAATGTTGGACATCCAAACGAGAGTGTTATGAAATAATGTGTTATAGAATGTCGTGTTATAAAATATTGTAATAGACACTTCGAAATATGTGTGGATGTCCAAAGATCATGAACATATACAATGTATTCCTATCCTATATGTCCTATAAATAGGACAATATGTTAAGAATATTAAGGGAAAAAAGAGAACTGAGGAGGAATGAAAATATTAATCTCCTCTCATTTTCGTCTCTCATATTGTAGTACTTAAGTTTATAAGTTATAACAAAGTCATAGTTTTAAGGATCTGAGATATATTGTTTAGGAAATTCATATATATTCCTAAAATAAACACTTCCGAAGTTAAAATGGCCTGCTTGTTTAAAACCTCAAATTATAAATTTGTACTTTAGATCTCTACACATGGTAATTATAAATTTGTAATAATTGATTATATCGTGTAAATAATTCGTTACGAGGATTAAAACAAATACCATATTGAATATTTTATATATCATAAATTGATAATTTATTGTACAAACTCTTTTCATTCAGATATTTAAAAATCATGATAACAAACATGTCTTCAAACAACCATTCTTATAATCATCATATTATCTTCAAAAATATTAACCAACAGATCTCTAACTGAATATACATACAAGGAACACATTACGTTAATAAATTGTATAGAAGTTGGAAACAATCCATCATATATCCTAATGACTATCATAATCTTGCAATATATAAATGCAGTCTAACACATACTCCATTCCCTAAGAACAAATCGAAAAATCAGATCTTAACATAGTAAATACTTGTGGAACATTAAGAGAGAGAAAAAATCATTTTCCGTTAATTGCGCAGTTTGTCTTTTATTCCAAATCTCCTCTTCCTCAACCCTCCGCCTCCTCTATTTCGTTTTCTGCAATAATTAGCACCTCTGAAATCAAAAACCAATCAGAATGGCAGAAGAAGAAGGTGAAGAGGAGTATCTTTTCAAGATAGTGGTAATAGGGGACTCGGCAGTGGGCAAATCTAACTTGCTCTCCCGTTTTGCGAGGGACGAATTCGACCACAATTCCAAGGCCACTATAGGGGTGGAGTTTCAGACCCAAGTTGTTGAAGTTAATGGCATAAACATTAAGGCCCAGGTTTGGGATACTGCTGGCCAAGAGCGCTTCAGGGCTGTCACTTCTGCTTATTATAGAGGAGCTGTTGGTGCTCTGCTTGTCTATGATATCACTAGGAAGACCACTTTTGAGAGTGTGAAGAGATGGCTGGAAGAGCTCAATAGTAAGTTAGAATTAATCTTATACCTATGAAAATGCTACCCAGTCATAAAGATTTAATCTTTTTTTTCTGGTGGGTTTGTGTTAAATCTGACAATGCTTTTCTAGATTTGCAGTTTTCTCTAATTTGGGGTCTTTCTTGCCAGTCCTCTGAGATTTTTTTTCTTATCAACCGTTCTTTGATTTTTGTTGATTGGAGAGTTCTTGATTTGTAGTACTTAAAAGTTTATTGCTTTCTCCAGTTATAGGATTTGATAATTCATAATTGTTTCGTTTGATGCCTCTCCTTGCTTCACGTCTTTAAGACTGATTCTTTTTTTTTTTTTTTTTG
>AP025042.1:41111740-41275372 GCA_036186865.1 Eustoma russellianum
TTTTTTTTTTTTTTTTTTTTGCAAACTTGGATTCTGTACGGATTTTACTTGGATATAGAGATTCTCTAGCTTACTAATTTAAGTGCTACTGACTCTGATTTTGAAATCATTTTGCATCTGGTCACATTTCAATCGTCACATATTCGTCCTTTTTTTGTTTTTATAACAAAATAAGAAGCTTTCTAACTCGCTGATTTCATTTAACTGTGTGGTCGAGCTTCTAACAGGTAAAGATTGATGGATTTGATACCTGCGTTTCCAAATAAACGTTCCAAGCTCTTCAATCATTGTTTTATCTTGTTGGAGAAAAGGGTGTTCCGTTTAGTGTCTATCCAGTGAAGTAACAACGGAAGAACACAACACGTATAACGCATAAATCGCTTGTATTAATATTCGGAAAATAACTCAAAACCGAACAAAGTTTCTTGGCTCACTCTTGGCACTCTTGCAATTATGCAAACACGCCTCACTCTTTGGTTTGGCTACTCACGTTGCTTACTCGCATCTATGACCGGCAACCCTTTGCTTATATAGGCCAACTATTCTAAGATAAACCAAATTCTACTTGGATTATATAAACATCATTAAAACAAATCCTAACTAGAATAGATAAAGACAACTTAAAGAATATCAAGACAATGACTCTATCTTTAATTCCTACTAATTAGAATCCAAATCTAACAAGGAAATTATCCAGCATCCAGTCCCTTTTAGTTATGAGTTATGAGTTTTGCAGCCTTGTTTTGATTTCACTAAGGCACAAGTGGAAGCTGCACACCATTTGTGGCTTCCCTAGAATCCAATATTTTGAAGTTTGACCTTGGTCCTTGTTCTAGTTGAAATGTTTATCTAAACATTGGTAGGTAGATATTGACTGGCACATTATTTTACCCAATGATAAATACATAAACTTCTAGGTGTGACTTGTATTTGACGAGGATTAATAAGATCGAGGATTTCTGTCACTATATGGGACATAGGAAGGCATTGTTTGGGAAATTCAATATGCCCGGAGTTTGGTAAGACCATGCCAGGAGGCAAGAGAAGATAAAACAGACGTTATCGGTGTACTAGTCTCGTGCGTTTGCGTAGGGTTTGGGAAGGAGAAATAGAAGCAACAACTACCATTTGGTATTTTTTTTTTTTGTTGGAGCTCCTTATTTGGAAAGTTATTAGATTGTTTTCTGCAGTAATATTATTTGCTGTATCATTTAGATCTCTATGCTTCATTGAACGGTGCCTACAGATATTTTCCTCTGATCAGAATTTGTCAAGAACTTGTATGTCTATACATGTGATGTTTGGTATCTAACAGAGTAATCCTGCAGCTCATTGTGATACAGCAGTGGCGAAAATGCTGGTGGGTAACAAGTGTGATTTGGAAAACATAAGAGATGTGAGTATGGAGGAGGGCAAAGCCATGGCTGAAGAAGAGGGTCTATTCTTTATCGAGACATCTGCACTCAACTCAATTAATGTGAAAACAGCTTTTGAGATTGTCATTCGTGAGATTTACAACAATGTAAGCCGGAAAATTTTGAACTCAGATTCCTACAAAGCAGAATTGTCTGTAAACAGGGTCAGCTTGACAAATGGGGTCGACTCATCGAAACAAAAGGGCACCTATTCGTGCTGTTCGAGATGATTTTGGTCTCATGATCATAGACTCTTAACAGAAGAGGTGCCCTGGAGCCCATGGATGCTCAATGTCAAGACAACCATGGTTGATAACGCATTGTTGTGAAACATTTAGAGGCATATACACAAAGTTAGCTTGCTTGTAATAGGATGAATTCTTGAGGATTCCTTGTCATTTCGTTTATGAACTGGGAGGTTATATTTGTTCAAGAAAACCTTATTCTTCAGTTAGTATATGGTACATACCGGTCTTATTTTACAAGCCTAAGTTACTATTTGGACTTGTCTTAATATACAAGTCGACATGTTGAACATGGTATAAATGGTATTAAGAGAAAGTGGGCTCTTTTACTACTGTCTTTTGATTGTAGATGTAGTTTCGGGAGAAAATATATCTCAGTAGGAAACATACTTGAATCTCTTTTACTTATTAGAATTTTTCGCACTGGGTCTTTTTAAATTTTCTTAAAATTGAACATTTATTGTCTCTTTCTTTTCGGTATACTCGAGTTTAAATCCTGAATTGTTCAATATCCTAACTTTTTTACTTATCTATTTTGTCTCTTGTAAACATTAAACATTTACTTTTCTATTTATTATTGTGTACATCGTCTTCACCGTTAGAGTTCTAATATTTCATGTTCCCAATCTAATATTCCTACCTAATATAGTATTTTCTCTCTTAGTATCTAACTTACGTCATAAGAGCTCTTGCTTATTTTTCACTACATTAAGGTTTTCTATGAGATGCACCAGTCCTAGATCAATTTTTGATGCATTCGGACCATGCGAAGAGAACCCTTGCTTATTTGACACTACATCCAAGCCCACCAGATACAGTGGTATTTGTCGAGACATCGTATTCGAACCATATTGTGCGTTCTATATGAGGAACATCAGATCACTAATGTAATTTGATGTCTGATCTACAATCATGTTTAGTGATAAAGTTTTATATTGGTTGTCAACCCAACGCAATCACAGGGGTGTAAATTTTTGAACTTTTGAACCAAATAAAAATGTAGCTCAAAAATGTACATGAGCATATTAACTTAGAACAAATAACAACCTTGTATGTTTTGTAAGCATTTTAAAACTGACAATAAAACAACAAAAATAAAAAAAAATGCTTGAAAGAGCACAAACAGCAGTATGAGTGAATGACATTTCAGCATCACAAACTTTGGCATGAAGAATGATGTAGCTCAATCATACAACTTAGACAAACACTACAGTACAATAGTATCTGATGAAATGATTAGGCAGCAAAAAGACTTGGATTATGCTATTTATATACAAATCAGACTAGAAGGAAATTAAAACTTTGCCTTGAGACTTTCTTGTTAGAATAAGCACTAAATAATCACAGTTTATGATATATAAATACCATAAACAACTGTCAAACAAGAATTGAATGAGAAAATACCTATAAGGAACATGCTCTGCTGGGGTCGAACACGTTTTAGGAAAACCAGTTCCACCACTTAATGAACCTCTCGAGTCAGACACCGACAAAAAATGTCCGACAAGAAATAAGTAACTTAGATTCAGAGAACCGTTTATATGATCTTGATGGTACTGATTTTGGTGATGTGGAGAATAAATATGAACATCATGCGTTTACTTTATCTCCAAGAAGAAACAGAAGAGTACCCCCTGATCGATACTCACTTGAGCATGTGCCTCGAAACTCCAAGTCTCCAATAAACACAATCAAAGAGAGAGTTGTGATAGTGTATGGGTTTTTTCAGCTACATTCATCTCATCAGTTATCTCCAGAACAGTATAGAAGGCCAACAATACAGTTAATTAGCAGAAGCCCATGGAAATAAAAATAGACTCCTTATAGAAAAAACATAACATATGAGAAATATGTATTATCAAAAAAATGAAACCAGTTGGATGCGAATGAGTGTTCACCATTAAATACAAGGTGGATGAATCGATTGAACGGTATAAAGCGAGACTAGATAGACATAGACATATGACATCGATTATTCTGAAACCTTCTTTCCAGTGGCTAAGATTGATACAATGAGGATGCTATTCTCAGTAACAGCAAATAATGACTGGACATTACTTGAGTTCGACTTCAAGAATGCATTTTTACATGAAAAGTTATAAGAGGAAGCATATATATGGAGGCACTGACAGGGTTCTCATAAGGATTTTGGAAAAAAAAAATTAAACTATGTAAATTTAAAAAGGCACTCTATGGATTGAAATAGTCGTGCATGGTTTGGAAGATTCATAGTAGCAATGAACCAAAATTGACATAAACAAAACGATGTTGATCATACATTATTCATCAAGATAACTGGAGCTTTGATCACTTACTTGATCATATATATGAACGATATGATCATAACAGGAAGTGATAAGGAGGAAATTGAGCGACTCAGGAAGAATCAATTAAAGAAGTTTCCGAAAAGAAGGATCTTGAAAGGCTCAAATATTTATTAGGAATTGAAGTTCTTCAATTAAATAAAGGAATCTTTATCTTATAACGGAAATACATATTGGACATACTAACTGAAACTAGAATGGTGGACTGTAAACCAAGTGACACCGTTGTGGTGTTAAATTAGAAGTTTTAGATAAAATAGATCGGAAAAGATACCAAAAGTTAGTAGGAAAGCTAATCTACCTGTCACATACCAGATTAGACGTTGCCTCGCAATAAGAGTGGTGAACCAGTTCATGCATGACCCTCAGGAAGAACACATAGAGGAGTCATAAAAATAATAAAATACTTGAAGGGTGCTATTATTGTTGTATACATATATAAGTGACTTAAGTTTATTTTATACAAAGTTTTTATAATTGAACGAATAAGAATTTTCTCCTGCTTTCTTTCTCTCTATGCTTTCGTCATCATATCTCATCAACTATTCCATTCTCAATTTTCTATTTTTTTCCTCATCAGTTTTCTTCCAATTCATCAGTTTTGACAGAACCCACAAAATCTAACATTTTCTTTTAGAAATTTCAATAGGAAAAAACTATCGTTTCTTGATAAATTTCAATAATAAGAATTCATTAAAAGATAAACTCTTTGTCATCTTATCCAATACACAATACACAAAGATATCATATTCGAGTTCCCGTCCCGACAAGGAAAAGGTTTACACGTCGTCATCACCTTCATACCATATCAAATAGCGGATAACATACACCCAGTCAATAAGGTCAAATACATCTCCGATTCTTTCATGTTTCCTTAATTCTCACATTAATCTCTGCCTCAACCGAAGTTGCCTTGTCTTTCGGAGCTCACTTTGACTCTTTTAAATCCTGTAAAATCAACTTCCCCCAAGGTACGAGCTCGAATCAGTCAGCTCCGAAATCTTAGAGGCCAAATCCATCGGCTTGAACTCAACTAACAAAATTCATGGAAGCACGAGCACGACGACGTCTTTCTGTTATTTCTTGGCATCTAAGTCCGAGGACCCAAAATCTAGAGAAGCCCAAAATAGTCGCGCCTTCGAGTTGTGCTTCTGACAAAGGAAGCAATCAGGAGGAAGAATGTATCTTCTGCAAGATTGTTCGGGGGGAATCCCCTGCTTTAAAGGTGTTCTTTTTCTTGATCTTTGTCTTCTAATTGTTCGGTACTTTTGTTGTTCCTTCGATAATATTTCTTGTATGAATTTGTCTGTGGATATGATGAGTTTACGTGGTCACCCGTATCTAACCCTGACTACCACGTGTCAGTGTCAAGCGGTCACAAAAGATGAGAAAAAAAGGGGGTTAGAGGATCCAACCCCATTTGAATTGGTAATAGTGGTTCAGTTTTCTAAGAAAAGGTTAAATTTTTATTGGAGAAGAGGAATTAACCTTTTTTTAAAATTACTTTCCCCCTTCTCTTGTTTATCAATGCCCATAAAATCTTTACGTTTTCATCATGTAGCTAGATGTATTTGAGCGATATTACGGGTCCTGGGAACCTATAAATGATTTGGAGGATAGAATGGACGAGTCAGCTTCTCAACAGTATCTTAGTTTTGGGAGCATAGTTATAATTATCTGAACACAAAGCTGTATTATATTACCATGTTTTAATTGGCATTTTTTTTTATCATTTGACCCCAGATGCAAGAAGGTAAATCCCTTTTGCTTCCATCAGATGATGTTCATTCCCGTGTCTAAATGAACCTAATTATTCTTTTTCTCTGTTTTTTCCCCCTTCAGTTGATTAGCCTACTGATTCTGTGGTTTTGATTTGTGGACAGATTTATGAAGACGATGTTTGCCTCTGCATTTTGGATTCTAATCCCCTGAGCCTTGGGTAAGGTAACATGGGTAAGGTAGTTGTCTATATTTTTATGTCACTTTTCCCCTCAAAGATTTAGTATTTATGTTCAGAGTTTATGTGGATATGATTGATGCAATCGTTACACTAAGCTATGAGCATTTTACGATTCTAAAGTAGTTCATGTAGTCATTAATAATTCATATGGTACCAGCCTAGTTGTCTTGAGGTGTGAACTGTGAAAGGAGTACATCGAATGATTAGTCAAAGAAAGAGGGGAAAAGAAACAAAGGATCAGGCCTATGGCTTTTCTTCTGAGCACTAGATCTGCTCTCTTTCTCTGTCTTTGTTTTGTTTATCTATTGATTGGATAAAGTTATGTGATAGAAGCTGAATAAGCTCTAATTTGCAATTTTATTGTAGCTGTAGGTATACTAAGTCTTCTCTTTTTTCCCCTTTTCCTGTTTTGGTTTTTGGGCTTAGATGAGATAATTAACTGCTGCAATCTTTATTCAAGTTTTGGATTATATCTTTCTGCAGGCACTCGCTTATCATTCCGAAGCTTCACTATCATTGCCTGGAAGAAACTCCTCCAGAGGTGAGACGTCAAGCATACTCACTCTAGTTTCTTGCAGTTCTTGTTCTACATTTGCTCATGTTGTACAAGTGATCCCGAACACCTTTCTTGCAGGTTGTAAGCGCTATGTGTTCAAAAGTACCCTTCATCGGTAAAGCTGTTATGAAAGAAACTGGTTCTGGTGCGCATTTTTCTTCTGTTTTAGGTGCTTTTCTACTGTAATTTTCATGTCAATTATTGTGAGTTGGTGTCCTCCAAACTTTCTTTGATTTTATGCCCTCTATACTGATGCCAGAAACTGATCATTTTGCACTCTTTGCTGGGGATTGATTCTTCTCAAACAGGAGCGCTTCTGATTATCGTCAGACACTAGTATGAGGGTAGCTTAATTATATGCTTACTAGGATCCCTAATAGTTTTATGGTGGATGGAGTGTCGGTTGTTTGGCTAGGGTTGAAAAAACGTCTACTTCAGTTGGACTTCCTGTGGAAATCCATTTTAATACCCAAATAAGATTTTCTACCATTTATACCACCAAAAGTCCTTGTAGAATTCTGTCCCCCCCCCCCGCCTCTTGATTCAGTTACTTGACTTTGAGTTTCCATCCAACTGTAGACTAATGCTTATCATCAATCCTGTAGCGCACTAAGGTTATTTTGATACTTGTGATCCCTACTGTTTGCAACACGTCTTCAAGTGCTGCATTTGTTTTCTTGTAGAAGCTTAACTAGTCCCCCCCCCCCCTGCATGAAGGGTCCTCCGATATTACTGTTTATGATTGCTTATTGTGTTTTTCCATTTCCAATGGAGTTAATGACTCACTAAATTGGTTGCACTTCTTATATTGTGAAGTAGCAGTTGATCGACACGCAATTTTCATTATGGGTCATGAGAAACAACATCTATGTGTTTCTAATACATGAGTATGGTTGTGTATATCCGACTCCCCTACCCTGCCACAGGCGGGAGCCTCTAAGGCAATGAAGTAATGTTGTTGTTGATTGCTTATTGTGTTAACAGAGGTTTTGTGCATCCATGATTGTGAATAATGTTAATTTTGCTGATGTTGAGTCATTGTATAGATTCGTTCAACCTATTGGTTAACAATGGGGCTGCAGCTGGCCAAGTCGTATTCCATGTAAGTTGCTTGAAAACACCAACACTGCTCTGGCATTTTGAATCGAACTACAATGGCTGGATCACGTACTTAAAACATTTTTCGTTCTTGTTGAATATCAGACTCACATTCATATAATTCCACGTAAAGCGAGCGATTGTTTGTGGACATCTGAGGTGCATTCTTACTCTTGGTTCCCTTTTCCGGTGGTGGTTTGAACATCACTAATAAGGTTTACTGTCTGCAGAGCTTGCACAGGCATAGGTTGAAGTTAGATCAAGAAGATATGCGGCTTGCATGCAGTATTCGTGATAGTATACGATTCACAAATACATTCGAAGAGAGCAATTTCAAGGATCAACCATGATGCAAAACCACCTGGATACATGCCTTGTTTATAAATTGAGTTGATATCTGTAACATTATAGGATTTTTGCTACATTTGAAGGTTTTTCTTCCTCAGTATATATGATATAGCAAGTTAAAAGCAACGTTTTGGAAATTTTCATTACCTTTGCTTGCTTTTACAATGGGGATTCCTTGCCTCCCGTGCACTTGACTATATAAACACAATCACATAACCATATTGATTTAGAGGCTTCCGTCTATGATGGGTTATGGGGGTCGGATGTACGCAACCATACCAATATGTTAGAAACACATAGGTTGTTTTCCGATGACCCATAATGAAAATTACGTCAAGTTGTGTCCATCAACTGCTATTTCACAATATAAGATGCGCAGCCAATTTAGGTAGTCATTTTGCTTTATTCCATCATATTTCAAAGTTAAAGAAGGGTGTGTCATTGACTCTATTGGAAATGAATATATATATATACATACATATATATATATATATACATATATATATATATATATATATATATATATATATATATATATATATATATATGAAAAGGTTTTAAAATAGTCTCAAACTTTCATTTTATTTCTTTTCACTCTTTTCCAACCTCGTGGTTAAGGATAAATTTCTTTTATTTTTCTGGAATCGTCATTTGAGCAAGATGAGGTTTTATAACTTTAGCTTCTTATTACATAAGTTGAAGAACGTATCTCACTCTAACTTCATCGTACCAAGCAAACTTGCTCTCAACTCTTTCCGGTTACACCCCTTCAGCGATTTCCATATGTCCAAGATTTTTGAAGTTAATATAAATAGCTAACTATGAAAGACAATAAGCGCAATTAAAAAAAAAAACGAGAATATGTAATATAAAAACCTCTTGTAGCCCGATAACAGACCATTTGAACAGAAGAATGTCCCTTTTTTCATCTACCAATTGTTCATTATGACACTAACCTGATTAAAAAAAATGAGAATATCGAATCTTACCATATAATGGTTGTATTTCATTAGATTATCCTTTCATTCAAGGTGTTATTTTCGTCTTCAACTTGTTCTACTGGATTATGGATATTCAAATCTTCGACCCTATACTGTAATTTTATGGATATCAGGACTTTGGTCTAGTATCAATGGAAAATCCATGTTGTACGTGCTTATAAATTCGAATTGTTCATCTCTTAGAACAAATTATAACTCGAATAACAAATCAACACTATGTGTTGAAGCATAGAAGAGAAACTTTCGTCTACTCTATGCGACCAAAATTCCAGAATTGAACTTTTGCGTCCACGTCTTTGAGAGCCTTAATCTGGAAATCGCCTCAGGAAGACTAAACTTGCTTGGAAATTGCACATCCAATTTTTGTTTGCTAGAGTATTCATCGTCTTCTTTGTTGGCGCATATTGGCGTTTGTTCGTTGTATACTCTGGGCGTAGGATTAGGTAGCAAGACATAGGTTTGAAAATGTCCCCAAAGGTAGCTGACGCGGCGGCTGCTGCCAAACAAGCGGAGCAGCTGAAGCAAGAAGGGAACCATTGCTTTAAGAAAGAGCGGTTTGGTGCCGCAATCGATGCTTATACCGAGGTACTTTCTCATGCACAATTATGGTGGTGCCAGCCGATAATGCGGTGGTAATTTCGTAACTTCTATATGATTATGCCTTTTCTCATGGATGGACTTTTAGGCAATCGCTTTGTGCCCTAACGTGCCTGTTTATTGGACCAATCGAGCTTTACGCCACCGAAAGAGGAAGTATGTATCGTTAGATTTCATTTTATTTTTCTTCTTTGTTGTCCAATCGTGAATATTGAGTTCGTCTTTTCTTCGTTTATTTGTTTAAAAAAGAGCAGGCTTATGTTTATTGTGAACTTGTGATGTTGTAGTGATTGGAAAAGAGTGGAGGAGGATTGCCGGAGAGCTATTCAACTTGATCAAAATTCTGTCAAGGTATGGAGGACTAAATTCTGTGCTGTTTTGCTTCTTCATAGAGTTTTTACTTCATTTTATGGCGTGTACACCGCAAGTTGTTGTGTAAGATTATGGACGGGTGTACTGTGCTGTCGTCCATGCGATCAATTATAGTAGGTTTTCGTTAAATTCTTTGATTTTTATGAGGATCTGTTAATTTTCTTCATCTTGATTTAACCATCTCTTTTTGTTTTGACTAACTCTTTTTTGTTTTGCTATGACTTACTGAATGTGTGTCCATTATCTCAACTCTCAAGTGGCCATCATTTGCTTAAATTTGGGACTTTCCTAACCGAAAATATTTCATTTTTGGGAGTATACCATTTTTAGGAATAGTATTTGACTCCACAAGATGAAAATCTGTATCAGTTCACATAAAATTAATGGGTGGAATTTTCCAATATGTTTTGGCTCACAAAATTGAAATTCACTTTTTGCATTTAACTTCTGTTAAGCTGCATAGCACGTACCAATCATTCTATCACCTCATTTGGCTGCAAGGCTAAAACTGCATATGATCTCTGTGTCTTTTGTGGAATTGTTAGTTTAAATGTATCTGTCATTTGATATTCTGTTCTTATTGGATTAGTCAAACAAAAATTTTCTTTTGAAGTTTTACGGCGCAATTATGTATGAGGTGTAATTAATGTTCAAAATCTCAGAAGTATTTAGAATTTTGATGGTAATTACATTGATTTGCTGAGTGAGAATTAGTTGGACATATAGTTATAGAAAATATGAGTCGGTTCTAGCTTTTTGGGGTCCTTTTTATTATTATCATTAATATTATTTTGACAAATATAACCCATGCAGCTAGAGGATTATGTATTATATGCTATATATTAAGTGCACATAGTTGTTTTTTATCTGTGAGTCTGGATAAGACATGTTGGGTGAGAGTTCAATAGAATATATTTATTTCATGATCTAGTGGGCTTAATCTATTAGTGGGAGCTTGAATTCATTTACATTCTGTTGAAGAGTAAATCAAGAAAAATGTTCATTCATATTATTGTCACTTTTCAGTAGAAAAAGGAACTATTAAATAGAACAAATTAAGGCGGCCTCGAGAGAATTACATTAATTAACAGTTTACCCGGAACATAATGTATGAAAAGTCAACTAGGACAATATTTTTGAGACGGAGGAAGTATGACGTAAAAGAATAGAATCTGGCTACTCCGCAAGTTTCCAAATTTATTCGATGAGTGTTGTTCTGTAAAGTGATTGGTTAGAACCCTTGATACATTTGGAAGTATGCGATGTTTCAGTTCTGAGGAGTGGGCTTATTTGCACGATAAAGTTGGAACTGTCGTTCTCTGATGCGGTGAGTGGGAAATATTATTTTGTTTCTTCTTTTTGATTTTTTGGGTCTTTTCCTTTTTCTTTTTCTTTTTGGGGTTAGAGGAATAGGGGGTTGAGCAGGACAGGGGAAAGGAATGTGGAAGTACTGATGTTAGAGAGTAGATGGAATATGTCCAGCAAGAAGGCATCTCAGATCTGTTTTGAAAGCTGTGCCAGACTGTAAAATTGAAAATTCTAGCAAAATATTAAGCTTAATCATACTTTGGGTTAAGCATCGGTAAAATTTCAGTTTCTTTCTGGATTTGGGCTCTATATCTGCCTTTGACCTTATCTAATACTTTTTTAACCCATAATTTTAGTTCACCAGCTTGAGTAAACTTGTTGAGAAAAGAAGAGTATTTTAGAACTGAAGAAAAGAAAATAAAATAGGACAAGCTATGCTATTTGATGGGAGGGCAGTGGTAGGATTGGGTATGTGGTGAAGAAAGAAAACAGGACATTTGTATCATATCCTTTACTATTGCAAGTACGCAACACTACTTCTAATGTTTCGGTCCTCTAGTTTGTCTCAAATATGCAAATCCATTTGGTGTGAGTATCTGCTTGGATCTAATACTGGGTTACAGGTGCATAGCCTCTGAATATTTCTAGATTATCTCAAGCCTGTCTTTCCCATTTCTCAAATTCAGAAGCTATTCTAGCTTATATACATCTATTTTTTGTCTTTCCCTCATGGCATGTTCAGACATACATCTTGGTAAGTAGAGAGAGAGGATAGTATAGGGAAGTGCACAGAAAAGGCATGTTAACAGATAAAGAGTGCCTGCAGTTGCTTATATGTTTCGAAAGCATCATGTGCCCTACTATATGTTTGTCTAGTGTTGCTAATTGTTTATTTATTAATATTTTCAAGGAAAGCCCTTAGAAAATTTTAAGAGGCAAGTTTAGGTTTAATATGTCCACGCTTGGAAAAAAGGGGTTTACTTCATCCTAAACCTTGGGAGTTCTACATTTGGCAAGACATACTAGACTGGCTAATTGAGAGCACCAGGACCACTTGGAGTCCAAAATTTCAAAAATAGTTACTATATGTTTGGGATATCTTCTGCTGTGCATGTGATTTAGAGAGAAAGAAATCAAAGATTCGACCAACACAGTAGAAAGGATTGCCAAAGCACTATCAAAGTGATACTCCAAAACATTAGATTTTATGAATCTTTTTGGAGCAGCATCAAAAGAAATAAGAAGAATTGGGAACTAGCCATAAACCTTGCTTTATTCATGAATGTTTTTAAGTGACAGGGTTTATACATGCTTTCTTCCCCCTTTTTTGTACTAGGTTTTGGCTGATAGGGGTATATATGCCCTTTTTCCATCGGAACTTGGACAAAGCTTTTGTCTTGGACTTTTGTTGTGAGGCTGCTTAGGTGCCTAGCTTCCCTATGTATTTTGACTTGGGCACCTTGCTAGCCACGTCTACTGGATAACCACTATGTAAATTTGCATCCATATTAAATTTTAAAATCACACACAAAAGAAAAAACATTTTTTCTTCAAGTGCTGTAGTTATTTTTTTTTAAATTTTGATATGGTGGATTACTTGAGAAAATTAAGCAAGTAAATTAGGAATTGTGTTCTATTATGCATCTTGATGTAGTATTTTTGCATTCCATGGGTTTGAAACACTTGCATGGGTGGTATATGAGGGACCTTTTGAAGATTCATTAGAAGATACGTATGCAATATAAGGATCCTACATTATGCACTTGGCCTCCATGTCAATTAGGTTCTTCATGTGGATGTTCTATTCTATGTTTAGTATTGTGGTTCTGCTAAAGATGTTGCGTTGGATGCCTTTCATCACATTTGATTTAGTAATACCTTCTTCAGGAAAATTGGGTGAAATTTTGTGGGAAGGATGGTCAAGATAGTGATTGCTCTTATTGTCATCATAAGGGTTTTCATACTGTGGAAAATCTGCTCAGCAGCCATGGGTACTTGGCATGTCTGCATGGAGGGACTTGCCACTATTATTCATAAACTTCTGTTTCTACTCATCTATTTGTGTTATTTTCAAAAGTGAAGTTCTTGTTAAAAGAAATCTTAATGGGTGACCGAACTTTTACCAATGGACGCTTTCAAACATTGGACAAATTGAATGAAGGTTTTGAAATTCTAATGTCTAGTGATAACTGTGTTGTAATTGCTTGGTCAGTAATTCACCCTACTTTGAAGCAAACACTCTCATGCCTATCTCCACGGCACGGCCTTTTTATTCACCCTACTTGAAGATGAATGTTTATTTGTTTTGGATTTATAACAGATTTTCTGGTTAACGAGTTTACTGTGTGGCTTCAGCTAAAAGTCTTCCATAAAGATTCTATATTGTAAGATGTGAAGGCTTTGGCTTTCATGAATCAATTAGCGGTGTGGTGCATTTGCCAAATCCTAGACTTCTCTATGTCATGTTTGCTTATCTGATTGAAAAACGTCCTTACTTGACAGGCTCATTATATGCTGGGTCTTGCTTTGATGCAAAGATTAGAATATGCTGAAGGAGTGAAGGAATTAGAGAAGGTATGGTGCTTGTATTTTCTTTTGGTACATTTTATATGATGTTGACGTTGATTATTCATTTTAGTTAATATCCAACTTGCGTGGTTTTTATTATAATTTTTCTTGAGCAGTTTCTAGTATCTTAAATGACATATGTAATATTGTGATGGTGTTGCAGAAGTTCACTTTGTAAATCAATGAAATGATACCTTGAGTAATAATTTCTCTCCCTTGTTTATATGTTTGCTTTTGGTAACAATACGTTAGTGTGATAAAGAGAGTAAAACTTGGATACCTATAGTATGTGCATTAGGTGGATGGTGGAAACTTTTATTCTTACCACGTAGCCTGGAAGTGCTTAAATTATGTATTCTTGGGAATAGAAATTTATCCTTTGACCCTTGTAATTTGTTGATGTATTTGATGTTGTCTAATTATTCCATCACTGCCAACATAATTTATCTGTTGTACACTTCCAGACTTGGTCATTTATCAAATGAAACGGATATCTAATTAAGATATCTTTAGGCGATGGATCTTGGGAGGGGTGCTACTACTTCACATGGTTACATGGTAGAGGAGATCTGACAGGAGCTTGCAAAAGCAAAATATTTGGAATGGGAGGATAAATCTATCAAGAGATCTTGGGAGCTTCAAAAGCTGAAGTAAGTGCTCTGCTTTTGGTGTCAGTGCCGATTCTTGGATGATATGGAGTAGCAGTTGACTCGTAATAATAAACTTAAGCATGTTTGTGCAATTTATGTTGTAAATGTGCATCAGGTAAACCAGCGAAGTCGCTCTCAAAGAGAGACTTTTGAGAGGCTGTTCTCAAGTTGATGAGGTTTTAGATGAGAATCATCATCATCATCATCCATACCCAGTACATCCTAACAACAGCCAAAGCTATCGTTAGGGTCTTGAGAGGGTAAGTGATAGGCAGACAATACCTCTGAAGAGTCGCCTCTATATGTAATAATAGAGATATGATGTGCTAATGTGCTCTATATATACCTGCATAAATGACATAATAATAGAGATATGATGTGCTAGTGTGTTAGTGAGGGAATTCAGTAAATACAACACTAAATAGAATGTTACAAAATGCTGAAAATCGTTACAAGCAGTTGAAGACGACACCCCTTCCGAGGTGAGCCTTGAGAAGTTCCCTTGTAGATTGATTCCTACTTTATTAAGCAAGTAATATTTCTTTTTCTTGCCACTGGGCCTTTCAGGTTCCTGATTATCTGTGCTGTAAAATTACACTCGATATTTTTCGTGATCCAATGATCACTCCTAGTGGATTTACATACGAGAGGGCCGTGATACTTGAACTCTTGCAAAAGGTAAAGATATTTTCCACAATTCCACCCTTTGCATTGAAATAATTGCTTTACGCTTGCGTCTTTGTTAATCTGTTGTTGTTTTGATTTAGGTCGTTAGCTTTGATCCAATAACTCGTCAGCCACTATTTCAATCCCAGTTGGTTCCAAATTTTGCCATGAAAGAAGCGGTACAAGCATTTCTTGAGAAGCATGGCTGGGCTTGCAAGATGGATTGAACTTTCCCAGCCTCTGGTTTTCTGTAAACATCAACAATGAAGGTGGAGTGTGTTCATTGCTTGGAAGTGACAGCATCGCTTCACTATGGACCATGTAGCATACTGTTCTGACAACCGTTCCCATTCGCGGAAATCCAAGGTAATGTAGATGTAGAAAAAGTTGTATAGGGATACAATTCTTGTAGGTTATGTCAGGCTTATTTCTTGCAGTAACACCTAAAGCATTTATGATGCTCTCTCACCTTTTGTTTCTGTTAGATGGTCTTTTGGAAAGTATAGGGTGGGTATGGTAGGGAAATTCCTGGTCAATCAGCCGACTGGAAGTGAATGATAATGGTTCTTGTGTTCACTCAAAAGTGCTAATGCTGTCATTTGAAGTTCAGCTATTGCCTGTTTGATAACCTGTGTTTGAACCTGTATTCCTCTTACTATGTTCACTTGCTGACCTGAAAGGAGTGAATTTGGGTTTTGTATCTGCCGACACACGGTGTCTTTTGTTACTTCTTCGATTCTAAAAATGTTATCATATCAATGCATATACATTTTTGTTAAGTGACAATATAAATTCTTCAGAGTATATTGGTGTTAATTGAATGATCTAGATCTTTTACTAAAGGTTGATGTGGAAGTTGAGGCCATTGGTAACGTGCTGATGACGTTTTGCATGCCCATTCATAGTGGGCTAAAGCTATGGCGTTCCACGATCATATTCTGCCCTTGGCAGCATTCTGAAAATGATGGGATTGTAGAAACAGTTTGTATTGCATGTCTAATACAAGTTGATTATAGTCAAGGCTTCAGCCTATCAGGAAGCAATTTCTCCGTCAGCATGGGCACAAATACTGCAGAAATCCAAGGTGCTCTGTCCCAAAACAGCTGTATGTTGTCTTTTTAACTACTTTACAAGTAACATTTGGTACCATCTCTAGTGATGTTAACTTGAAGTGGTAGGTTATCAACAACTGGTTGGTTATGATCCTCTCACCTAATACAGTATAGACGAATTGATCTCAGCCCCCATGTGTTTGTTGTACAAGTCACCTGACCAGTATAGAGGAGTACAATTTTTACTATTGTTATGGCCTTATACAATAAAGGACGTTCTCAGTGTACTAAGTTTTTACGTTTGCGCCCGGATCGTTTTGCGATAAAATAGAAAATAGAGAAATTCAGTCATATGACTCGTATTATAGATAACTAAAGTGTGCAACGCACAAGAAGATTGGCAATTTGAATCGAATGAGAGGAGAGAAAATAAGACTATGGAATTCATACTCTTTTTGTTCGGGATTTTACTGTCGGGAGATTCATATTCATTGACAGAGGCCGACGTACTTTCATATCTTTTTCATTTTCTCATTACAGTTTCTTCACGGCATATTTTTGTAAACACAATTTAACTACACTTTTAGAAACGAATTCATATCAGAAATATAAAATGATATTTTCATTTTAAAAAACCTATTGATGACTAGAATATTTAATTGCTATGTATAGATATAACTAATCTTTGGACTCTGGCCCCCTAAGAGGAGGCCTACCCAGCTGTCTGCCGACAATCTTGCACCTTGGCAACCTGCAGAGACGGTAATTACTAATTGCTACTAAGTACTAACATGTGTGTATTAAAAAAAAAAAAAAAGAAGTACTACCATGTGAATTATCCAATCGTTTTCTTGGCTTAACAAATAAAGCAATCCTGGTCTTCATAAGTTAAGAGAAGCCGAATTTGATTGGCTTTATTTATATGGTGTTTGAATTCATTGCGTCACCTTTTTTTAATTTTTTATTTCTACATACACAACATGAGATCCAAATCGTGTTTGATATAAGAACACAATAGCTTTTTTTTTTCAACTGAAATTGTAAAAAACGATGAAAAAAGACCATGTATATGAATGGAAGAAATGCGTAAGCTTTCTCCAGTTAGGGCTGAAATCAAATCATGCGGTGTTAGAGGTGGCTATTTAAGAACCTTTTTTAGATTTAGTTAAAAGGGCTTTCCGGTGTATTAAGCTCATGCATTTGTATTTGGTACAAGAAGAGACAGATCGCAAAATATATGCAGTCTTATCCTACACTTTGTGCAAGAGACTGTTTCACAGGCTCGAATCCATGACCTCGATATTGCAAAACAATAACGTTAACAATTGCTATAAGACCCGACCGCCCCTTTTAGATTTAGTTGGATCTCTTAAATGAACTTGAAACAATAAAAAATCGAGCGGGAAGCTGACGAAACGCGAGACTGGCATATAGACCTGATAGGATACCATACAAAAAAAGCCAGTACCTTATCCAGTTCAGACTTTCAGGCCAGAAGGATAATTTATTCTATTTCTCAATTTCAATCTTCACACAGATGTCGGAGTGAGACACAACAAGAGTATTTTTATTTGACTAAATTTAATTTTTTTTATTTTTTTATAAAATAATATGTCAATTGCATGCAGACAAATGAATAAGAATATGGCATATCCTTAAACGAAAATACTTGACCACAATGTCCTACTCCGATATAGAGAAAAAGTGTTGAAGGCAGTCGCCCACAAAATACTCTTTTCAGTATCAAAAATACTGTTATAAGTTCTGTTTCAATTTTTTTTAAAAATATTGTTCAAAGTTAATAGTATCATGATAAATAAAGTTTTATACTGCTCTTTCAATTAATACTTATATGATTTTCCTAGTTTAATCAATTAACTGATTAAAGATAGAATATTTATAATTACCAATATATTTAATTTTCTTAAATTATCCTCAACTCAAACTAATACTATTTTTGGAAGGGATAGAATAACATTTACGTTCAAAAAGGACAATATAGTTCTTGACCAATGCTGTAGGTTTGAGACGAGGGAATTATAGCGATTATATTCATGTTTTCAACTTTTCGTTAATGATAAGCAAGGTATCTAATACTCATGACAATGACTAATCTTCTCAAAATTAAACAACTAGCCAAGAAATTTTCTAACTATTTTCAAATGGATGGAAGTTAAAACATCACCAGACTTTGAATAATGTTTTATTATTATACAATCGGCAATAGGGTAATGTTGTTAATGTATTATACGATCCAACTCTTGAGCCTCAAAACGAGAAGGGGTTGATGTGGGAGGGGTATTTGGGAGTAGCATCCCAATTGGTCAATTTCATATCTTTCCCTATCTTCAGTGAACAGTTTGGTTCAGTGGTAGCTTGCTATGCTAGGTGATATCTTTCTTTTGGATTAAAAGACGAAATCCCTTGATCTGGGAGCTCACACTGCTCCGACTCTATAAAGCTTGTGGAGGATGTTAATCAGGTGTCCAGCGGCTTCCTAGACTGGTAGGCTGTACACGAGGACTTACGCAAGGTGCCACTACAAACTAGTAGAAGTGGAGCAATTGTCCCCTACGGACTATCAGAAGTAGCGCACCCATACCGCGAGTGTCCCGGATTGAAACCGTTACTTTCTTGGGAGCAATACTCAACCCGACTACCAACTAGACTACGTCATGGGAGGCGGGTACTACATTAAACACCACAACACCATGTTTTAAACTATACACCATTTATTTTTATTTTTTTTTGAGGCAACTATACACCATTTAATAAGGCCACATTTCTTCCGAGTCTTTGGCTCTTTTCTATGCAAAAAGGCAGTAGCAATTCAACTACTTGCTAGTTTTTAAATAAAAGAAGAAAAAAACAGCTCACTAATGACTTATAGTCTAGTAAGTATTTTCACGTCATCTTGCCTGTGCAACCAACGCTGTGGGCCTCAAGTCCCCCCCCCCCCCCCCTCCCCCAGTCAATTAAGGTGGTGGTTGCTGATGTTGCCACACTGGCTAAGATCGAAACTTTACGTTTATAAGATTTTGGATTTAATTCTTCCGGGGTGCAGCTTCTTTCCAACTATATGATGAACTTTCCAACTATATGATGAAATAAATTAAAATGACTCACTAAATTGGCTGCGCTTCTTATATTGTGAAGTAACATTTTATCTTGACGTAATTTTCATTATGGGTCATCGAGAAACAAGCTATATGTGTTTCTAACACATGAGTATGGTTGCGTACATCCGACCCTCCCATACTCTGCCATACACAGGAGTTTCTAAAGCAATACTCTGCCATACACAGGAGTTTCTAAAGCAATGAGGTGAGGTTATTGTTGTTGTTTTAGGCCAAGATGGTTTTCAACTATGGCCCCCTAACTTTGTTTTACTTCACTCACTAGGGGGGGGGGAGGGGGGGGGGGGAGAGAAAGGGGCCTCCAGTGTGCTTCTTAAATCATTGGATTTTACAAAGATGAAGCTAGTAAGTTTGTTCCCCTTCAGGCGACATAAGGATGGCACGGGTCAGATGAATTTGGAATACAGCAGCTTGCAGAAAGAAGTACGACCTTGGTCTATGAGCAGCAAATGTAACATGCAAAATACATAAATATAAACCAAACAGTCTCTCCACATTGGTTATTACTTTATACAGAAGAGTAATGTCTCAAGTTGAAGGCATCTATTATAGATTATTCACAGTCATCATACTCCCAAAATCATATACTAGTAAACAGAAACTAGAAATTTTGGAAAGGCTAAGATAGGATACGAGGATGAAGGATTTACAAAATTTCAGGCAGCAGACTTGATCACGCTGTATGGATGAGAGCAACAGCTCTATTGAGTCTCTCAAGAATGCCGCTGGCCTTTCTCTTGGCTCTTGAAGTGCCATTTTGTGCTAGCTGAGAAATTGTTCCATAACTGATCTCTTCATCCCTCATCTCCTTCCATTTCGTACGATCATTGGAACAGATAGTATATAGAACCGCAATGCAGTTCTCCTTACTCCGCGCACAGGACGCCTCCCTTAGTACATTAAGCAAGCATGGAACTGCTCCAAACTCTCCCATTTCTTCCACGGCTTTCTGAATGGTTGATAGCATGGCAAGGATGGCTAATAGCTCATCCACATGCACTCCGCTCGTTATCTGCTTTAGTATCACGCCCACAACACCATCTCTCACAGCTCTTGTTCTGTTCTCTTGCAGAATGCAAAGACTAAAAACTGCTGAAGCGACATCTTTCATGATCAGAGGATGCCCCTCGTCTAAGAGGTCAATAAGAGGTTTCAAGGCTCCAGATTTCCCTATAAGTGCTTTATTGGAGTCGAGAGCAGATAAAGTAAAAAGAGCAGCTGCTGCGTTACTCCTCGTTTCAGTAGTTCCACATTGCAAGGAGTGAACAAGAATAGGAATGACAATTGGATTTTCTGCAACAAGCTTTTTATTGCTGTCATGAATGGACAGATTCAAGAGTGTGGTGATTATGTCCTCTTGGAGATCAAGTTGTGCATCACTCAAAGACTCGTTTTGAGACAGAGGCAAGAGTAATTGGCTAACAACATCAGGAGATTCACCAAATAGTGCCCTGAATGAAGGCAGCCTTTTAGTCAAGGACCGCAATTCCTTGGCAGCTACCTTCTGATCAGACTCAGAAGAGCACAACTTGTTTAGCAGAGCAGTAAAAGAATGTCTATCAGCTTCCATCAACCTATCATAATCGGATTGCGGAACAGGATCTGGCAACTGGATTCCATTATTCTTGCACCATTGACATATCAAGTCACGAATCAAGTTATTTGGCGTAAGAATAGTATGAGAAAGTATTCGTTGTGTCCGGGGGCAAGTTGTATTTCCAGCTTTTAACCAATTCTGAATGAACGGCCTATCATAGGTCTGTGAGAAGAATGGTAAAACTCTGAGCCCAAAGTAGGCAGAACAATAGGAACTTGCATTAAATAGATAATTTTGATCTTCAAGCAGAAACAAAAAAATGTCAAGAATAAATTCTAGCATATTGTAAATAGTACTCATGAACAACAAAGATGTGTGCAGCATCTATAAGGACATTATTTTATTATACTCCTTCCGTCCCAAAATATAAGTAACTTTTCAACATAGTATAATTTACACAAACTGGACTTATATTTTGGGACAAAGGTAGTACTAAATTCTTCACAACATGGAAACTCAGTCAGAAATGGTTTCAGAATAAAATTAAAAAAAAGCAGCAGAAAGGTGACCTATTATTCTCTGTACAGTTCTCCAGTTTCAGAATTAACAAAAGATATGCTTCAACTAATTGTTTCTGCAAAATGAAAGCGGATTAAAATCTGATACACTTATAATAATTATAAGACTTAAAGACAGACCAAAATATCAATGGATTGCAGCACTGCAGATTCACAAAACAGCCAACAAAGGACAGCGTTGAAGAAGTCCATTTAAATCTTCAAAGACACATCGTTAATCCAGGCACAGAACACGAAGTATCTGAACATCAGGCCAAACAAAGATTCACTGTTTGCCCATAAGGCCTCCCCATTTGGGTTTTTTTTTTTTTTGGTGGTGGGGGGGGGGGGGGGGGGGAGTGTTTTGAGGATTCGAAGTTGCCCTGTTGTCTTTCTTCCTATTGATGATCTCTATTTCTCCAGGAGTCAAAAGAAACTTTTACAATAAAGGATCACACAACTGCCACCTCAGGGAAAATTATAAGCAATTTAAGCATACAAATTGATAAAATACAAAAAAGATTTAATGGGAAAAGAATTCAAGTAAAGATAAGCCAATTATACATGCAAAGCGGTCGTAATCATTTCAACCAACGACTACAAACAAATTCATACAAGAATAGCTAGCAGGTAACTAACCTGACCACTGGAGACAATAACAGGATCCCTCATCAGCTCTTTAGAAAGCGGGCACTGAAACTCTTCAGGCACCACCACCACCACCGATTCCCGACGTTTCAAAGATAATGATCGCTGCTGCTTTACCATTAACTCCTTCAAACCGTAAAGCGTCTGGTGGGCCCTCTCAATCGACTCAAATAAATTGACATCACCACCACCCCCATCATCAGAAGCAATTGCATTCACCAATTTCTGCAACTCCCTCTTCAATTCCGCCGCCTTTGCCACCACCGCGTCTCCGCCATCACATCCCTCCATCACCCCTGTTTTCGCCATCGGTTTTTTCGTCTCTTTATTCAATAAAGGTTGTAACTTTAGCGCAAGAAACAAGTAAATAACGGGTTTCACGCAAAAATCGCTAATTCCCTAGGGGTGATTGAATAAAGATACTGCTTTTCAAGACAAAACAAGAACGATAATGGAATATAGTGGCGAGAATCTTGTGGGATTCTTGTTCCATGCTTTTCTTCAGTAAGAAAATAAATTACAACTACCCCAGAATTTATTCTGCCGTTCCGGAACACAACTTTTGTGTAGTAAAAGCAAAAGGAAAGTTGAAGATAGAGATTCTTGGGAAAGCAATTGCATAGTGACGTGTAGTAATGGTCTGCGGAGTAAGAATGGAAGGAGAGGGGACTCCTGTATTTGTTGCCGCTTTCAGGCTACCGCTAAATGTGGGAGAATGCTGTTTGTGTGTTTGCGGGACCCAGCTGGCCCACATGTTATCCAATGGAGAAATAACTTTCAGACAGCTGGCATCTGTTCCTCTTAAATATTCTCTTAAACTTTTTTTTTTTTTGAAATAAAACAGCTTATAAACACATACACTTTAGTGTCTAGTACATATCATCCATATGTATTGCAGTCATTGTATATAATTTTTAAAAAATGTTTTTATTCAAGAGAAAGATTTAAAAATCATATTGTCATGCTAACCCTATACAAAAGACGATTTATCATAAGTTTTTCTTTTCTTTTCGTAAATCCCTTTCATAAATAAAAATACTATGCAGGAAATGCACATTTGAGTGTGCATTACCTGTAGGCCAGTGTGTAGGGAAAGGATATACTTAGGTGTACAGTACATGTAAGTTGTATATTACATACTTTAAGTATATGGTTTTTGTAGAATAGTTTTGTTTAGGTTAATGACAAACATACATATATTTTTAAATAAATACACTTTTTTCTTTGATTAATAGTCAATAATAAATGATTAGATAAAATCGTAGATATAAAAATGATAAAAATATATATTTATAAAAAATTGTGTATGTATCGTTTGCATTCTGTTTAAAGAAAAATTTAGGGGGGAAAAGACTTTAAGAGATATCCTGACGCCAGGATGCCCTTAAACCGGATTTTGCTTTCCATTTTCCAAAGCACTAATTGTGGAATTGATTATTTAAATTACTGTTCAGAATCTTAGCATTGATTATCGAGCCTTTTACCAAGGAATTACTTTATAATAAGTAGTACATTATTTTTATTTATTTTCAAATGTTACCTTTTTTGACGCCAAAATCCAATCTAAATGTATCGTTTCAAACGCAGTGTAAGGGACTTTAAAGTTTCATCAAAGCAGTTTATTTTTATAAATCACAGAGTTAAATAATAATTACTACAGTGTTAGTACTATAAAATTGAGTCGTGATCGCCGATTAGTATAAAATCGTCACATGTTTTCTTTTTCTAAATCAAAATTGCGCATATTGACTTAAAAGTGCAATATACTTCTGCATTTGTGATCTAATGTACGCATCTTTATCATATATTTTGGGTAAGAAGCTGTTTTTGATGAATCCATGACGTTAAAGTCAAAAACTAATTCTAAATTCTCAAAGTAAACGTTAAAATAGTTTATGTACCCTGATTCTAAATCTGATTGGATGGCAAATTAATGTTGTATCATAGTTGGTGAAGAAGCCTGCAGAATTGTCTATGCCTGACCCATCCCTAATTATATTTCAATTATATAACATAAATGAAAATATCAGGCTGACGTGGAATAAAACACGCATGTCCAATGAGATTGGAGGCAGGACATATGTTGCGCAAAAGCTGAGCTGGAAAAAGTTGTCCTCTACTAATATTATTGCCCAGGTCACACCATCTCAATACATTGCAGGTAGGAAGGCCACATTAATTTTTAACTTGATAGATCTGGAAATTTATAAATAATACTACATTAGTTGCAACAAAATATATCCAAATTAGAAAATTTTTACTTGATAGATTTGGAAATTATGTCACCCAAATTGACTTGATTGGAAATTTTTTTTAAAACATGTTTTTTTTGAGAGAATGATTCATATACTTTACGATATAACATATGATAAACGTTCTTTGGTCTACTAAAATGTTTTAGTCAACTGTTTAGTTATTTAATACTAGGTAGCAATCCATCATACCTAACATGCTTGGAGAGCATAGCAGAACAACTCCAGGAGGTCCGCATTGCAGCCAGGAAAGGAGACTGCGGCAAGGAGATTTTCGCTGAAAGCGGCTTTCAACTTGCCGCTCCACATGCGGCAGCAGACGACCATGGGCCGCTCCAACGAAATGAGATCTTCTGCCCCCAATTTTCTTTCACATCACTCGTCACTACGAACCACGTAGCAGAAGGGGTGGATGGTGAGGCTAGATGGCGGTGACCCTTATATAGCCTCACCACTCAGCCCTATTGCCATGTGTCACGTGGTGACGAGTGAGATGAGGGGAAAGCGATGAGGAGATCCTAACCCCGCTCCAACAATGTCATCGTAAACCAAACTATACATACCTTCTTTCAAAGAGATGACATAATTCATTAAACATCACGTCACAATACAACGGCGTATCTGAAAGAAAAAATTGATACTTTTAAAAGTAGCATGAACCATAATGTTTGAGTCTCATGTTCAAAAATCTTATTGGCATGAAGCAGTCACTATATCGGCATACCTACTAAATCGATTGCCTAATAAGATACTCAAGCACAAAACTCCGGTAGAGCTACCACTTAACATATTTGGATGCTTTGTCTACATTCACGTACTCCAGATGGGATTCTAGGAGGTTAAAAGTGAGGCTAAAAGTGATGCCTCCAATCACGCGTTGACATGTGTACAAAAGCAGTTTTTTTTAAAACAAAAAAAATTGCAGCATCCCTTTGCTTTTGTACACATGGCGACGCGTGATTTGATGCCTCACTTTTAGCCTCCTAGTATCTCATCGGCGGGATGAGATCTCCTCACCGCGCAACACGTGGCATCAGTAGGGGGTGGTGAGGCTGGATGAGGGTTACTCTCATCCAGCCTCACCACCACTCTTTTTGCCACGTGTCGTACGGTCACGCATGCGGTGAGGGGGGAGCGGCCCCTCATCGGCACATACCCAAAACCCAGCATTACCCTAGCCTGCCGCCCCTATCTCCATCCTCTTTTCCCATCCCCTGCAACTCTTCCCTCCTGTGGCCGCATCTCCGACTCCTCCCATCCCGGCGACCCTTACATATCAGCAAAAAAAAAAAACGAATATATCCCGTCATTGTGAAAAAGGGATAAATTTATCCCGTTGGTTAAAAAATGGGAAGCACTTTTTATATTCAAAATTTTCCATAAAGCTTTCCGGGAAGCAAAAACAGCCCGTTAATTGAGAAAACTTAATCATATTTGTGCAATATCCGAAAAAATAATTATAAAAATATAATTAATGAATAAAAATACAATTTTTTAAAAATAATTTACCCATTTATTCGTGGTGTCTTTTCCCAGGGTATAAACAAGCCCGGATGGCACTGTCAGATGTACCCACAACGTTGGTGCATGTCCTGTATGCATGATTGTTTTTGTTCTTTTATTTCTATTATTATCTAATAATTATCAAGTGAAAGTATGACCGACGTTTTGTATAAGAGGTTATTTTCATAGAAGTTTACCCTACATTTTGTATAAGAGGTTGTGTCTACGGTTCGAACCCGTGACCTTAAAATTACAAAACAGTAATCTTACCAATTGCTCCAATGTCCGACCATCGACAAGAAGCACTTTCATGTAAACCAAAATTCCACTTGTAAAGAAATGATTCTAATGATCAGCTAAAGTATAACGTTCACTTCAATAAGTGCATTAGTTGTTAAAATAGTGTGAGAAAAGCAGTAGTTTGGAACTTTATAAAGTTCTTGAAGTGTATATATCTGTATTTTTATAGGCGTAAATCATTTTAAAGTGTGAAGCTGTTTACTTTTCTGGAATAGTGAATGGATTTTACAAAAGAGAACTATTGATTGATTGTATTGGAAATGTATGAGAAAATCCAGCTAATCTATGGGTGCCTTGTAAGAACCCATAGTTTGAGATCTTTTTTCAATTAGTTGGGATATGCTGTTCAAATTGGATGTTCAATTAAGATGCCCAAGTGTAAAATTACGTAATATCGTCAAAGAACACATTTAAAAAGTATTATACATAAAATGTTTTAACAAAACTAGTAATTTTAGAGTAAGACATCCAAGTCAGACATCCAAGTCGGCAGCAAATCTCATATGTTTAGGGACAGCTTGTTTAATGCGTTCAATTTGTAAGCTCTGTCGGCTTTGTCTTGTAAATTATGTTAAAATCTTGATGCCAGCAATCTCTTTTAAAAAGTAATAAATAGATTTTATTTTGAATTATGAGTAATACTGGTGATATGTGGTGATCCTAGATAGTAAAAGTCTCTCGTCTAAACTTTTTGTATCAAAGGAAAATAAAAAACATAAACAAAAAGTCGTTGAATCTTGTTGGTTCAAGCGATTCTAAGTCAAACCCAACTCATCATCAAGAGCTTATTCAGTTATTTACCATTTGGAGAAGAAGCAATTGGGCCGACAGAAGTGTTGGTTAACGTTACTTGTCGCCTCTGGCAAACAATGCTGGATAAGGCTTGTGGCCTCATGGTTTGAAGATATTATAAGGCCTAGCCCAAAAGGTTTACATTCCTCGTTTAGGAAAAGTCCAAAAATTAAGCCCAAGAATTTTACAGTTTACAATTAAAGCCTTCACAAAATCCAAATCTTGCAAATTTTGAAATAATCGGAAGCAACTATTGATCAACATGGAAAATGAACCACTGTTGACATTAACCATCTTTAACTAAATATTAGATGAATAATTTTGGTAACTTTTTTTTGATTGTAATAACTAGTTATTGATCAACAAACTAACGACAAGGTAAATGAATAATGTTTGTTTGAGGGGAAAAAGGTGTATTATTCAATAAGAAGTCATGCTGGGCAGCAGTGGAACGAATAATATGTCTAGTCCTTTATATCATATTCCTACCTAGTTTTGTATTGAGTTTATTTAATTTGCTATTGGATCAGAGTCCGACGTGAATCTTGTTAAATCCTTCATGAAACTTTGTGGAAGATGCAAATCAGACATCCAAAGTCAGTGAGATTGCATGCGGTGACCCACACAAGTGCCCCTAACAATTTAGCACAAGTGGAGCAATTGTCTCCTACAGACTAGTAGAAGTGTAGCACCCACACATTGAGAGCATTCATGATCTGCAGCCATGAGTTGGATCTTGTAATTATTATGGAAGATAAGGACATATCGCATATGCGTGTTTTGTTCAGTGGAGGTATGTATCACTGATTTTGAAACATTGCTCATATAAAGAGCGTTTCTGGTGTATTAGGCTCACACGTCTGTGTAGGGTCTAAAGAGGGACCGGATCGCTTTGCGATCTGATGTACGCAGTATTACCTTACACTTCGTTCAAGAGGCTGTTTTCACAGCTCCTAAAGCATCAACCTTAACATCGGCTCCAAGGCTCGCTCTCTTAAAAGACGTTCCTTGTGCACTAGACTCCTACATTTGCAGAAGGTCTGAGAGGGATGGATCGCTTCACAATCTGATATACGCAGCTATACCCTACACTTTGTACAATATGTTGTTTCCACGTGTCGAGTAGTTTAAGAAAAACTATGATTATTAGACTCATAATAATGCTGCTAAAGCAAAAAAAAAAAAAACGTCACTAAAGTTTACACTGCCTCTATTGAGTAGATAAAACCAAACGCAATAAAAATACATATATAGCAAACATTATAACCTGCATCTAGATTTGATGATAATCGTAATTTATATAAAAGAAGAAAAAATAAACTTAGCCAATTACCAGTCTCATTTTATTAATATATCCACAAAATATTTGATTGTGACTACTTAATGACAATCCCTGAAACACATGAAATACATTGTTGTACCTTTCATAAATTCTTTTTTCGAGTCCGCCATTGATGGAAAGACTTTGATGCCCGGCATTTTGGCTCCTGGTGAGGTTGAAAGATTGTTTGACATTTGCATTTTGTCAGTCGTGGAAACTGGATAAGATTTGGCAGAAGTTTTATCTTCACTATATAAGACGAGCCAATCCAGCTTAATTAATTAGAAGATTATATGTTTTCGGTCCTCATTAGCTAATAAACTAATTTGAGTGCGACGTATTATTATCACTAATAATAAATAAATATAGACCTTATCAGGAAGAAGTTTTGTTTATATCGACTTTTCTTTTTCTTTTTTTCCGAATACAAAAGATCATATCCTAATTTTGAGAGACTCCGTCGTCTGAACCTCAAGGAGTTTCGTTGAAGATGCAAATCAGATCATTCAAGGGCCTCTAAAGTAAGAGGCCCAGTACATGGTGTCCACAAGTTGTCGAAGTTCAAGCTTGCTTCGATATAAAGAGTTGATGGCAGGGCCCAAATACCCACATTGTCGCCGCCAAGATTCGAACTGGCAATCTTTGGATGCAATCTATTATCCGCATACCAGTTGACCTATGCCATGGGGCAACTTTTCATTTCCTTCTTATGGAGCAAAAGGCCAAAACCCTTGGCCCCGAGCTCCCAATGGCTATGGCCCATAGAATTGCGTAGAAGATGTAAATCAGGAACCCAGCGGGCTTCTAGATTGGTAGCACGATAACAGACAACTCACACAAAGATCCCACTGCAAACTGAGCTCGTGACCCAGCATCTAATTGGGTCGGATTCATGTCTTTGGTCTTTAGGCCCATATAGCAGTATTGCTCTAACCTGTACGTGTCCTGGTTCAAACATGCACATTCTTGGAGCAATGTTCTAACCCAAGTACCAAGTGAACTATGCCATGTGAGCATTTTTTTCATTTCCTTCTTGTCTTTAGATAACATTGTCTTAATTTAATATGTATAATAGGTACAGTGCTTTTTATTTAATTGACTCTTCATCTGATCTTGAAAAAGAGACACGTTTACTAATTCAACGTTTTTGATAAATGATATGCTAATTATTGTTGTTGATGATGATACTCAATTATCCAAATTACTCCATAAACAAGAAAATCGTCCAAGAAAGTTGCAGAGTGTAAACATGTAGAATATCAAGCTTGGGCTCATTAGTGATATGGCATCAACAAGATCATGACTTCAACACTGAGTTACATAATGGCAGATTGAATGAATTCGAGTAGCTGGTTAATGTGATTGACTCAATTGCCCCTATAACGTATATATTATATATAACTTTTTTTTGTGTAATCATAATATAAACTATAATTTAACGCACTTTCAACTCTTTGGTACGCTTTTTTATAATTTCTTTAGTAATATTTTTAATATTAAAAAAGGGAGTTTCTAATGCAGTTGACTCTTGCGTTTACACAGGGTCTGGGAAGAAACTGTATTGTTTCGCGATGTGATGTAGACAACATTACCACCGTCTAATGAATTCTATATTGAGTTAATCTGGTAAATTGTCCCACTGTGAAGATAAGAACCATTTAATATTGGGAACGAATGTTAGCACTGTTTGAGTACTTATCGTGTTTATATAGTGGAAAAATTATGCAACGAAGACTAATATCGAAACATCATCTTCACTATAGAATAATTTATGCTCACTGGAGGCTCATATTTAATCAACACCTTCACTAAGGAATGATTCTACAACACGGAAGGTTAAATAACGTTTCATCGTCTTCTCTTAACCAAAAAATTTTCCTTCAACAATTTGTCGGAACAACAATGATCAAACACTCAATCACCAAACTAATCAATTTGATGCTCGACCTAATTTGCAGAGAGACACGACATCTGATTTGCGTCCTACACAATGCTTCTTGAGACTGAGAAGCTAGAGGTCGTCATGACAAGAGAATAGCCTTTTGCTCCAATCTATAATCATGACGGCTTCCACAATGCTCCTTGTGGCTGAGACTGGAGCGATGAAGGCCGTGATGACCATAGAATGTCATTTCGATCCAAGCAAACTAAGCAATTGTATAAAAAATCTTCAAGTACAAGTCTTGGATCATGTGCCCATTTGATCACATAAATTAATAAAAAAAACAGAGGAAAAAGAATGTAGAACAATAAATAAGAGAATGAACACTGTAACCTAGAAGAAAAACTAATCTCATTTTTTCAAAATGTACATCGATATATATTGCATACAAGCTAAACAAGCTAATTACACATATGCTGAACCACAATCTGACTCGTTAGCTTCGCCTCCAAGTTATCCCTACAAACGGGGAATGTAATTGTCTCTCTGTTTGCTGAGGTGGCAGACTTAATTCAACTGCTTTTGATCCTTTACTCTGCTGTGTTGTTGTTTCTAACCATATACCTGTTGTTAGCCAAAGATTTCTTGCTGCATTTTCAGCTCAAACATGAACTTCACTTGTCTTCACTGTTTTGTTGCGGCTGCTCTTTACATCCAACACAGTTACTATGTACATTTTAACATATATAAGCATTTCTTATACATTGCCATTTTTAAAAAAAAAATTTGGCCACCGTGATCATTTTTGTAAAGAACTCATTGTTTGCAGCGACTAGTGACTGCAGAAGCAAGAATACAGGTTTTTTCTTTTTCCAAGAAAAAAGAAAAACATACATGTTATATTCTTCTCATTGGAAGTTTTAGTGGATGACTCCATAGAGATCTTAGAGTTGTCCCGAAATCAGGAACAAGTAAGAACGAAGACACAACAACATCATCTATCATAACTATATTGTCTTATAGGTCTCCGTATATGGTAGGTATGGAGGTCGAATCTACGTAACCGTATCCGCGTGTTTTGTTTTATAGGCTTACGTCTATGGTACGCATGATGATCGAATGTACGTAACCATATCCTTTTGTTATAAATACACAATAGTTGTTTCGATATCCATAACGAAAATTGCGTCAAACGGTATTGATCCATTGTTATTTTACAATATAACAAGCACATTTAATTTAGTGAGTCATTTTATTTTATTATATTATATAAAGTCATTTTTCTTTAGGGTGCGTCTCCGTTTAGTGAGCTAACAACTAAGGGAAAAATGCTGCGCATTAAGTTATGTCATTACTCGTTTGCAAAAATATTAACATTATTATTAAGTTCTTTGTTTTTTCTTTTCCAGATGTAATACTAGCAGTACCATGCTATTATCATCTCGAGCGGGTGGCCGCCGGAAGAACAAAGCGATCGGTGGTTTCAAAACCAACAGCACGGCATTTCACAGCTAACTCATTTTTTGATGGTGCCGGAGCAAGCAACGGCGACGTAACCGGATAAACATTCGTCGTCCGTTTGTACGGGCCGAGCCACTTGTTTTGCAAGTACCGGTGCTTCCTCCACGGCGGAAGGTGGAGCTCACGACTCTTCAACGATCGCCTCGCTGCATCGCTTAAAACTTTCAAATTCCGATTCAATTCCTCCACTCTACCGATAAAAACCCTAGGCGTCGACTGTAAAATCCGCCGGTATTGAGCCGTCGGCCTCGCGATCACGAACTCCGAGGCGAAGTCTAAGTCCACGAAATATCTCGTGAGGCCATCAGCAGAGTCGGATCGGAGAACGTCGATGAACTCGTAATTACCAGCCGCGAGTCCGCCGGAGCTCTCCCATTTTGTCTTGCAGACAGCCGCATTGTAACCTAAATTCCTCAAATAGGACATCACATTTCGCCGGAGCAGCGGCCTGTTCGAGTTCAGGCAAGAGAAAATATCCATACCTTCGAGTACACGAGCATACAGCATATTCCGGTACGAATCTCCATCCGTCGGTACCGTAGATTTGGTCAAATCTTCAATCGACAGGATTGACTCATCAACGGGCAAGTCGTGGTCGGAATCAGAGCCGTCACCGGAAGAACGAGTCTCGGCTTCGTCCACCATAAACCCATAGACGAGCTGGGACAGGCATAACGACTCATCGGCTCCGTCTATTTCAACATCGCCGCCGTGTTCGCTACCGCTGCTGACACATTCATGCACGAGGGATTTGTCACGAAAAAGGTCATAAAACTGTGCCGTTTTCGTAGGCAAACGAGATGTCATTTTTTTCTGCCGGTGAAGATAGGGAAAAGAAAGGAATCTATTTAAGGAGATGATTAGAGAAATGGGGCACTGCCATTAAAAAAGGCTTCGCTTTAAGGATGAAGAGGAATTTATAGGGAATATGCGGAGAAACGTTTTGCTTTACCAAGTATTAAAGAAAGAAAATACGGATAAAACGTTTTTTTATAATATTTTTTACAGTGTGGATATGTTTAAATAATTTGGTTTTATCCAATCAAATTAAAGTATCAATTATGAGCGCAGTGCGTAGGCACAAGTGGTAGATTCGCAAGCATATCCAAAACTTGGTACAAAGTCGAATGATAAACTCGTGGGATGGGCATGGACGGTTGACGTGGACGGAGATGATCGGTCGAGTTAATCTGGTCCGAAGCATGAAAGCCAATCTGCCTCACGAGACGGCACGTGTGAGTCGTAGACCAAGCTTCTGGGTCCCAGGAAGAAATTCTTGCAATTAACACTATTTTTCGGATTACATGTTTATATCTTAAACAAAATTCTCGTTGAATTTGTAACAGATTGTTCGTGATGAAGTATTGGAGCTGAGCTTTTTGGGCTGCAATTCTGTGTGTAATTCTTGGACCAATTTTCACCTCATTGTGGAGGTATTTTTATTGTTTCCTTTGTCATACTACGATAGACGTCACGGTAGTGGCCGTTGTTATGTTAGTGGCCGTTGCATATGAGGCGAACCTCACACGTTCTTAGTTATGTACAAAAAATTGAGCACATAATGTGATGCAATTTTGGGTATACGATGATCTGTACATCTTTTATACATAGTACATATTCTATCTTCGTCTTCACGTATGAGTAAAACTAAATTAAAGTCTTACAAATACTTAGCTAATGAGGAATAATACAATACATGACTGACTAATGGGAGTCCAAAGTAGTTTAACGGACAAATCAAGTTTTTATGGCAATACTATTTTTAATAGACTGACCAAACATGTCAGATGGCAAAAATTTATGAGAATGAGATCAAAGTATATATCATTAATTTTACTGACATATTAATGTCTCATTCTGATGATGAATGTCGAAGTCAATAATCAGAGACTCCTTAAGAATGTAATGAAGCTAATATCCCAATTACAGGTGCAGCGGAAATTCAGATTGCTGCCGTTATGCGGCGCCTCGAATATATTCCGTAATATTGTACTAATTTGAAAGAAGTAGCATCAAAGCAAGTGAGACCTTAGCAAGAGTATGTAAGAATATCCATTTCATTCTAGAGGAACGTAAAGTATTGACGACCAATGTTTAGGCAGTAACTAGGTGGTTAACTAATTCAGTCGTTTGCGAACAGTTTGAGTTTGATTTATGTGTAATTTGAATTTTTTTCGACAATTTTAATTAAACAAATCAAGTTCATAATTAGATTCGTTTACATAAACTGTTTGTTAACCTAAACGAGTCCAAACTAAAAAAACTTACTATTCCACTCGCTTTGACTGGTTAAACAGTAACACTCATGGGATAGAATCCCCTCACCGCAAGGGGGGTGGTGACGCGTGACCGCACGACATGTGGCAGCAAAGGGGGTGGTGAGGCTAGATGCAGATGACCCTCATCTAGCCTCACCACCCTCTCTTGCTGTCACGTGTCGCGTGGTCACAAAGAGGTGAGAAAAGTGGAGGGTGAGGAGATCCCAACCCACACTCATGACCCAAGGCTTAGTATCTGGGTAGCTACAGCTATGCCAATGAGTTTTGGATCTTTGCAGGTAATGCTAAAGATTCTAATTCCAGCTCGTACATCTCGTGGGTTAGCATACGATGATTTCATACAAAGGGTCCCCAGGTAGATGTTATGTTGTGGAACAAAGTACAAGTATCATTATAAGTCACTTTTCTTATTCATTCACGTATTTTACACAAAAAATAAATGCAAATGTCTTTGGCTTAAGACTTTTGTTTTAGCAAATAACCTTTTGAAATGTCGTTTCTTTTAAATAAATACATGAATCATATAAACTATAAAGTTTCATGCAAATTATTTGCCATTCTTGCAGCATAAGAAAGATTTTCATCAAGCATGTATCAAGCTTACGGAACCAGCCTCAATTTTCTTTGCCATCATCTTTTCAAGACAAATCAAACGGTAGTTTCCTACAATAAGCATAAAACTGATGCGGCCATAATTCCAGAAAGAGCATTGGATCACTATTTAACTGATCCAGAATCTCGTTGCACTAGGCTCCGGCGTTTTCGCAGGGCCCAGAGAGGGACTGGATTGCTTCACGGTCTGATGTACGCAGTCTTACCCTACACTTTATACGCAGTCTTACCCTACACTTTATGCAAGCGCGGCCTATCTTAATGTGATAAGTGATGACTTTTATGATAAGCATAAATAGATGAATTTATATCTTTTTTCTTTTTTTTAACAAGTGAGTGTTCTGTGTTACGCCCATAATTTTTAATTATATTGTTTTGTTAATGACGACTGAAAATTATAATTCTCAACAATTAACCATTAACCAATCATTTAAACCCCAAAAAGGAAGTAACAAAGAAGGAGAGATCAGAGGCAGTATAGTGAGTACACCTATTGAAAGATTCTCATGTAACAGACAAGGCATTATTATAAGGTTTAAGTAGCAAAGCAGCAGATGAAAAGCATAATTGTAGTATAAACAGAGATTATTAAATAATCTGCCGCATTGAAAAGGGAAAAATACAAGCATTTAAAAAATAAGCAGACCACTGCTCCACCATTAGATTTTCTTATACTTCCTTTCATGTTGAATGTTTCTTGCACTACCATATAACATCCGAGTACTAACTGAACTATATATAAATGTTTCTGGTTTTCTTAATTATAAGGTGTTCGGTACAGGAGGGGAAGCCATTAACCAGGACTCGATATGTGACAGATGAAATGCAGCCATAGCCTTCATCACCTCCATCGGATACCCCCATTTGACTCCATCAAATACCTTTGTCATATCTAATTTGATAGCCACGTGACGTCCACAACCAACTAAAACCAGTATTCATGGAGTGAGACGCCTTCAAAGCAGTAATTGAATTATCAGTAATAAAACGACCGCTCAGGAACGCGCTCTCTTAAGGAGAAATCGTATCTGTAGTGACCATCTTTAATCGATTAAGAATTCTGAGAGCCATAGACTAATTGAGCGATATTCAGCAATCATTGATGGGGATTTACGCTTAGAAACAAGCGCAATAAAAGTTTCGTTCAAATCACAGAAATCCTTTCTAGCATTAAGATACGATAAATTCACTTGGCCGTCTCGATAGTGTTTAGAGAGTGTGGATAAATGTAAGAAGTTTTAGAGTCATACATCATTGTGTTTGTGGCATCGGAATCAAAAATCTAATTGTTGAATTTAGCTGGATTTGTAGGGATCATAGACCGGGTTTGATGAGTTTTGGGTAAATCTGAAATTTTTTCAAATTTTGAAGGCAAATGTATAAAATTTAAAGATTCTGAGGACAAAATTTGAGAGATCCAAACAATCTAGGGGCACATGCACAGAATTTAAACACTTTTTGGGTAGTTTTGGACGGTCTAAAAATTAAGGGGCAAAATTTTTAAATTTTAAAAGATTTGAATTGGAAGTTAACTCCTCTATCCTGCAGAAATTTTATTGTAATCCTTGATCAACTAGTGGCCCAATAAAATGATGACAAATAAGTTTTATCTACATGCAAGCAAGGGGGTGATTGGCCAAAACAAGGGGCCCATAAATTTTCTACACATTTTATTGGTCAATGACCAACTAATCATACTTGGTCATTGACCGTTATAAAATTTGTGCTCTATCCTGTTACCTCCTTTTCTATCCTGATACCTCCTTTTATTTTTTGTCCTGCTCTTTCCTCTTTGTTTCGGATTTTGTTTCGGTGACGCCCGCGGCGTTATACGCGGTTTGACGCTTCCAGTCAAAGGCCGCCATGTGGCAACGCCCCCACTCAGTTTTTCTTTTTAAATTTTAGCCTTATTTTCATTTTATACAAAATATCCTATTCCTTCCATCCCTAATTCCTTCCGTCTTTTCCCCTGAACCCAAGCGGAAATAAAAAATTCGTCCCATCTCTGCTCCGCCTTCATGTGATAATTCAATTGTGATTCGATCACAAAGTATGCATTATTCATATCACAAATATATCAAGATGGTCCAACAGAATTTCTGTTTGGTTGATCATTTCAAAAAACAAAATCGCAGTCAAACGGTACCGGTTTCAGACGTATATAGGCACGATTTGTTTAGAGTTCATAGTGAGAAATCAGGCTTGTATCTACGAGAAGATTCTTTGCTTGTCTGGTATAGATGGCCATCTTGAGTACTCTGAGTGACTGTGACGGCTTTGATGTGATTTGGAGTAGGGACAGAAAGGGCAAGGCTGTGGAGATGGTGGAAGTGGAGAAGAAAAGGAGTGCCTCCATCGAGAGAAGAAAGATATCCCCCCCCCCCCTCTTTTTGCAGTAGAGAAAGGCCAGGACTGTAAGTGGTGGCTGCCGTGGCTGGGGAAGAAGTCCGGCGGTGGTGTGAGGCAGGAAAGGGGTGGAGAGCTGTTTGATTTTGGTATTTGTCTTGTACAATATAAAAAAACGTGAAAATTTTTATAAAAAAAAGCTGGTTAAAATCTGCCACGTGGCAGTCATTGATTGGTCGCGTCATATTGGCGTCTACATATTTAGCGTCATGGAAACTTCTTACCTTTGTTTCGGCGTCATTCGCAGACCTAAGCGTCAGCGGCGGAACATCGGTGGAACAGCGGTGGCGAAATAATCGTCGTCATCTTCATCAGTCCAAGATTTCGAAATCAGCGGCGCGGGAGCCTTGAAAACCTGAGGTTCAGCAAGATCATGTTTCTTTTTCGAAGAAGAAGATTCAGAAGATGAATTTTTGCTCTTAGAATCCTTATCCAAAGATTCTTCTTCTTCTTTAAACTTCCTAAAGCAGCAAAGACGTCACTGTTGCTTATGATCCAGTCATTTTTTCTGCTTTCACCACCCACCATTTTATCCACTAAAAAACTTTGATTTTAAGGCAGCTAGCTCTCTGTATCTGAGGGGAAGAATAAACTGAAGAAGATTTTGTTGATGAGAAACAAAGGGAGGCCGGAGGGGGCGATTTACAGGCTGTTTGGGTTGAGTTTTGCGAGTTGAATTCGGACTATGATAACATTGTGTCTGAGTATCGCAGATAAGAAACCCTGTTTTGATAACATGTTTGTTTGTTAATGAAAATGCGTTATTTTGTTTGTTACAAAAGACTATATTATTACGGTATTGCTAACTATGATAAGAAATCAATTCTACAAATACAAAAAATAAAGCAATAATTGTAATTGAATGATTTTATGTAATCATAACTGGTATAATCATACAGTGGTTGATAAACAGATTTTCCAAGTATGAAACTTTCATTCCATGTGCGAGGGACTGCACGGCCGAAGATGCGGCAAGAGCCTTTTTCAAGAACGTGGTGAAGTATTGGGGGCTACCGAGAAACATTGTGAGCGACCGAGACCCCCGCTTTACGGGCAAGCTATGGACTAAGTTGTTCAAACTCCTTGATACCAAACTAAGTTTCTCCACAAGCTTCCACCCCCAGACCAACAGGCAGACCGAAAGGGTGAATGCCTTGTTGGAGTGCTACTTGCGGCACTTTGTGAATGCCAACCAGCGTGATTGGGCTAAGCTCATGGACGTCGCCAAATTTTTCTACAACTTGCAATGGAGCGAGTCCACGGGCCGATCTTTGGTCCTTTCTATTAGCTATAAATACCTCCCATTGTTGTATATGTGTTAAAAACCTTTAAATTCATGTCACATCAACCATGTTGAGAATGTGAATATACAATTTGTAGCTATAAATACTCTTCTGTCGCTGTAATCGGGTTTACTATCTTTAAAGTCAAGTCGTATCATTTATGTTTGGAATGTGAAATTAGCAGATTTTGTATGATTTGCACTAACATGAAAATGGCAAGTCGATTTTGAATGATATTTTCATCTACCTGTTTGGGTCAAAGTTTCAGGAGCAGTTTTTCTGCAAATATCATGGGAGCAATTATAGAAGACCATCTTCCGTGAATGTTATCCCCCTAATGAATAGATGAATTACATATACAACGACAGATTCATCGCATAAAAAAAGATGAAATCTACTCACCCCAAAACCTTCAACATCCTTCTCTGTCATGTGGCAGCAAGGATAGTGAGGCTAGACGAAAAGATAGGGAAGAAGGAGTGTGTAAGGAAGATGGTTGTCACATGGCAGGCGGTGGAAAGAGGTGAAGAGATCTCATCCCATCAAATGGTCGGTTGCGTCCTATTACCAATGAACAAAGCAGAGGTTAGTGGGCAATCACAATATTCCATCTTTTAACTCACTAATTGACATTAAATATACATTAATTTTTTTAAAGAAAAACTAAATACACATATTATTAGACTCCTTTGTTGTTGAGTTAATAAAATAAGATAGAAGATGTTTCATCCTTGCACTGAATTCAGACATTTCAGTTTTGTTTGTTAATACATAATTGCTACACTAGGTGAGCTGTGTTAGTCATTTGGTGTAACTCTCTTTTCGCAAGCTAAAAGAAAAGTGACATCTCATTCATAGAACGTATAACTTTCGATTACTTAGTCTCTTCATTATTCAAATCACCATTTTTTCTTACCACCAATTCATACAGTACTCGTTTTAAAATGATACTTCTCAAATTTAATACTCATTTTTAAAAAAATATATTATCGTAATTGATTTTATAGCATAATGTGCTATCTAAAAGAATGACGCAATATTATACTATATTGTTCAATATAACGTTATAATATCAACACAGATAACTGAAGCTTTGTTAAGTTACATCTCAGTGAGTTTTATGGGGGTTTTGGTCTATACATTAAAAGATATATAGTATGAATAAATACATAGAAGAATGGAGCTATCACATCCAATAATTTACCATGTTGGCTAATCAATTCTTTGATCAACCAACCTAATTTATTTGCGGAAACTAGAAATTCCTCTCAAATTTTTTTTGCTTATTTTTTTGGATTTATAAATTATATGGAAATGGTTTCGTCTTCTTGTTTAAGTAGATGTAAGCACTTCATTTTGCTCTAGTTGGTACCAGTCCGTCCGTTGTCGCCACGCATGAGCAGATGTTTGTTTTGACATGTATGATCGAGTTGAAGTGTGTTCAGAGCAGTATCGCTAAAAGGCAAGGTGAAAGTAGTATGGCCTGAGCTGGCATACAGAAGTCGGATGAGCTGAGATGAAGGGCGCTATCCCTCACCGCCTGTCGAGTTGAGCTGAGCTAAACCAGAGGTATTATGCTGATCCGATGACTAAACATCTGGTCGAGTTGAGGTGTGCTCTGAGCAGTGTAGCTAAAGGGCAAAGTGAAGGTAGTATGGCATGAGCTGGCATACGGAGGTCGGCTGAGTTGAGGTGAAAGGCGCTGCCCCTCACTGCCTGCCGAGCTTAGCTAAGCTGGGCCAGTCGTACCATGCTGATCTGATGACTAATTATCTGGCCGAGCTGAGCTGACCGAAGTTTGCTGGGTCAATGGTTTGCCTCGTGGGTTGAGCAAGAGTAGAGTTGAGCAGGCTGACGTAACTGCCCTACGCAAGTAGCGGGGTTCAACAACATTGGTTGTTAATGACCGATGTGGAAATACTTATCTTTATTAGCAGTTAGTTTTTGGATTTGTCACGGATGTAACTTTCTAGCTTACAGAATCAGACACGTACCTACGTTTATACATGTGTGTATGATTCTTCCACCTACATATATACATGCGTGTATGGTTTTTCCCTTTTACTAAGGCAATCATCACGCAACATACGATGAATTAGAGCTACGTACTCGTCAAGTTACGAAGAATATTTTGAAGCATTTTCGATCGAAAAAGTTTTTGGAAAACGATCAATCATATAAATGATGGATGCCGGATCAGCCATGCATCTTTTTAAAGATTTGAATCTTATCTTGACACTTCTAAAAAAAGAGAAGAAAGCAAGTTGAAATTATTTGACTTCTTCAAATTCCAGAAAATGATGCAGATGCAGAATGCTGTTTATTCTCATTAATGCATTTAGATTCTTGGATATTCTTTTTTTTTTTCCAACTTGAAGTATGCAGGAATGCAGAAGGTAAATTTTATTTATTTATGTTTCTGACGCATTACGAGTAAATTAAATATTATATTAGATCATCTCTACGATGCATTGTATGTTTGATTTTGTACTGATAGCATTTCATAGATACTTTGCTATTGACACAATTGATTTGATCGTGTGTCTTTTAAATTTATGGTATTTACATTTTTCTAAAAAGTATCAACTGAACACTTTTAAAACCTTCTAATAGAAAACTATAATGATCCCATCATCATTTTGCATTCATACTTCCATGCTCAAAATGGATACGCTGACAGACCCTATAGGATATTGATATTGTAGCATTCTTAAAGCAAAGGCTCAAGCCTTCGCTTCGAGGGTTCTCACTGTTCAAGTTTTATGAAATTACATAGAAGATGCAAATCAGAATTTCAGCGACGTATTAAGTTGTTAAGACATTCCACACACCAGCCAAAGGGCCTTTTGTTTCCTTTTTTTAGTTTTTTTTTTTTTTTTTTTTTGCTTAATGTAGGCTAGCCTTTGAGATTGTGGCAGAATGCCAAGTAAAATAACGTATTATTCTAACTACTATTTAATGCTGTGCTATAACTATTGGGATAAAGTTTATTTTATTCTTGCACAATAAGTTCTTGATTGGAATAAACTATTATGAACACACGAAATAATAAATAAACTAAAGATGGCCAAAAATAGAACCCAAAAGTTGATTCGGTAATATGAGCCAAAGTTCAAGGACCACAAAGGTAATATATATGATAAATATATTTTTTTAATAAAGCGGGCTGCCAAAATTCTTATGGTTAATATTTTCTTTTTCTTTTCTTTTCTTTTGGTTGGTGCGACTTATTATCTTTTTTTTTTCTTTTGTACAGTATTTCTTTGTCTAAATAAATTTAACAAACTTACAAGTCTTGGAAGTGTCTGAATGTGTTAAGTTTTTTACCTATTTATTTTGGCCCAAAAATTTGCCTAATTAACATGAATACTAAATTAAATGTACGTCCGGTGATAAATTAACTGCATTATACTGCTAAAAACAATTGGCCGCTCTGAGCTTGTTTGTTGCCTCGTCCTTAATTGTTTTCTTTTATGAGTATTCATCATCATCATGCAATGGACCGTATAACATATAAATATTAAACAGAATTGTTATGTTTTTTAAGATTTCTTTATTTGATAATTTGTATAAGGTGAACAAAAGTATCTCGATGACAATTTCCTAGTAAGTATCAATACTTCTAATTGTTACTACAGATAATTATATGTATATGTCGACATGACACATTTTATACATGTTGCTTCTTTTCTATCAAACTTAGCGATGTTATTATTATATATCATTAGATTACTAGTGTATATGTTCGTGAGTGAGTATAAATATACACACACACGTGTGTGTATAAACAATTAGTGAACATACACATGCAGCACGGGTGCTTAAATTAAATGTATGATCATAGTTTTAAGTTCACATTTGTACTGATGAACTTATATTAAGGATCAAGAAAACTCGTATGAAGAATCGTTAATTTTGTAGTAATCAATTTTCAATCTTTTTACTACATATGAATAGTTAAAAATAATAATATATGAAATATCCAGCATGAATGCATGTACTTTATTATGATTTTAGGATTTTAGGATTTTTATATCTAGTGTAATTTGGTATTTAACAAATTTTAAAATAATAATATTTCAAGAAATCATAAACCTAATAAGTTTTTAGTTGTCCTTTTCTCAAAATACTAAATACCACTCAAAGAGTTGAGTGTTGTGTGTGTATATATACACATACATATCTAAACATATACATATGTATTAATTCAATTTAATTTTAAATTTTAAGACCTCTCAATGACCTTCAACATAATAAATATGCATTAATTCAAGATCTTATATTAAAACTAATCAATGTATACCATATTTGTAAACAATATCATATCCAAAACAATGATCTTTCTGTTATGAAAATGGTAAATTAATTCAACGTTAAGTTATCACTTTCATCCTTCAAAAATTAGTTTATTATTAAAAAAAATCTTGAAGACGCGATATACTATCATATAGGGAATTGAAAACTCGTCCAACGTATTTGCCAGCTTTCTATACACATAACAAAAAATTTATTATGAAGTTCATGAAAATTGTACACAGAAACTTTATTTTATATTTTACGGAAACACTTTACTAAATAATAATAAAACAAAAAACCAACTTTGAATTATTTGTGAGAAACGAGAAGAAGATAAAGGAAAGTTTAGAGTAAGTTTAAAAAGCAGGAAAAAAATATAAGAATTATAGTTAAAAGGGGGGAATGAAAAATGAAGGGCAAAAGAGTTTGTAAAAAACAAGTTATGGATCGTAATAATAGGTAGAAAAAAACCATATAAATAGATATAGATATTGATATTAAATTTATTTGTTAATTAAACTATAAGCTTCACAAATTAAGAAGCTTATAGTGTGGGAAAGAACAGGAAGCATTAGAAGTCGGTAATAATTGTTTAGAGTAGAAAGTAATTAAAGCAATTTTGACTTTAAACAGTACAGACAAACTCTGTGCTCTCTAATCATTGATTCATATTTAATTCAATGACAGACAACTCTAAGGCATCGATAATAGAAAAATAATTGGAAATAATATGTTTTATATGTAGTCGAGGAGGAAAAAATGGTTGTCATCTCTTAACCCCACTTTTCTCACCTCCTTTGTGACCACGCGACACGTTGCAGCAAGAGGGATGGTGAGGCTAGATGCGGTTGACCATCATCTAGCCTCACCGCCCACCTTTACTGTCACGTGTCGTGCGGTCACGAGTTACCGTACCCCATTTACGGTGAAGGGATCCTATCCCGAAAAAAGCCTCCATAGCCTCGAAGAAAGGCCAGCAACGTCGAACACCTAATCTGGTTGGTACGAAGTCAACCACGCTACCTCAGGCCATGTTTTGGCGAGGAAAAAAAAGTTACCTTTTCCTTCAAAAATCGTCAAAATGTTAGCAACTGGTATTTAGTATTTTTATGTTTAATAAGCGTTATCATCATAAATTATGAATGTGTTCTCAATCTACTTATACTCTAGTAAAGAAAATATATCAAGATCTAGATTTTTTATAAAATCAAACATAGCGTTACTGGTGTAGTAGGTTATTGAGTTTACGAAGGATCCGGAGAGAGGCCGGGATGTACGCAGCCTTATCTTACACTTTTTATAAGAGACTGATTTCGCTGCTCGAACTTATGACCTTAACGTAACAAAGCAACAACCTTATCTGTTGTTCCAAAATATGCAAAGTGTAGATTTGAGTATTGCATTTCTGCTAAGGAAACGTGTGTTATGAAAGGAGAAATAAGAGACGAATTAGGGAAGCGTAAGGTTGTGCTAAGTATGATATCATGGTGCCATGAATCTGTTCCAAACTAGAGTGACTTTCTTCCCTATTTGTCAACCAAGGAAATTGCAACTGTTACTTTTTCTTTTTAGCAAATTTCAACTACTACTTGGTTGCTAAATTATCTAAAATAATTTGCTTAGGTGAATTTCGACCATTACTATTCAATTTTCATTATCTAGGCAAATTACTTGTATGATACACTAATTACAAGTGCTTCTTTTTTTTTTCCTTTTTCGTTTAAACTAATTACATGTCTTACTTAACCATTGAGGTTTGTCCAAATAACCAAATCAAGGAAACCATTTAAATCTCGTTCATCGGACAACATGTTATCAGTTATAATATTAATGATAACAGTATCTCAATTGATCCGGGAAACATCCTCTTACACAAAGTATAGGGTAAGAATGTGTGTATCAGATCGCGAAGCGATCCGGTTCCTTTCCGTATCATGCGAAAACGCAAGAGCCTAATATATCGAGAATATTTTTCTTTGGGGAAAAAGATTTTGAGAAAAGAAGAATAAGAAGGTCAGTGTTAATATTTATCAAACTTACAGTAGGCAAGTCAACAAATATTTCTAGCGATTCAATTAATGTTCCTATAATTGTTTATTTCCCCCCTCCAAAGTCCAAACTATGATAATTTGGCAACCCATTTCAAGTGTGCTTCAGACATTTATGATTTTAATGAAATGTTGATTACCGAAGCATGAGTTTCTTTTGTAATAAGAGACTGCAAACTTTTTTTTTTTTTTTTTTGAAATCATTGCTTAACTTTTATTTTATTTTTTTATAGTGAACCATGCTTCATTCATTCAAACAAAGGAATGTGTCTCTAGGACAGCAAAGATTACAACAAGAGGAAATAAATCTCATTTCAGACTAAGTTAATTTAATCATTCGATTGTTTCTTTTCCTTCGTCCCTAAAGTTGTGCTTTTTGAATAAACAATTTAACATACCAACATTATACCATTATTTATTTTTATTAATCAGTGGACAATATATAAGAGAGATGCATAAAACAAAAAGTCATTGTAGAGCAGACGGTGCAAAAAAAAAAATTCGGAAAAGAAGGCAAGAGTTTGTTTTTAGTCACGGGACTTAAATGCTTTGAGGTTAGGGATGACGCGTGTATTTTGAACAGAAAATTAAGCACTAAATAGTCATTATTGTATGGGTTGTGGCACCTCAAGTTTGAGTGTGAAAATGGTTTTAGTGTGTTTTTTTCTAATGAATTGGAGGTACGAATCAAGACACGAAACTGTACCTTTTTATATATGTCGTGAAAATAATGGGTCTTGTTGTGAATTGTCATTTGCTGTCAAGTACAGTGACCAGGAAATTAAAATTCACAAAAGGACAATCCTAATGCCGCTTTCAAAATTTACGTTTTCGTCTTTTTACAATCAAGTCTCTCACCGTTCTATTTCAAAAAAAAAAAAAAATAGCGTGGATAATGCAAATCAGAAGTCTAGCAGTCTTTTAGGTTGAGTGAGCACTTATTCAATAACACACAAGATGTTTGCCCGTAAACTAGGCCTAACGGAACACCTACACTATGTATCTTATAATCAAACTCTTAATCTTTTGTACCAAATCCCAATTCAAGGGCAAATTGAGTTACAATTCACTGAGAGCTACTAAAGGAAAAGCACACACGCACAATTCACTGACGGGAGAAAAGGGTGTTTGAATATCCAACCCCATGGTTTTCCTTGTCTTGAATAAATGGAAGAATGTATTTTAATGAACAATTTCGAAAGCCTAGATGTATAGGTAATTCAAAAAAAGTCTAAATTCACATCATTAGAAATTATCGAACTCATTGTTAGAAAATGTGTATGAATATGGATATCAAACAAAAAGCAAAACGATAACAACAAGAAAGCCGAAACACAACAAAAATTGATGTCCTTAAAGTTAAAATGTCTCCACCACGAGCAAGGTGAACTACGCGGCACAAGCCTCCTAGGATATAACGGCTTCTTCCTTTCGTTCATTCTACGAAAGGAAGATGAACTTGCACAAGAGAAGTGTTTGATAGTAGAGGAAGAAAAAGAGAGAGAGTAGGAGTATAAACTTGCTGAAATTTTCAGAATTTTGCAAAGGTTAATCTCACTAATTCAAGATAGCAAAACTTTATATTAATAGGTCTTGGGTTGTGTAAAACAACACTTTAAAAACATGTTTCACCATTTTAAATAACCTCCATGTCAGTTGAATACTGTTCATGTATAAAGGGAGATGATTCTTGGATCAAAAAATGCAATTCAAAGTGAAGAGTTCTGTCTTTTGGCACATCGATCGATGTCACTTCGATGGATCGATGTTGGATGTAGACTTCCAACTTTGCTTCTTGGCACATCGATCTATGTTGGAATAAAGTTCCAACTATGCACCATACCACATCAATCGATCTATGTCATTCACATCGATCGATCGTTGTCCAACAGAATACTCAACTTTATTTCAGTTTTCACTTGGTTCGATCCAACTCACACATGGATCGATCCAAGTGATTTCTTTTAAGTTTAAAGTGTTCAAATCATTTTTCAATCTCCCAAACAACATCTTACATGTTTATATATAAATTTGGAGCATATTTTAAAGTACTTTTAACGTACTTTCCAACACTCATACCTTATAGGTTATCCGTATATGCCTTGTTGCTATGCATCCTTTTTTTCCTAATAGATTTGCAATTTATTCAGATGTGTAAACCAAACTCTTCACGAGCAGTTTCATTTTGGTTCGTATTCAGTTTGAGTTCGTTCGTAATTTTAATTAAACGAGTCAAATTCGACTGTTCGTAAACTATTCAGCTTGTTTAAAAAATTATAACATTTTCGAGCCAAACCTGAACAAATTTTTAAGCTCGTTAAACCAAACGACCCGAGCTGAACTGTTTGTTTATCTAAACAGATCCATACATGAAAACTCACTATTTGGCTCGTTCGGCTCATTTCCAATCCTAAATTTATTAAGCTGTGCCCATTTTTATTTATTGTTTCGGTTATTGTCTTTTTTGATCAATTTGTTTAATCATACAAAAAAAGAATACAGCTATTTACAAAACACTAGAGCACTTTATATGTATCATGTTTTTTCGACACGTAACATCATGGAACTAAAAATTTTGGTGAGTATGGTGCTTTTTCCGCACCGGAAGAAAAAAAAAGAAAGATTTTGATTAAGTTTTGTACCGTCTTAACAAAACCATCTCCAAATACTTAGCCGGATTATTTATGTACAACAATAACATTATACGCAGTATATCATTCTAATAAATAGAACGTTTGATTCTAACGAAATCCTCTGTTCTATATATACCTACACACAGATGTCACAATAATAAGATAGTTTAATTTAAACTATGCTATATACCTATAATTTTGAAGCCGAAGGGGCGGTCAATAGTCAAAATTAGCTTATTCAAGATTATAACTTTTGCATTGGACTTTATCGAAGGATCCAAAATTCAACACATAAATCCAAAACATTGCAATCGTGATGATGCGGATAAATGAAGGCTCAGTTATGATTTTGATTGAAGTGTTTAACAACACAAACAGTTTATATTTACACTCTTATAATCACATTATTTCATTGTTTAACATTCTTCCATAGGTTATTTGACTTAAATAGCTCAGCTGTGGACTGGCATTTTATTTTAGAAATTGCATTTCTTGGCTTTAGATAAATGATTAAGAAGTAAGTTAATTCTATTTCATACGGCTCAGTTTACGCTCACTGATTAATAAATTTATGCTGCCGTTGTATGATTGCTACTTTATTTGACATATCAATGTTAGAACTCTTTCATCTTTACATAGAAATTTTATTGCACCAGTTATTGTATTTCGTTTTTATCAACCAAGTTCGAATCCGTTTCCAACTTTTCCTATAAACACGAACATACACACATACACACTCACGGTATGGCTTAACATCATCGCTTGTTGTATTCATGATATTCCTCCATCAAACGTCATGCGTTCTAATAAAATCTAATGGAACATCCCCTTTGCTGAAACAACAACAACATTATCTGATTGTCATAAATGCTCTCGTCTATGGCGGAGTATAAGGGGTCAGATGTATACAACCATATTCATGTGTTAGAAACACACAGATGTTGTTTTCCGATGACCCATAATGAAAATTGAGTAAAACTGTATCGATCAACTGCTACTTCACAATATAAGAATCGCATTTAAATTAGTGAGTCATTTTACTTTATTCCATCCTTTTTTGGAAAAAACGAAAAAAAATAAAGAGATTAATGTATGTCTATGGTGATCATAAAGGAAAACTAGAGAATAAGAGTATTACTACACAATTAGTCCATCCATTTCAAGTCTCTAATAAACTTTTAATACATTTTTATTAAACTATACATTATTGTTACATATGTATATTTGGCGGAATAAAGAGATTTGCATATCTCTAAGAACATGATTCATGATAAGAGTTCATATAGTTAGAGGATTAAGATTACCGATGTTTAGGCAGGATATAGTTGTACCTTAGAGTATATTTAGAGGCTCATATACACTCTGCAGTTTAGGTTGACTTTGTATTTTTTGTGTTTGTTTTGTCTTTCATTATTTGTGTAGATACACAGTTATGACTATCTTAACAGCTGAATCTTTCTATTTGTATTTATTAAATTCCTTCAATAACACACTAGCACACCATATCCCTATTATTGTGTCATCTATGCATGTATATGTAGAGCCGGGGGTCTCGCTAGAAGTAACCTCTCTATCCTTGAAGATGTAGGTATTGTTTGTCTGTATCTTTTCCTTCCCAGACCCTAACGATAGCTTTTGTTATCGTTTGTATATACTGGGTATATATTTTTATTGACGGAAAGAAGAGAATATAATTTGTGTAACATGTACGATATAATATTATTTTTAGAAAAGAAAGATGAAAATAAAGAATATATAAAGAACAAAAAAGCCGAAACGAACCGTAACCTTTTCGGCTATAAAAAATGGAACCTCCTTCCTTTTTCCCCCTCTCTCTCTCCCTCTCTCTCTACCTTTTCCTCTTCTCCTGCTTTTCTGTCCTTCTCCAAACTTTCCATTTTCATCGAGCCCCTCGTTTCACTTTTTTCTGCATTTTCTGCTCCCTTTCCGTTTCCTGCCCACTTCCACGTTCTAACTAGGATATCAAATTCATCAAGCATAAATTTTTTGTTATGGACAAAGAGTGTTACTTGAATTCTGGAATTTCCCCACCGGCACCGTCGGAACCTGCATTGCACTCGTGGAGTCATTTCTCTTTAGCCCAACATCTCAATTCTTCTTCTGAATTGACTTCAGCTTACTCCGTGAATTCCAATTGGGACAACGGAAACGATCACTTAACTCAATTCCCCTCGTCTTTGAGTTACATGACGTCGTTCCCGGCTATGCCGACCCCGCCGATGCTCAATAACGGTATGGGAATTCATGATTTGATTGCAAAATTGGGACCCATTTGCAACCGTGGAGGGAACCTGCCGCCATTTTCATCCGGCAGCGGGTTGGTGCCGGCCCCGGCTGTTCATGTTCGGAGTTCCGCCGTTGATACTCCTGGATTTGATAATATGAATGAGTTTGTGGAAGAAAGTTTGCTCAGTCCGGGAGGGCCCCTGACTTCTCCTCTGCAGGCATTTTCTACTGATCCAGAGTTTGCCGCGAGAGCGGCGAAGTTTTCTTGCTTCGGAAGCCGGAGTTTTAATTCAAGAAGAAGTTATTGCGCATTAAGTGATGTAGAATTACCGGAGAGATCTAATGCTATGGCAAGAGTTTGGAGTAGTCCTTCCTTGAAGCAACCTGTTTTTCCAATGGAAAATAAACAATTTGGTCAAATGGAATTAAAGAAATTGAATGAATCGCCGCCCCTGGGATCGAATTCTAACGAGTCTTCCTCTATTTCTGAGCAAGCTCCAAGTGCAGAAACTGTGTCCAGAGTTCCAAATGAAATAATAGCCTCCAGAAAGAGAAAAGCTTCTCCCAATAACAAAGCTAAGGAAAATGTATCCGTTGTAGCTGTTAATTCTCACAAGGTATAAACTTTAACCAAAATTGTTACTACTAGGTGCCAAAAAAGACTGTCATATTTGATTTTTTTACATACTTCATTATGGGAATTCAAAATTCATAGTTCTGTTTTCAATTTCATTTCAAGGTTCAAACATCATTAATGGTAAGTAGATGGTTTCACCTCGCCCTAGCCCACAAAGAAAGATTGGGGGGTGTGGGGGATGGGTATCAATTTGTCCTTCCTTCAAGTCAGTTACTTTTTACAAATGAATACCTTAAGGGGTTTTGACTAATTAACCCAAATGAACTATCACTTTGGTTTCAATCTTTCATTTCTTTGTTAATAGAAGAGGAATATTTTTGGGTTGCAGGTTGCTGAGGCAGATGATGTGAAGATTGGAAAGCGACTAAAGACGGCACAAGGTAGCCCGAGTGGGAAAGGCGGCATTGACTTAGAGGGGGAAGAGGAGGATACCAAGGACAATGTTACTGCAGATATGCAAGAACAGCATAAGCAAGATAAGGCGAATCAAAAGCTTCCTGAGCCACCAAAAGATTACATTCATGTTCGAGCAAGAAGAGGCCAAGCCACCGATAGTCATAGTCTTGCAGAAAGAGTAAGCATTGGCATTAAAACTCACTATAATTAACTGAACTATCCTTTAAGAACTTCTGATCACAATCCTTCGTTTTTAATTAGGTCCGACGTGAGAAGATCGGTGAACGTATGAAGCTTCTCCAGAATCTTGTACCAGGATGTAATAAGGTTGGCATCATCATCAAGAATCCTCTAAATTGGAACAATAACTTTAGGCCCTACTTCAACCGTTTAAAATTGTTCTTCTCTAATACTACTGCATGGTGAATTGTGATTTAGGTTACTGGAAAAGCTCTTATGCTTGATGAGATTATAAACTATGTGCAGTCACTGCAACGCCAAGTTGAGGTGAATTGGGATTTTAATTAATATGTCTACAATACAAAATCCTGGAAGTCTTTCTTTCAGTCTCTAATATATACCAACGTTCTGTTTTGATCAGTTTCTTTCCATGAAGTTAGCTTCAGTTGATCCCAGACAGGAGGTCGACATGGATAATTTTACATCAAAGGATGTAAGGACAAATTGCCTTCACAAAATCAGTTCCTTTTATTAGATCCTTTTCATGTTATACCATAATAGGCTAGCAGAACTGAAGAAAGGCAATTTAGTGGGTTCTTTTTCTCCAACTTTGTAATCTAGTGTATGATTTTGTGGTTCCTCTTTAGACAATGCAACAGAATGGGTCTTTCCCCCACACGTTATACCCGGTAGATTCCTCTGTACCTGAGTACCATCAAGCAAAGCAATGTCAGCCAGTGCACACCAGTGCTTCAGTGAGCCAATGTCCTGTAGACCCTATGTACAAGACACCATGCCAAAATCTTGAACTGCAGTTACCTTCATTAAATGCATTCACCAACGGTCTTCCTCAGGTTGTTATTTATGCATTTGACATCAGGCTATCATCCTCCTGGTGATGCTTTTCTCCCCTCCCACATTAGAGGGATTTAAGCAAAACATCAGTCTTGGCCTTTCTTGAGGTTCTAATAATCTAATCTTTTGGATTTTGTTCCAGTTTCCTGTTTTCGGCGAGGATGATCTTCATAGCATTGTGCGGATGGGATTGAGCCAGGATGCCAAGCAGGAACCGGCATTTCATTCAATGAGCTTCCCTGGTAAGCTTTTCTAGACTTCTTTGAAGCTGCTATGTAATTTGGTGTACTATCTTGAACGATTGCATTGAATGCTCGATGCTTATTACAGAACAGCCTCATGAAACAAATCTAAATGACACAAATCTTTAGTGTTGAAGGGTCGCATCTGCACTCAATTCTTTGCATTCGCACCCACATACAAAATCGATTCAAGATTCAGATATGAGATTTCCCAGCTGAACTTCTGTATCCATATCTGTTCCAGACTTTTTATTGTTTGACTTAGATTTTTGCAGTATTTGCTGCTCTGGGGTTCTTTTAAGTTTGACATTGGTTTGATGCAGTGAGAAGCAAATTGCATAGATCACCATAGCTTGCTTGTGCTCGACTTGGCTTGGATTGGAAGAAGGAAGATGCAGGCTGCTGCAGTAAATACCATGAGAATTAGTTTAATTATAGATATTTCTTAACCAGTTATTAATTATCCTACTTTTTTTTCTATACATATGATTAATTCTAAGTTTATTGGTATTTCTTAGCCCCCAATGTTGTTTTAGGAAGCTTTGGGGGGGGGGGGGGGGGGGCTTATTTGTTTTATGTTGTATGATTAGAGGACTAGCCAGCATATATGTGTTTCTATTGCAAGTAAAATGCCATATAGTATAAGATGTTACTGCTTTGGGTATTGGTTTTGTAATCGTATGCAAATTTTTTTAATATAAAGTTTCATTCTTTTGTCAATTGGCGGTACGTGTAATGTTGTTAATGCGTCTGATTGGTACTAAGTTTTTTAATCTTGTAATATGTTATTTAATAAGCTGGTCGTCATTAATTAATCCGAAACATAAAAATAACGATGATTTTGGAATTACTTTGAAGTCCTAAAATCTACTAATGGCATATAGTTTTTACTGAAATACAGTGATAGTGATATAAAAAAGTACATAAAGAAACAATGAATTCGTATAGTAACTGAATTTTTGGATACTATTTCACTATAATTAATGTAACTTTTTCTTGTTTACTCCAAAATATACTAGCGCTATCATTATACTATATTACTTTACATGTTTACTATAATTTCTTTTATCTCAAGTATAAAGTAAATTTTCAGATTTGTTATGTTGTTTCGTCAGTAATATTTACTAGATCATATATTTTCGCTTGAAGTAACCTTTATAGCACTGAAACAAAACCTTCTTTAATATCCGTCTCTTTATTAAAAATGAATTTGAAAGAAAAAAAATTGTCATTTAATATATATTGTTCAAAGCTAAACATTCCTCAAAGCATTCGGGTTGGGAGTTGCTCTAAGAGATACATGGTTTGGTTGACACGCGCAGTGTGGGTGTTTCACTGCTGTCTAGGTCAAAGTCCTAGTTTGCAGTGATCAACTTGTGTGGACTCTTTGCGTAAGACCTCTTCCAACCTAAGAGGGCGTTGAATTCCTGATTTGCATCCTTCACGATGCTCTTTAGGATTAGAACGGTAAAGTATTTAGAACCAGGATATGAACTTTTGATGAAAGCTAAACAAAAATTGTGGGCTCCACGTAATTTCACCACACCTGACTGTAGTTGGACGCTATTTCCACTAATATGTTATGTGCGTGGCCCAATCGACATTAAACTTCACCAACTTCTAAAGTTGGAGAGGAAATTATTACTTATGATTAAAATAAATGATTGACTTTAAAGTAAAGACAGGTATACAAAGTGAGATTTTTTGATCAAGTGCTTGATCAAATTGCTCTTTTGCGTCACCATTTTTTTTGACTTATTAATCAATAACCATTTCTTCACGACACTAAAAAATAAAAAAAAATTGATGATCAAAGAAAAGCACGACTTCCTTCACAACAGTATATTGTATTAGATCTATACACGTAACTTAATTATGTTATGTACTAAACATGTAGAAGTTCAAAGGAACATACTCCCGCGACATATTTAAAAAAAATTATTTTAGTTTAACTTAAACATTATTTGAAAAATTAAATTATAATCATTATTCCATGTTCTATCTTAGTTGGTTAATTAGATTAAATATATAGATGATGACAAGATGATAATATTTTTAAAACAAAGAAAAACAGAAACTAAAATAATATTTTTAAAGCATAAATAGTAATAGTTTGTCAAAATGTTCTCCGTGTATATTTGCAATTAAGTTAAAGAAAATCTTTAAACTAGTGGCGTGAAAATTGGCGCCTAAGTGATATCCTCAGATGTTACTTTATTACTTTCTTTTAGGTTGTAATGAATTATTCCCTAAAATAATTAATAAGAGAAGTCAGTGACGTAGAAATGATACATAATTTTTTGTCGTTTTCAAGATTATGTTCTGCCGTTCGTTGTACCAAAATTGATACACAAAGATTTGGCCAAAATTCTAAGATCATAGCAATCGTCATGTTTAGTCGGCATATCGATATCATATGTACGTGAGACCGGATCTCCTCATCTATTTTTCTCACTTTATTGACCACCGCCAGACACATCGTAACAAAGGTGGTGAGGCTAGATGTGGGTGACCATCATCTAGCCTCACCACCCCACTCTGCTACCATGTGTCGGGTGCCCGCATCTAACCTCACCACTCCACTCTGCTGCCACGTGTCGGATGGTGGACAGTGGGTTGAGAGGAAAAAAGACGAGGAGATCTCATCGCACGTGTTATAGTCAATAAATGTTATATATGTCAATCGATTTATAAATAGTATACGTATTTACTTTTGTTTCTACATTCTCTCTACATCTATGTGAGACCAGCCAATTTAACACACAATTTTCTTTTTTTAATTTACGTACATATTCGAGTCAATTTATACTTAGCATGACTAATCCCATTTATTCTAGAATTAATGGGCATGAAAACTTATAGTGACCTTTTCACAAGACATGAACACATTATTATTGTTGTCGTTGGTTTAGGTAGTAGATGTTCACACATCACGGTTTCATAAACTCGGGTTGGATTGGACATCAAATAGTTTCAGAATTCGATTTCAGATACACGTACAGTGTGTGTTTCACTGATGCTGAGCCAACGACCTAGTTTACAGAAGGACATTTTGTGTAGGTCCTTGTGTAAAGTCCTTACCAACTCAGGAAAACGATGAGCTCCTAACTTACTTCTCCACAATATTTTTTGGGACTTAGGCGATAGGACCCTCAAGACCAGAGTATGAGCATCTTGACACCAAAATGCTCAAACTTAATAACCATAACTTGTTGCCTTGAGTCTTTACCATTCTAAGAACCACATCAGGTTATGTACGAGATCGGATCACCTCACCGTAAGGGGGTGCGGTGACGCGTGACTGCGCGACACGTGGCACCAGTGGAGGTGGTGAGGCTATATGAGGGTCTCATCTAGCCTCACCACTCCCCCTTGGTGCCACGTGTCGTATGGTCACAAAAGGGATGAGGAAAATTGGGGTGAGGAGATCCAAATCCGTTAGGTACACCTTTTATTTCCTGAAGGGTGGGGTGTCAAATCGCAACCTCTAGTGATTAGTCCGTATAGAAAGTCTCGTGTCCCTTCAAAAGTGGTCTCTTAAGTCGTAAACAGCTGTAATACGACTTGGCACCCAACCCTTTTTCTTCCAAAAGTCATAAACAAATACTAATCATTAAAAAACCTTCAAATTAGGTAAGTAGCAGATTTAGTCAAACCATAATTGTTGGCATAATTTTCGGGTTCCGTAATTATCAGTGGTTAACCACGGACAAAACATTCCCTCCTCCTCTTACCGTGTCCCAAAGAAATCAATCAATCTATGAGACTGCTAGCCTCATGATTCGCATCATCTACACATACTTCTTGAAGGTGGGATGGTGGAGACATCCGGGACGAGAGATTTCAAATTTGATCTTAAAAATCAACCAATACCCTCATTTGTTTCTTCCACATACCCTGAGCTCTATAAATTTGGTCTTTTACAATTGAAGTGAAATCCATTTGTTTCTTCCATACATCCCGAGCTCCAGATATTTGGTCTTTTATATTAAAAATGAAATCAATCAAAAATTCTCTCGACAATTTCTACTGCTTTTGTAAAATTACTTTTAAACTCCTTTGGCATCCCATGGGTACCAGATGGTGTAATTATTTATTATATGTAAATTGCTTGTTTATGTATCTGATTATTTTGATTTAATCGTAGATCCTTTTGTCGTTAATGTGGTAGAAAAGAAGAAAGGAACTTTTTATCAATAAATAACAGGAGGATGAATCAAACAATAAAGGGTAAATATCATCGGTAAATTTAGCACTGTTATCTACTTTTAACATATTTGACTTTTAAGAGCTTTTCCATGAATAAAATTGATCGTCAACTAATATATAACGGTACATAATGATCTTCCGTGTGTGAACAGAAGTTGAAATTTACAATGGCTAGTTGGAACTTCATCTTTTATGAGTAACTTTCTGTATTCATGAAAAGGACAATAATTTCTTTTAATGTCAGAATGTTATGAATTATCTTGAAAGTGCCATATCATTATACATAAAAAGGGTGTTTCCAGTGAAATAACTTCTCGCGTTTACGCATGATCTGGAAAAAAAAATCGGATCGTATAGCGATCTGATGTACACAGCTTTACCTTACACTTAGCTCATATCATTATACATGTCTAGTGAATAATGTGTTGCTTTGCAAAGTAACAGCTAGTTAGGACAAAAAGTTCTAAGCCACACATGTAAAAAAGGACTATTCGTAAGAAGGGAAAAAATATCTTTTTTTCTAAACGAAAAGAGTGTTTAACTTAACCAAGTGGAGATCTGCTGTGGAAAGAAAGATACCCTGTGGAGGCAGATAATTTAAAGAAAAGAAAAGAATAAATTAATTAAAGGTGGTTAATAAGAAGGTAATTAATTAAAGATATAAGCATGGCTGTCTCTAACTTATTTTATAAGGAAAGAGTATAATTTGGGGCCTGAAAACTGTAATGCAATTGTCACAAAGATTCTCTCCGATAATCTTTATAGCCCACAAGAGTTTAAAAAAATCAAATTGTTTTAGTCAAGACGTTTACATGACTGATTGTCGCCTATCTATAATTAAAAACGAAAAACCCCCTTGTACAAAGCATCAATCATCTAAAAGAATAATTTTCACCTTTTCTATATATATATATATATATATATATTAGAAATCAGCGTTTTACAAGTTTCGTTAAGTATGCCTTTAGGAATGAGACTAAGCTCCCACAGAATTTTCGACCAATATATCTTCGGCAACATAATTGTATATCATCATTAACATGTTAGTTAGCATTTAACGTATGAAACTCTTTACGTAAAAAGACTGACTAATAGACTGATAGTGACACTAACAGCTAAATGTTGACGTTATTAGTTCGATAATCATACTAAATACGGTACGAATTATGGTATGGTATTGTTATAGTTTTAATTAGAATACTACAAATACGGTACGAATAGAAAAATTCTCTAAATAGCTACGGCATATTCCAAATGACATGTCTTTTGTTCTTAATTCCACGTAACACACCACACTAGTCATCCTCACAACCTCCGTCAAAAATTATGCCATTATCCAAGAGTAACTTAATTAAAATAAAAAATACAATCATCTTGCTTGATTAGTAGGAAAAAAAATAAAAAAGCTATGACATATGTTTATGTATTCAGACGTCTTAACTAGTAGAATTATATAATTGGACGTCATTAATCTTTCATTAATAATCGTGGTCTAAACATGGAATTTCTGACAATGGAGGGTATGGAATGTTGCTACTTATCAAGGAAATCCAATCATCTTGCTTGATTAGTAGAAAAAAAAATAAAAAAGCTATGACATATGTTTATGTATTTAGAAGTCTTAACTAGTAGAATTATATAACTGGACGTCATTAATCTTTCATTAATAATCGTGGTCTAAACATGGAATTTCTGACAATGGAGGGTTTCCTTGACTTTGGAATATATGATGGAATAAAGCAAAAGATCTCACTAAATTGGCTGCATTCTTATGTTGTGAAGTAGCAGTTGATCGACGCAGCTTGACACACCATTATGGGTCATCGAGAAACGACTTCGGTGTATTTCTAACACATAGGTATGGTTACGTACATCTTGCTGGAGTCTCTAAATAAGCAATGGGGTAATGTTGTTACTTCTTCAAAGGCACCAAGAAACATGTTTGCGAGCAGCTAATCAAAACACTACATAATCATATACGTATTACATGATTCTGAGAAAATCTGAATAGCAGGCATTTTCTCAACACTAGTAACCTAACATAACTAGTAATCAGCACATAAAACGTCAATACCAATAATGGCCAAGCTCCATTTATGCTTTGCTGTCGATACTCATCGCTTCCGCCTCCTTCAGAGCTGCTGTTTTCTGTGCATTTTCATAACATACATGAGTAACAACTATAAAATACCTGAGCAACAATTCCACAGAATAATAGCAGATTGTTACATATTTCGATTAAGCCACCTTATTCTCAGTTGCCTCCAATTTATTCAACTTAGCAAACATGTTGCCGTAGAATTTCGCATCTTTCTTGTTGAGCTCCTTCACCTTCTCCTTTTATGCTTTGTATTCAAGCCTCACCTCCCTGCTCCCGAAAAATAACAACTTAGTTGCTCAATGGACTGAAAATGAGTCATTACACATACAGCTATTATGATAATATCCTCCACATTAATCAACATGGACCTACTTGTTGTCAAGATCAATTTCAAGAGCCTTCCGAATGTCGAACTCGGCAAGATCCAAATCTGCCACGTTCATGTATGCTTGTGCCCTTCTATAAAGGGCCTTCACGTTTCTACTTTCGAGCTCTAATACCTACAAGGATCTACACCCTCAGCAAGTACACTTAAAAATATAGATCCAGAACCCTAGACACGGCAGTTTGTGAATAGGCCTTAGTGCACAGCTTCACAGCCTCCTTGTATTCTTTTAACTTCAGCTTGCAAGCAGCATTATTCAGATTGCAAGATAATTTTAATGCTTTGACTGTCTTTTCTCCTCTTCACTGAATGCGGAATCATATTCTATATATTTTGCAGCCTGCGGCACATGGTACAAGAAAGTGAAATCATTCTTAGAGCCGCAGACAGAAACTTCACCATTTCACAACAAAGAAATAGGGATTTTGAAATTACAGCCAATTTGTTCACCTTCTCATATCTCTTTGAAGCCCTTGCATACTTTCCAGCCTTGAACAAAACATTACCGTCTTCTTTCTTCTTTCCAGCTACTTCAATTTTCTCTTGGTTGTTCATATCCCATGATTCTTTCTCCTGATGAAGGCCCAACAATGAATCCATGAATATGCAAACACAATAGAATGCATGACTGGACTCACTAATAAGATGGTTAATTCAACTTACTTTGACAAAAGAGGCCAATTCCACTTCGTAGATCAAAGTTGAGTTTGGAGGAACAACAGCCAGCTCCTGCTTTGACTCGACAGAACCAAAAGCATATTCGGAGCAAGGCAACCTCCCCCTTCTTCATTGTTGTCACAGCTCGGTCCAACCCTTCAATAACTTGTTCTGCGAGATACTTTGCTTTCAGCAAGTCCGGGGAAAAATGGTAGCAGATTTACGCCTCAACAAAAGTCATTACAAACTCTAATACTTCAGACACGCAAGTATACCTTCATCTGTCTTAAACTCGAACAGATCCTCTTCATTATCAGTGTGGTCCTTGATAAACACTGTACCGTCCCCTAATTTTCCAACAAGTTTCACTGCAGAAGGAAAAATGGAAAACTGATCAATGCATAACACGACATGGTCAACAAGCTTCCTAGGTAACTGGCAGCAAAACAAAGACTAACAGTTGACGACAGCTCCTTCATTTGGCTTCTCATATCCTTCCCCTTCTCTCAAGATCTTCTTGGTAACCTTCTTGTCATCTGTAATGTTGGACACACTCTTCCATGAAAGTAGTTCCAGATGTATACTCAAAGTGGCATTGGGTGGGACAGCCCCTCAGAGTCACCAGAAGCAGCTTTTCCTTTCTAACCAAAGCCATCTGGAAGAGTAAATTCATAACATACTTAGCACCCAATATAGCCAATAGAATACAGAATCACTCTTGACACTTGAAAGAACTTACATTGTGGTTTAACTGTCAAAAAGACCTTTTCCCCTTTCTTCGTTGTCTTAACAGCCTTCGCAAGAGCAGGACAGAAGTGACCTGTTAAGAGAAAAATATATATATTCGTCAATTGTCAAAACCATACAATCGCCTCTTACACAAAGTAAAAAACACAAAGTTAAAACAAATATACTAACCCTCTTGAACAGCGAACTCAACCTCATCCGATTTCGCAACCAAAGTGCCATCCTCGAGTTGAGCCTCATATTTTACTACAGAACAAGGGAATCAACACGTAAGTCCAAGAAAGATGAAAAGGTAATATCTGAAATTCCATACCTAAACATATGTAAAAACATACCTAACACCTCATCAAGATCCTTAGGCTTTTCCCATCTTTCTCCTTCTCTCACAACTTTCTTAAATATCCCACCATCCTTGCAAATGTCTTTAACACTAGCCCATGATAATAATTCAACATTGAACTGCAGAGTTGCATGTGGAGGAATCGTTGGAGGCGAACCAGATTCACCATAGGCAAGCTCAGATGGTATGGTAAAAAATGCATTTTCACCCTTCCTCATTGTCTTGATACCCAGATCCCATCCTTTGATGACTTGACCTGCTCAACAAAATGAAACAGACGAAGTCATTATCAATTAACCACAACCTTCTCAAACTCACTTATGCAGAATGTACTAAGCAGCATCTAACAATCCAACCACCAAGGAGCTTCTCCTCATACCCAGCAAATAGAATCCCATTGCACAATAAGCAGCTTAACGGATAACAAACGCATATAAAAGAGTACGTTCATAGTTATTAAGATATTTTAGAAGGCCATCACCAACCCTGGTCATGCTGATCACAGCACTATAATAAATCATGATTCATCCATGAAACAGAAAGCAACAGATGAAGTCAACAACTCCATAAACCCCACTTTGTACCCATCTACCAAAGCCATCAATTTACTAATGACTCAGGCTGAGAACAGACACCCTTTCTCCACCGCTACAAAGTTCTAACATCATCTAATCATTTTGAACTCACAGCTCGCTCTTCATTGATCCTTATTTGCGGTCATCCATGCATACTCTTAATCACTCTTCATGTTTTCTTCTTCTTTACCAATACTTTATTTGATGTGCCAATGTGTGTACACATATTTCAAAAAGAAAAATGGAACCACTGATATATTACAAAATTCATTAGTTCGGTTAACCACAAAAGTTAAGATGAGGATATGAGTGTTTATCAACAATTTTCCCAAAGTACAGGGTGCACCAAAGCCGATTTGGGGCAAGGTATCTACGAGGGGTATGCCTCATACTTCCATCGAGATTAAGCACATCACTTAGCTTGTAAAACGGATGCTGTTCACGAGTAGGTTTGATAAGCACAGTTCAAGGCAAAAGAAAAGGCTTCACCTTACAAAGCCTATATAACAAAGTTATTACCTATCCTCATGCATTACCAAGTTATAGCTACAAAACTACCGAGGAATATTCATAACGCTCTTATTCCTTGACCTTTGCGAGTTTTGCACCTAAAGTTTTTACCTTTTGGAGTTTCACCACCAAAGGTCAGCACATTTGGATAATGCATATACACAACATTTCATTTCGTGGGTTACTACGATGCAGCGCCAGCACGTTGATCAATCTGGCTATTTTTCTACCTCCAATTGATACTCGGGTAGATTAATAAGACGTAACATTACCGAGGAAGAAAACGAAAAGAATAAGAAAAAGTTCTGCATTGTGCCAATTTATAGTTTTTAGTACTAATTTAGAGATTAAGAATAGAAACCTTGACCAAGAGTAAATTTGAACGGCGTTCCCCTGTCGCGACTGGAATCGAACTTAGTTCCATCCAACAGCGTCCCCGTATAATGTACTGAAATCGCGAGTCAACACAATATTAATGCGATTGCACAATGAGGCAACTGATAATTAAACCAGGATCTTAAGCACATTACCTAAAACATCACAATCACTGAACCTTCGACTTCATCGCCAGCATCAGGAGTTTCCCAGCCTTCACCTTCATTGAGAAGCTTCTTCTTTAAACCTTCCTTTCCGGTCTCCTTCTCTTCTCCAACTTTCAGCACCGGAGTCTGGTCTGGCAGATCCAAATCCTCGTCCGTTCCCATATCCCCCGCTGGCGGCATATCGAAATCCTCGTCCATTTCTCAACCCTGGGCTTCTAGAAGCAAATCACAATGGGTTGACTGACTAAAGGAGTGAATGAATGGAGTGAGCTGCTCAGATGAAGGTAACCAAGATAGTACACAGAAACAGAGGGGTTCAAATGCTGTGATTCATAAGAGGAGGAAATTGCAATTTATCACAAAAAAAACGTGGGTCAAATTTTCCCCTTTAACATTTAAACGTTCTGAAATATTATTTGGTGGTCAAACGTGACCAAACTTGAATCAATCAACACCAGAAACCGGCTGATAACCTGATGCAGCCGATTTCACTATATTTTACCGTCAAAATCAATTACTCCTCCAAAATAACGTCTTCCCCTCCCTTCCCTCCTTCTGCAACTAGTTTTCCTCTGATTTTCTTCAATAAATTAGCCCCTCATTTCACAAAATCAACCAACAACCATCAATAAATCAAGATTTTGAATCAAGAATTAACACCAAAAACCGGCATAAACCTGAACTCGGTCACGTGATTCATACTTTCATTATTTGCGCATATAAACAGTTAAAACTATTTTAATATAGGAACCTTTTTATTTGTGTTCACTAAATTCATTCACTAGTATATTAACACATCATATATCTATTATTATATCATATATATAGATACATATAGAGTCAGGAGTCTCACTGGAATTAAACTCTCTATCCTTGGGATGGAGGTATTGTTTGTCTGTCTATCATCCTCTGCAGATCATAGCGATAGTTTTTTTTTTTTTTTGTCGTTGAGATATACTGGATACGGTTGAAGATTGAAGAAGGCAGTTGAAACATAACGTAACTTATCGAGCTTCATTAGCCAGTGGGGAGGGAAGTACCGTCTCCCCTAGTTATCACCCACTAAACATATTTCTATTTTTTTTTACTTTAGCAAACAAACTTACCAAAACAATAATAAATGTACTTTTTTACTTTAGAAAACAAAATTTATCAAAACTACAATAAATAGCATTTCCACTTTTAACTTAACCCCACAAACATCCGGTGGTGCTATGTTAATGATTCAAAGAGAAAGTGACCTAACAACTTGAGAAACTCCACATGCATTTCCTTCCATTTTTGTTCTTAAATCCCAAAGTTGCATGTGTATTTTAGTTCTTTGTACCGGCGGGACGAAATAAAATTTTAACCACTGTGGCATGGAGCATTTTTTAGTTTAAAAAAACGTTTTCGGTGAATTAAATTCAATATTATTCAATTTAGTCGGTAAAAATTCAAAAAATATCTCGTGAGCCGAAGACAATTTTTAGTCTATAGATTTTACCTGTCTTATTATTTTATTTTCCTTGGATTTTCCTCTCCAGCAAAACCAGGTGGATCAACTCCCTCTATTGCGCCACCAAAAAAGGTCTTTCCGCCACCGGATCACCATCCTCCATCCTCCACCTTCCTCCTCTTTCTCTCTCTCATGCCACCATGACATGAGAGAGAACCGAGAATGAATCTGGTGGCGCTCTTATCACCACCAACACCACCATCTCCATTGCCAACATCAAAAGAAGCAACTACCATGCAAGAAGATAATAGACACAAATTGTACAGGAAAATATTGTACCTTATAGCTGCTTCCACCCTCATCCACCATGCCTTGGCCGATGACGCGGCCGTCATGGCCAAATTGGCAAAATCACTCTCCCCTAACCCAGGTTGGTATGGCTCCAACCCCTGTAAATGGACAGGCGTGCAATGTGACTCATCAGGCAGGGTCAGCTCCATCAGCCTCAGCTCCAAGTCTATTTCAGGTCAATTACCTTCCGAAATTAACCAACTTTCTAACCTGCAATCTCTTAATCTGCAAAACAATCAGCTTTCAGGCCAATTACCACCTCTGTCCAATCTTTCCTCTCTCCAACAAGTTTATCTTGATGGGAACAATTTTTCCTCGATCCCGAATGGTTTTCTATCTGGGCTTACGAATTTGCAGAATTTTAGCATAGGCAGTAATCCAGGGCTTCCCCCGTGGACAATTCCCAGTAGCCTGACTGATTCCAGTATCCTGGTCAACTTTTTCGCTGATCGTGCCAACATCATTGGTCCAATGCCGGACATATTTGACCAATTCCCAAACTTGAGAAATGTCAGGATCTCGTATAACAATATTACAGGGTCTTTGCCACCTTCATTAGGCAAATCAGGGATTCAGAAATTTTGGATCAACAATCAGGCTACAGGTTTGTCAGGCAGAATCGACGTTATCGCTTCAATGACACAATTAACAGAGGCTTGGCTACATGTTAATAAGTTTACAGGGCCAATACCTGATCTTTCTGGTTGTAAGAACCTGGTTGACATTCAGCTTCGTGATAATCAGCTAACCGGTGTGATTCCTGCATCTCTGTCTTCGCTTCCTAAGCTGACAAATATTTCTTTAGGGAACAATGTTTTCCAGGGTCCAATGCCTACTTTTCCTAATCGTCTCCAGGTTGCCCTTGGAAATACAAATAGTTTTTGCAGAAGCAGCCCTGGACCATGTGATGATCAGGTTACTGCACTTCTAGAGGTTGCTGGTGCTTTGGGTTATCCGATAGCGATGGCAGAATCTTGGAAAGGGAATGATCCTTGTCAAGATTGGAGGTATATTTCATGTGAATCAGACAGTGTGACTGTGATAAATTTTGCGAAGCAGGGTTTTGTGGGCACCATATCGCCTGCTATGGCGAATCTTACTGCATTGAAGTCTGTGATACTGAGTGATAACCACCTTACTGATACCATACCTGATATCTTGACCAGCTTGAAAAATTTGCAGACTTTTGATGTTACTAACAATAATATTTCTGGGCAAGTACCAAAATTTAACCCAGGTGTGACAGTAAAAACAGCGGGCAATCCCTTAATTGGAGTCAATGTGCTGCGTAGCTCACCTCCAGGAAGTTCTCCAACTGGAATTTCTAGCCCAGCGAGTCCAACCAATGGACGAAAAGCACCTGTGCGTTGGTTGATTGCAGGTGTTACCTCTGGAATTGCTATTGTTCTAGCAATTGTGAGCTTTGTGATCTATAAGAAATGTATAAAGAAATGGAGGGCAGAGAAACATGAGTTGGAATTAAAAATTGTAAATAAAAGTGGGAAAAAACCTGAAAGTAAAGGTGCCATTCCGAATGCTTCTGAAATACAGACTCCAAGCAGTGATTTTGATGGCATGGGTGTAACAATACCGATTCAGGTACTGCGAGAAGTAACAAACAACTTCAGTGAAGATAACATAGTGGGTGAAGGTGGGTTCGGAACTGTTTACAAGGGACAACTTCACGATGGCACACGGATCGCGGTGAAAAGAATGGAGTCTGCTATTCTGGATAAAGGTCTTGGTGAGTTCAAAGCAGAAATTGAGGTCCTCACACAGGTTAGGCACAGGAACTTGGTGGCACTTCATGGTTTCTGTGTCCATGGAAACGAGAGGCTTTTAGTGTATGAATATATGCCCCAAGGTACATTGGGACAGCGTCTGTTCCAATGGAAAGAAAAGGGCCTCCCACCTCTTACATGGAAGCAAAGGGTCAGCATAGCTTTGGATGTTGCTAGAGGAGTCGAATATCTACACAACTTAGCACATCAGAGCTTCATCCACAGAGATCTGAAACCCTCTAATATCCTCCTTGGAGATGATATGAGGGCTAAGGTGTCTGATTTTGGATTGGTAAAGAGTGCCCCTGATGGAAGAAATTCATTGGAGACAAGATTGGCTGGAACATTTGGTTACCTCGCACCGGAATATGCAGGTACTTAACAGTTTAAACAACCCAGGAACAAGAGATTCATGTTTTGTACCTTCGCAACTTTGACCTGAATGGATACTGCATCTTCATCTTCTTCACATTATTATGCTTATGTGGGCAGATGGTTAAAAGAGCTTTAGCATGTCACATCAACCACACTTTTTGCCCCTGCACTGTCCTTTTCAAAGATCGTACATTAAATTTATTTACCTTATAATGGTTTAGTCTTCCAGCATTGAACATGTCATAGAACTTTATTTCCACTTTACGGTAAACATAAATTTGCGACAAGGAAAAAAGGGAGACAAAAAGAAAACTGAATAACACTGGAATAATGTAAAATCTAGCGAAAGCAAAATTTTGTTTTTCTGACCAGAAACACCCACTAACTAGCATTTCTATTTTCATGCAGCCACCGGAAAGGTAAGCACAAAAGTTGATGTATTTGCATTTGGAGTCATCTTGATGGAGATCATGACAGGTCAGAAAGCATTAGATGACACATTGCCAGAAGAGAGAAGTCATTTGGTCACTTGGTACCGGAAGATCATGACTAATACTGACAATATTAGAAGTTCCTTGGATCCTTCTCTGGAGGTAGATGAAGAAATGTTCAAAGATATCTGCAAAGTATCAGAATTAGCTGGACATTGCACGTCTCGGGAACCATCACAGAGGCCTGACATGGGCCATGTGGTTAACGTCTTGTCTCCCCTTGTAGTCCAGTGGATGCCCAGTTCAAACGATGAAGAGGAAGGTTTTGAAATTGATCTCCAGATGAGCCTCCCTCAAGCTCTGAAAAGATGGAAGGCTAATGATGGCAAGTCCACAACCTTCAACACGCAAACCTCAGAATACATCCCTGCATTCACGAGCACATCAAAATCATCAGATTTCACAAGCTCAACTAATTAGACCAACGCTGCACCAAAAGAAAGACAACACGAGTGCCATGAGGAAATGACTTGAACATGCAGGTTTGCGTTTAACGCATTATTTTCGATAGGAAAGATACTGCATCGACCTTAATCTTCTCCACTTGGTTTTCTGTGCAGTACTAATTTATCATAACACTGAAACCTGAATAGGCTACATCGCAGACCAACTTGGCATCGACTTTTTCTACTTATAGTTTAAAGCCTTATGCTATAAAGAAGAACAAAATGTAAAAATGTCAATTTTGCATCAATTTTTCCATTTGATAATCTTTTCAATAATTCGTCTATCTGAAGGTCATATGCAGTCACCAAAATCACAGTAGCAGAAAGAAAGAAACATTCAGCCTTATTTTGCAACCATAATATCACCTCGAAGCAGAAATTCAAGCATCAATCAAATAAAGCTTGCAACTTAGTGCCTCGAGCAAGTGTCTATTCTCCTAATGTGAAAATTACAGAAATAGAAGTTGCAACATGCGTGAATTTCTTTTAGTATAGACAACGCAGGGAATTTCCTCCAGCCAAGGAAGTACTTGCTTCAGTTTCTTACCTTCAACATGAGCAAAATCTATGAGATTGATATTAACCATCTCCCAACGGTCTTACATTGTTTATGTTAATCGTCATGCAGGTTGGTGGTTCACTCCCGCTCATAACTTGTCAAGAATCTTGCGTAATGCAATTAAATAAGCAATTGAAGGACAATATCATTCACTTATTGCACATACAGAAGATCCCGCTATAACTATAAAGAAGAGAATGTCTTTTCAAAAAGCACCACACAGCTCATACCTGGTTCGTTATAATTCTGGGCTGCTGCTTCCTCATAATAGCAAATTAGTATTAATATAATCTGGCCAGAGAATGACTTAATGTATATTATCTCACATGACGAAAATAGATGCACTGATGGTGGCTAACAAATGTTGACTAAATACATGGCTCACAGGACACTGTATCAACCTCATATATGAACATAGTGTGATCAGTGCTTGATCACCCTAATTTCTGGTCAAAGGCCAATTCAGTACTTGTTTACCAAAGGAAAACTTTACGACATAGATACAAAGACAAAATCTCATAGTTGGTTAACAGGCATCAACACTCAACAATATACATGACCCTTGTGGCTTTTATTACGGTCTTCTCCAAAGGGCTCTACAATTTTCTACTAAGTAGTTGGCCTTAACTTTTTCCTTTGAACTGGAATTCCTACTTGCTTATATAAAATACAAATAGTTGAAGAACGAATCCCTAAAGGAGAAAATACCTCTGTTTACAATTACTTCCATATCCTATTTGCAAGAGAAAAGCATTCCCAGGCTACCAAAGAAGGAAGTCCACTATCAAACAAGAAGTTTTCATGGGAACCTTTTCCAATACAACTTTCCCAACCAAATTTAGAAGCATTTCCCATAATATGTGCATTCAAGCATACCAATAAACACCCTTCCTCTTGAACATTGTAACAGGCAGCTTTACCCTGCAGGTGACCTTATCTAGCTTCCATCAAACAACTGATACTCACGAAAATCTGTGGTTTCAAACATACCACAGGAACCTGAATTCCTATCTGGCCCAGCGAAGCGCTCGCAGCATCTGGATGAAGAACAGCATCATGGTCAGCGAACTTAGAGAACAGTATTCAGCTTTTCAGAAAATAAAATGCGTCCGCTAAATGTTTATAAGTTTTCTCATTCATAAAGCTATCTTTATTCCTGAGTTCTTCAAGAAGTTTCAAAGCGTATTCTCCTCTACCGTCTCAACACATTTCCTCCAGAAGTGTCTTGTAAGTCAAAATATCTGGCGACATGGAATAGCTCAACATGTCAAACATAATATCAGTTGCAACTTCAAACCTCCGCTCAAGTGTAAGACTGCGAATCAATACTGCATATGTAATTCCTTTAGGAACCAAACTCTTTCTTCTCATCTCCTCAAAAAACTCCAACCCATGATCCACCCTTCCCTTCTCGCACAACCCTTTTGTAATGTAACTATAGATACAACAATTTGGCACACAGCCATACAACCCCATCTCGCGAAATCCGAATAGCCTCATCCGCTTCAAGACTCTTGGAATGAGCCTTTATAATCATATTCAACACAAATGTATCAGTGGTCACCCCGGACAATTTCATCTGCCTCGTCATCGATTTGACACTACGTAAATACACGTAGCAAACACTCATTCTGTTAAACTTCAGGAGCAGAGAACTCAACAACAATGAATAAGTTTCCAATTAGGGCTTATTAGAGATATCTTCGCTACATAACATTGTCTTATAAATATCAACTGCACGGTTGAATAAAAACTTACGGCCGCAACAGAACTTAATCATGGAATTGTAAAGAGGGAGGCTTGGAGGACAAGCGACAGCGAGAACTTCCTCGACTAGGGTCTCGGCTACACGGTAACGCTTACCGGTGACGGCGATTTTAATCATGGAAAGGTAAGTAGAGTGATTGTGCTTGTAGCCTCGTTGCTAAGCAGTCCATCGGAAAATGTCTAGGGCGATGTACGGGTCGGATTGGGCGTGAAGAGCTTCGTCTACATCGGATGGAGTGAAACCGGGGTTTGAGATTTTGTATCCATGATTCAAACTGCTTTTCTAGAGGAGTAAAGGACTCTGAGGTATAGGTGTAGGTAAATTCAGGGTTTTGGAAGGGTTTGACGAGGTGGCGATTGGGCGGAAGAAGAAGGTGAGGGGAGATATGATAATGGCGGTAAGTTGACTTCTTCCGATGAATCTCGTTATGCGACATGCCGGTGTGATGGCTTGAAGTTTTTTCGCGGCCGTCTGAAGATTCGAGTTTCAGACAGAAAGCGCCATTAGCCTTTAGACAAGGATTATGGTTGAGATCCTCACCCCAACTTTCCTCAGCCACGTGGCATCAAAGTTGTGGTGAGTCTAACTTCACCACCCCCTCTTGCTGTCACGTGTCGCGCAGTCACGCGTCATCGCACTTTCCTTGCGATGAGGTGATCATATCCCCAAGAATTATAGCCTAATTATTAGTCTAAGTAACGGCAATTGAGGTAGTATTATTTTTCATAATAACGTTATTGAATTTTTCATTATAAACCATGAATAGAGGTCATAAATTAAATTCGTAACTTACTAAACAAATTGATATATTAAAAAGATAATGAATCAATTGATAAAATTGTAAATTGATGATCATAGTAAGTGATGAGGTTGCATTTATTTTTCTGGATCGCACGTTTGATTTTGGTAGTAAAACGAGAAATTTGATAGCTTCACAAAGTTGTTACTCCACGAAAAACCGTTCGACACTCAAGTCAATTGTCATCATTGACAGTTAAGTTTTTCTGCAATTCTGAAAAAATCTGTCTCTATCTACTAATGGAGCGTTGTTTGAGAAGAATGTTTGCTTTAATTATGTATGAATGTGTGTTGGAACATCCCCTATGTTTTGCGCCAATGATTCCTTTTGTATGATTTGATTGACCGATGATGTGCAAGAATGTGGGATGCTGCCATTTGTTTTGCCATGCTTGAAGCTGTTTGCCTGGTGTGACTTGTAACTTGCCTTAGATTTTTATATATTCACTAGTGTGGCCAGCCTGGAACCCCTGGTTAACCTGCCCCTTATAGGTGAAGTGAAGGTTGTGGCTGAGGTGAACGTTGTGACTGATGTGGTTAATCTTGGTGCAAGTCTATGAGGATGACTGGCTAAAGTCAACCTAATAACTGGCGGCAACCTGAGGACCGAGTCGACATCGAGGGGTCGTCCTACGTTTTTTGGGTCGGGTCGGCTTGATTGTATGTGAACCTGAGTAGATGACGTGAACCTTGGACGACCTTTGCCCCTGTATGGTCATATAATGTTGACTGAGAGGTCATGAGTTGTCTATAATTGTAGCTTTATGAGTTTGTTGATTTTGTCATCTTTAGATGCCATCAGGTCAACCTTATTAATGTAAATGAGAAGGATGGCCTCTTGGTAACGGATATATCCTCTCCACTGCTATACGTCTTTGACGCAGGACGCGTGCTAGGTTGTAATGCTTAAATTCCCTGACATTAGCTTCAAAGTGGTTACAGCGTAACGTACGTCGATTTTCCATGAGACGGGAATCCTTACATGAAATATTTTTATCTTCCAAAAATTCGAATAAAAAATCCCCGCTTTCGCACTTCTTTTTCATTTTCACCTCAATTTTACCATTTTCTCATCTCTTCATCTTCTTCTGAACACTTCGCCAGATTTCCTTCTGCCATCCATTCATCTTTCACCTCTAGGGTATCCCCTCTGATTCTATCAATACTCTCTCCCTTTTATCCTATGTCTACACCCACCAAGTAAGTGGCTTTTTCTTCTTCTCTTTATGTGTTGCTTCATATCTTTTTCTGGTTCTTATAATATCTTTGGAGGAGCTTCCTACGTCGGCAGCGTAATAAGAAGGGATGAGTCATTTTCTTCTTATAGAGAACTGTGTCTATCAGCTATCTCCGTCATGCCAAAAGACTAAGAAGGGCGTGACCACCTTAGTTGTGCCTAGCAGTGCTATTGGGCTTATTGTAAATTGCCTTCTACGGACCACGGATTATAAAGCCTTGTCATTTGATACTGCGGGTAAGGAGAAACTTCCAGTCTAGTCCAAAAATCTTTATGTACTTTGAACGAGGCTGATCTGACGAGACTTTGCAAAGTCCTCCGGATGGCTGTCTACAGAGAATATTTTAAGACATGTTTAAGTTACCTATTTTCAATCCTCTCAAACTGATTTTGCAGTATTACCAACTCAGGCACCCTCATATTATGCCTAATGGCCTCATAACCCTAACATGTTACTTTATTTTCTTTTGAAACAACCAAGTCATCTTTGAAATCCATATTTTCAGGGGTTTTTACGTGTAAGTCCTCTGAAAGCTGGTTTTACTTCAGCAAACAGAATCTGGATAAGGAGGTTTAATTTTTGAAAATGTGTCGTCTTCCACCAATCATTGGAAAGGATGTTTCATGTATGTGAAGAGGATTAACACCACTAGCTTTGACGTCTGACGTACATCAAAGGCTAATAGCAAAAGACACCGTTAACAGCATCAAAACGTAGCCCAAATCCTCCAAAGCTACGATGATACATTTGACTAGATGAAGGTAAACAACTCTGGCCCGCGGAAGGTTGATTTGAATCAACTGATGAGTGGTTAAAGCTAGGGCTGTAAATGAACAGAGCCGTTCGATATGTTCGGCTCGTTCGGCTCGAGCTCGGCTCGAGCTTGGTTCGGTTAAACGGTTAATGAACCGAGCTTGAACCAATTTTTTTTGTTCGAGCTCGGTAAAGACACCGTTCGTTTAGGGTGTTCGGCTCGTTAATGTTGTTCGTTAGTTAAACGAACAGAGCTTGAACAATTAAATATGTTCGTTTAAATAAACGAACAAGCTCGGCTCGTTTGCTAAGATAAACGAACCAAGCTTGAACAAGGCCAAGCTCGGCTCGTTCGGCTCGTTTACAGCCCTAGTTAAAGCTTTATAATTCTGAGCCATGAAAATTGGGACATTGTGTAGGGTTGGTAGCCAGCCCTTTATATTTTACTTTGTTATCTCTCTCTTCTATACGAGTACTAGCCAAGTTTATTCTCACAGGAGTTACGTCTTGGATGTCGGTTAATCTCCTTGCCATAACCGAAGTCAAAGAAGAAAAAAAAGAAAAACTTAATATACAAGATATGTATGAGATATGTACATGCGTAACGTACATGACCGTCTACGTCACGGAGTTGATTACCCGGCAAGATCCTTTACCCTGTAATCGTTTACCCGGCCAAATTTAAGTTCTAAATCATAATAAAATACATATTTTAATAAAATTTTAATTTAATACTTTTTTACACTTTTTATCTTATCATAAAATAACTTTTATATAAAATGTTGATGCTATTTTCAAACACCAATTAACTCATATTACACATTATATATTATTTATATATTAATAATTCAATATTTTATTTATATTGATTCACAAAATTTAAATTAAGATGGAATCACAACATTTTCAACAAAAAAAAAAGGAGATGGAAACACAATTTCCCCTCTTTCCAATTATAATCAAGTTTTCCAACTATAAATCCGTCCGAAACACTAGCTAATCATCTCACTGAAACAGAGCTATTTTTTCTTCTGAAAGAAGCTTTAAACTGTTAGAAAGGCAGCTAAATTGAGGTATGGCGGAGAAACTCATGCGTGCTGTTCGTTATGATTCATATAAGGGTGGTGCTGCTGCTCTCAAGGTAACCTTTTTCTTCCACATCTGCCTTTTTTGTGCCATTTTTCTTTTTACCCTTTCCCTCTAGCGAACCGTTCTTTCTATTTGAGTTTGCTGTTTATTCTCTGTGGGCGGCTGCTTTTAACTTGATTCTGGGATTGACTCTCTGGTTTTGAAGTGGGTTCATGAGAATCTATGATCCAGCTGTCAGGTTGTAGTGCCTCTGTTATGCTAACTTTTTTTTTTGGTTAACATTTTTGTGAGGCATGGTTTTGTGTTTCTGTGGTCTGTCAGAATACTTGGTTTGAAACCTCAATGAGATGGCTTCTGTTTCAGTTTCTAATGTAAGCTTAAGCTATCTCTGGGTTCGCCTAAAAGTGGGTCGTTTTCAAGATATTTAAGCGAGTTTTCCCTTTTTTGGGATTTTAATTTTTAATTTTTTGGGCAGTCCAAAGTCAAAAAATTACAAGCACGAGATAATTGAGTGACGTATATAACCTTGGTGTAGGCCGTTATTCTTCTACTGTTATGGTCAGGTAATAAAAATGGTTTTGGTCCCTAAAAGAAACGGTTGAGATAGTTGGCTGATGCATAGGGGAATTGGGTACAGAAGTTTGCAACACTATTTTTTGTTGTAGAACATGAAGAATAGTGTCGAAGAACATGAATGAGTAGTAGTGCTCTGGTTATTCCTTGTAATTCGTGGTCTGTTAGGTTGATGGTTTAATCATGGATATATGCTGTTTTGTGTACTGTTAAATTCCACTCATACGATTGCCATATACTGAAAGAGGTTGGTCTTACCTAATTTTTATTCACGTAGCATGTTGAAGTTCCTGTACCCAAACCGTCTAAAGGACAAGTTCTGCTAAAATTGGAAGCGACTAGTTTGAATCCAGTTGATTGGAAAATTCAGAAAGGCCAGCTTCGTCCTCTCTTCCCTTGCAAATTTCCTTACATACCTGGTGAGTGAAGAAGTGTTACAACTTTACTAGCTATATTTCAGTGGGGCATAGATATATTAAGTTTTCTATGTTTCAGTGGGGCATAGATATATTAAGTTTTCTATGTTTCAGTGGGGCATAGATATACCTTTTTACCATTTCATGGCTCTTGAACCACGATTATGCCCAGTAATATCTGCATCTTCATTTTTCCTGCGATGGCCTAATTCTTCTTTTGATAACGATTTTTTCAACCATGCATAAAATGATGCTCTCTTGATTAATTATTTTGATCATTCTTCAAGTGTGCCAAACGTGCTGGTCAGTAATAACATGCCGCTCTGTAATCAATCTACAATATTTATTGCTGCTAATTGGACTGAAAAATCTCAATACTGGAGTAACTTCCATTGTTCCCTTCTCTTCCTCCTACTTGAGTGCAATATGGCCCTCTTTTTCAGCATTGCTGGTCTTCTCAGGGAGTCAAATTGTAGGCTTTACATATCATGAGATTTTTTTTGTGCTGAGATCGTTGCAAACGTTTGCTCCCTTGCCTCAAAGAAATGAATAGATATCTTTTTATCTTTTGCATCATTAATATCTAGCATGGCCACATCCACCTCACGTTTGCATTTATTGAGGGGGAATTGCATCGTTGATTGAGCCTTTTTTTTATCCCTTTCCCAATTTGTAAGCAGAAAACTTTCTCTTGGCAAGAGAAAGAGAAAGTTGGAGCCAGGAAGGGAAAAAGTGGTCTGAGAATGAAAACTTTAAGTCCATCTTGTTATTGTATTCTTTGTTCTTTCTGGGGCAACCTGAAATAAATCTTTTGTTAACATGCATGTGCTTTTGAAACGCTGGTTGGGCGGAACAGGTACTGATATTGCAGGAGAGGTGATCGAAGTTGGCCCTGCTGTCAAAGATTTCAAAATTGGGGATAAAGTGGTGGCCTTTCTTAATCATCTAGTAAGTAATAATTGGACTAATTCTGTATGAAAAATTCTTTTGTCCTTTTCTCCCCTGTTTCTTGTGAAGCTGCGTGGGGCAAAGTGGTTTTGGGGAGAGAATTGGAAGATCCTTCTTGGTTGAGTTCCTTTGGGGTAGCCCTATATACATTATGCTCTTTGGACATTAACAATCTCTATCTGGTATCAGCGCATCTTTGTTGCCAAAAATAACATACTTGTTTCTTATGCAGTAAACCTATCTGAATGCATCTATTAAAAAGAAATGAAACAAAATACATATATTAATCCAAACTAGTTGAGTATAGACTATGGTAACTGTTAGTAACAAATTTCGTGTCAGCCTTGGAGATAGTATGGCTCATGATTAGAATGTAAGGAGAATACCATCTCATGTTCAGAAAGTTTAAAGCTTTTCTTCTTTTGATATAAAGTTCGTGATGTTTAAATATTCTAATGATGTTGTTGGGTCATTGTTTATTCTACTCTGCAATTTCCTTCTTTTTTTAAGATCAGGCTTTGTTCCCAAAGTGAGTATGTGCTGCTTCCCCAATTGAATAGGACCTACATCCATACATACGTACATATGATGCTGGTTGGAAGTTAATTATAATCGTATATGCACGCCCTTCCCCTCTCCCCTCCCGCTTCCCCCTCCATTTTGTCCAACTTGGTTTCCTGGAGGTGTAGGATCATGTATATGACGTGGTGATGGTGTTTGAATTAGTAGAAATTGTCTTGTCACTTTAAGGAAAATGGCTGCCTATACTAGGCTGAGTGTGGCTCGACTTTTTTTTTGGGACCATGCATGCGGGTGGCAGGCTCCTTTTATTTTTGGAATTTCTATACTCGTGCATGATGCCTTCTTTGGGTTGTTTTTACCTTTTGCTATTTTTCTCTTCACCTTTCTTAATGTTTATTTGTTCACTCTGTTCTGAGATGAGCCTAATTTACAGACTGGTGGTGGACTAGCTGAGTATGCTTTGGCCAAGGAGTCCTTAACAGTTTCGAGGCCTTTTCAAGTATCAGCTGCTGAAGGTGCAACCCTTCCTGTTGCTGGTATCACAGCTTATCAAGCTGTCCAGTCTGCTGGCATTAACCTTGACGGTACTGGTCCTCTCAGAAACATTCTTGTTACTGCAGCCTCAGGCGGTGTGGGTCATTTTGCAGTCCAACTGGCTAAACTGGGAAACGCACATGTGACAGCAACCTGCGGGGCTCGCAACATAGAATTCGTGAGGAGTCTAGGAGCTGATGAGGTGATTGATTATAAGACTCCAGAAGGCACATCCCTCAAGAGTCCATCAGGAAAGAAATATGATGCAGTAATCCATTGTGCAACTGGCATTCAATGGTCAACTTTTGAGCCAAATCTAAGTCCAAAAGGAGGAAAAGTGATAGATATCACTCCCAGCCCAAGCTCCATGGGCACCTTTGTGCTCAAGACAATAACTTTCTCTAAAAAGCAGCTGGTGCCCCTGTTAATGATTCCCAAGCGTGCAAAACTCGATCACCTTGTGAAATTGGTTGCTGAAGGAAAACTGAAGGTTAAGATTAACTCTAAACATCCATTAAGCCAGGCTGAAGATGCTTGGACAAAAAGCATAGAGGGCCATGCTACAGGCAAGATCATTGTGGAGCCATGAGATTTTCTAAACCTGTCTCTTTGTTAATTGAGGCTGTCTTTTAAGTTGTGAATTGCCAATAGTTACTTTGTCTTCCTTCCTTAAATGGTATGCTACTGAGTGTTTCAGATTCGTGTTGTAGTTGCTGGTTCTTGGTTGTGTATGCAGTTGGAGTTTTGGAGTGGGGTATCACAGCACATTGTGTCTATTTCAGTTTAATGAGGCGTGGAGCCAATAGAAATTTCCTTTATGAAAATATTTTGGTTAACAACTATGAATGGTTGAGTCTTGTATTCACTGTTTAAGAAAAAAAGTAAACTGATTATCGCATCCATTAGACCAATACCTATTCCGTATAACTCATTTCAGGTAAAATTCAAAGGATGAAAATATGAAATAGAAGACTACTTTGTAGCATATGGGGGGGGGGGGGGGGGGGGGGGGGGGAAGAAGTGTTATGTGAAGTTGAATTATCTACCGTCACAAAATAATTTTTTGTATTGTGATGTAGAAAAGTAAAATCATAGAAGAAGGAAAGGGATTTTTTGTGTTGTCAACTTGTGATGCAAACCTTTCTCTAATCCCACAGTTAAAATCAACACCGTAATCAAAAAGACGCCATCTTCCAACCCAAAGCTCCAATCTTTCCCAATTGTTAACAATTTTTACCACGAAAACGCCTCCCTTGTTGTTAACGCAAAATCTACATGAAAGAGAACATACCAGCATAAGTTTTGCCTTTCATGAGTTTGTAAATAAGAAGGGCACTTCCAAAAGAATGGACAGCGTCGGCCTCCACCAACCACGAAAATGCTATTGCAATCATGGACAATAGCACGGAGAAGCACGAGGGCAGCCATACCAGAAATAACTGCCAAGAAAGCTTTAACTTTTGGTGGCTGCCGCCGCACCCATCTGCTGACGGCACTCAACGGCCTCTTAAACGGATCCCAGATCATGATTCTGACGATCTTTAACGTCAACTCAGCCTTTTTTTTCACTGATAGGCTATAACGATAGTATATTCAGTATTACTCTTTCTTTTTGGGTCAAAAAGGGATAAAGAAAAGGAGTATTACCCTTTTGCCAGGAATTTTCTGGGAGGACTTATACCCTGATGATTCTGCAATGTTGTAAAGCGCGTCTATGGTGCGTGATGTAACGAATTCCCGCTGTGGGGAGGAGGCCCGTGTTTTCATGTTTTTGTAATGATGATTTTCCCAATGTACAATGGCAAGTTACACTAGTGGCAAGTATTGAGAATTGAGTCCCCGGGGCATAGTCCAGTGATAAGTGGCAAAGGTGATTGGAGCTAGAACCCCGACGTCCCGAGTTCGAGTCCGTGTGGAGACAATCTTTGTTGAAATATTACAAGGGTTGCCTCTGGGCTGGCTGAGTCTCGTGTGTCCTCTCCCTTTGCAGGGCTGCCGGTTGAGCACATCCCTCGATTTACATCCCACCTGGCTAAGGGGCCTCTGATGCAGGTTGGAGGAGAACCCACTCCCTCATCAAAGTATTGAGAATTGGAGATGCAACCTGTCATGGCTGGATTATATGAATCATTTAATATAGTGTATCTGAAAAAACGCTGGAGTGAAATTTCTTTTTTCCTTCAGAAATTTGCTTTCACACTTTTTTTTTTTATTATTTTGTATCATGCCTGATTGTGCAAATGCGCAGATGATGATTAGTAAACTATGAATCCTATAAATCATATTAAGAAAGCATGTTCTAGCTGTCACTATGAAGAACATACTGCAGTTTTGTCCAATATTTGTATAGATAGCCGCTTGGTATTTGAAAGACGAATTACACCAGACCAGATGTCCATTTTACAGTCAAATCAGACATTGATCTCAGCCAATCTATTCCACACAGTTCATCCTGCTTCGTTAGCTACAGGGCCAAGGTTGGTGGTATCCCCGTGTCGTTTTCAATAATGAAAGCATTTGAGGTTATATCGTGGTATGGTGCAGATGTTTCAATATTTCCGTAGTTGTTAGTTAAGTCTCCTAATCAAAAAGCATGTGATGTGTTCCATCATACAAAATTTTGTTTCATCGAAGAAACTCGACCAGTTGTTATCCATCCTCAAAGAACACATATAACACAATGTTGGACAAATTATTTTGGTAACCGATAAGTCACGGATGAGATCCAGACAGGCAGATTGTAAGGTAAAAAATGAGGCCGCGAATCACAGGCCGCCACGTCGCCATATTGCCCTGTTTAAAATTTTTTTTCTCTCCCTCATCAATAACAAGGCGACGTGGCGCGCTGTGATTCGCGGCCTCATTTTTTACCTTAAAATCTACCTGCCTGGATCTCATCCGGATAAGTCAATGGACTTTCATCCTTAGTGACTAAAAGTGTGTAACTGTTTATATGTTTCTTGATACAATCAAGAAGTAAATCAAAAGATATAATTCAAGAAATCATAGACATTATGGTTCAAGCAATCTAATTATCTCCTCCACATAAAATACCACAAGAAAGATACCATGATTTCAAACCTCTCCCACATAGGGCATTCTAATAGAAATGACATGATTTCGAAGACAACTATGGTAACATTATGATATATCTTGTCCAACATAATGAATAAAAAAGCTATACGATGTATAATGAAGAATTTCACAACTTAGAGATGGCCTTGTTTAAGATTTATATAAACATCCCACCCTCCACCCCCACCCCAAAAAGATATATAACAACAACAACATTGGCCAATTGTCTTAGAGGCTCCCACCTATGTTGAGGTATGGAGGGTCGGATATATGCAACCATACTCATGTGTTAGAAATACACATAAACAAAAAGTTATAAAGATAATACCATGAAACATGTGACAATGTTGTTTAACCGAAGTCGAGAGAAACATAATTCATTCCTTTTCCCCACTTACAGCCTGGCTTCAAATATGAACTGCATTGTCTATATCCTAGAAGGAAAAAATGGTCAGCGCTGACATTGAATAATTCACTCCTCGCAAACAATAGTAGTTGCATTACTCCACACACCTTGTCTCCCCTCTCAAGAAAGCAAGTACCAATCTCCCTGCCCAAACTACCTATTTAGATCAAACGTAGCTCCCTTCTTTCTGCATATTGTAAATTATCATCTTCAGCTTCTCAGGCTGATGGTAGATATGGAGCGAAAGCAATTGCATTTTCAGCTGATTTTCTGGATCTAAAGTTCGAGGAATTAAGAGTTGGTGCTACATTGTGATATTAGAGGGAGAAGAATAGAAATGGAGGTGCTGAGGGAGTCGTGGTGCTTCTGTAACGGCGGGGGAAAGTCCGAGAGGGCGAAAGCTTCTATTTACTCCGGGAAAGCACCAGCTATGGTTGGAATTGGCTCTGCTGGCACTGGCTTCCTTATTCATCGCAATCTTCTTCTCACTACTCACGCCAACCTCCCCTCTGTCGCCGCCGCCGAGGCCGCCGAGATCCGCCTTCACAGTGGCGCCTCTGCTTCCCTTTTCCCTCACAGGTTACCCACTTTTACTGCTTTCTTCCAGACATCGTCATATGATACTAAACAGATAGAGATCGATTCCCATTGCTTCTGTTCCCTAATTTTAGTGTATATATTATAAGAGGAGATAGAGGTGGGAGGGGGCAAAGTCACTTCTTTCTGTGGATAATGGATCTGTCATAATAGCGATTCCTCAAATTGGCAACTACTTAATTTGTTCTGTTTCTTGTTAAACATTTCGAGGGACCCAATTCTTCCGACTAAAGGTGCATGCCAAAATTGTCGTTCTGAATTGTTTTCTTTGTCAATCAATTTGCTTTTTGAACCTTCAAGAACATATTAATGGTGGCTCGTACTTCATTGTGGTGCTTATAAATGTACAAGGTTTTCTAATAGAAGTATAAGCATCTATAGATTTTTTCTTTTAGAAGTATACAAGTTTGTGGTATTCATCTTGAAAACCTGGATCAGCTAAACGTCAATATGCAGAAACCAGACAGTCTCACGTTGAATGGTCTAAGCCGTGAGATTAGAGCAGGCTGAGTTGGATCATGGATAGGGAGGGAACAGGTCTTGAGTTTGTTTGGTTCAACACTTCTGATTGAGTTATATTTGTACAGCTTGGTAATGCAAAATTGCCTAGCAACCTCTAGTATTAAGATTGCTTTGCTTTAGTACATTTAGGGAAGAAAATGTGAAAGCAACTACTGGCATTAACCATAATTGCTTTAGTACATCTAAGGAAGAAATTTTGAAAGCAGCTACTGGCATTAACCATATGGAGTGCATATATGTTGCTGGAATTCTAAGTTGATCAATGACTAGTACTTTTGAAATATTTTTTCAAATAGAAGAGGAGAAACCTGTGCTTTAGTTTAAATATGAAGTTTGAATATATTTGTCGGACTAGTGTGCATGCCTTGGTATTTAACAGTCAGAGCAGCTTCTTGACTTGCATAAACATTTTGCATTAAGAAAATCTCAGTGCAGGAGTGCCTGTTGATATAGTTTGGGACATTCTAAGTGGTGGTAATGAATAAAACCTAAATGAAATAATCTGATACTTCAACACTTCTCATTGAATTATATTTGTAGAGTTAGAGCTGGTCTTCAGTCTGTTAGGTTCAACGCTTCTCATTGAATTGTATTTGTACAGCTTGGAATGCAAAATTGGCTTAACACTGATTTGCTCTAGTTCATCCAGGGAAAATTATTAAAGCAATTACTGGCACTAATCATATGGAGTGCACATATGTTGTTGCAATTCTAAATTTGTAAGAACATGCGAAACCTATGGCTGAGTTAAATTTGTGACTTTCCAATGTGTATGCCCGTGTTCAACTGTCAGAGATTTGCATTAAGAAAATCTCAGTGCAGGTAATTCCTGTTGATAGATTTTGGAACATTCCAAGTTGTGGTATTGAATAAAATTTAAATGAAATAATCTGATTTGCATTTGGATGCAATAGTCGAAGGAGCATCGTGTACATTCGCTACTAAATATAACCAATTTATGAAATCTTTGGCTTGAATTCCACTTTTATTTTGGAGTTCAGAATAATTAGCTATCTACAATTACTTCTGGAAGTTTAAATGCAGGGACTATTTAATATTTCTATTATCTCTCTCTCTCTCTCTCTCTCTCTCTCTCATATATATATATATATATATATATATATATATATATATATATATACTGTGACAAGGATACTCAAGCTAAGTTTTGGGGGTCAGAAACACTTAATCTCCGTATGACAAGGCATTTTAATGGTCTAACCTCCTTTAGGCTAATTCTCAAAGCGTGCCTCTGTTCTTGTGAAGAAGTCATCTGTCTTTGGAGCAATATCCTCTGTGTCGGATTGCAAGACGATTTTGAGCTATTACAATCTGATGAAGATGAATTCACAACTATTTGATGATTTTGTCTTATTTCAACACTCTCATGCAGTGTTCCCTTTTTTTTGGCGGTGGGTGGGTGGTGGATTGACTGCTATTACTATTGATGTCATTGCCTCATATACTGATTGATTACATCAAAAGAAATAACCAACTGCTTTCTGATTTTTTTTTTTTGTCGATTTTCAGATTCTTTATTACGAGCTCGGTTCTTGATCTGTCTATAGTAGGGCTTGATGCCAATGATGGAGAAGCAAGCGGCCTGCCGCAAACTCAACACTTGAGGACACGTTCTAAACCAAACTTAGACTTGGGTAGCTCAGTCTACCTTTTAGGATACTCAGAGAATGGAGAGCTGGCAGTAGGTGAAGGCAAATTGGTAATAGCCACTGACAATCTGATCAAACTATCAGCAGCAGGAGTAACCTGTAACCCTGGTTCTGCTGGTTTTGATGTTCATGGTAATCTTGCATTCATTGTATGTGATCCTATGAAGCTAGCTACTTCTCCAAACACGAGATCATCCTCAACCTCGTCATCGTCATCTTCGTTGAAGAAAGACCTTCCAACGCAATTTGGTATACCTATACCCATCATATGTGATTGGTTAAAACAACATTGGGAGGGAAATCTTGATGATATCAGCAAACCAAAGTTGCCTATAATCCGCTTGATGTCTTCTGGACAGAAGAACGAATATTCTTGTGCATCTTTTACAATGCGTCAAGTTTTTAAAACAACAGAACCTGAGAATGGTGGAAGTCGTTCCTCTGATAACATGCTAAAATCCACTGAGCAAGTTGGCCCCAGTTCTGTCATTACTAAAAACCGTGAAGATAAATCCTCATCTGGCAATTTACCTGGATCTGACGCACCAGGAATCTCGCGGCCAGATATCTCCGGTTCTCCAAATTTGACAATCACTCCATCAAGAAAGAAGGAAAGCACCCAAATCCACCTATTGGATATAAACTTTCCACCAAGGGCTGCGAAACTTATGACCTCACCACTGTATGTGAACAATGTGCAGCCAAGGTCCAATGGAAATTATCCCAAGGAACCAGCCAAAAAACAAGCAATGCTTGAAGATCAGTCTAGTAATGAAGATCAATCTAGTAATAGAGAACAGCCCGGGATCATACAAGATGCTGAAATTGTTTCAACATGTTCTAATGATTGTGGTCAGAGTGAGGCTCAGTCCAGTTCATCTCCAGTTCATGTTTCGGAGGTGAAACCTGAATACAGCAGCGAGGGTGAAACCACCATGTATTCTGCTGAAACCGCCGAAAGCCACAACTACCCAAGTCCCAGGCAGGGAAGGTTTCAGCCTGTAGGGAGGATTCACAACTGTGCGAACTACAATAGATGGGGACAGATCCAAAAAGGTCCCGCGGCTCGCAGGACACTGTTTGAAAAACAGAGGAGCTTTATGCAACCAAGGAAGGTTTATTCTCAAGGGGCAACCTCTCAAAGGAGTAATGAATACTATAGTCCAACAGTTTCTTCAATAATGAAGAAGCGGAACATGATGGAACAGCCAAATGCTCCCAGACAAAGTGCAATTTATACATCTCCAAAATGGATGTTCTAGGTATTTCAGATTCTTTTTTTTTTTGTAAGTCTAGGTACTTAAGATACACGCAACTTTTCCTCTCCATTCACAAACCATATTATGTATCCCACACCAAATTTTGCTTTCCTGGGCCACACCTTTATTATGTTAGGATCAATGTCCAGGATATAAACCAAGAGAAATGATAAACAGATGTAAGTTTATATATCAAGAACTATAAAGAAAGAGAAGGTTGAATATTTGCATGATCATAGTTACAGGTCTTGGATGAGAGTAGCAAATAAGCCAGGCTCTGTGCAATCAGAACTCCTCATTGCATTTACATCATATCATCATTATCATATTCATCCGTACCCAGTATTCATCCGTACCCAGTATATCCTAACGACAGCAAAAGCTATCGCTAGGGTCTGGGAAGGTTAAGTGGCAGGCAAACAATACCTCTGTACCAAGAGATAGAGAATTTGCTTCCAGTGAGAAAGGCTTCATATGTAGTAACAATACCTCGGAGGGAGGCTTCATATGTAGTAAGAAATACAAGATCCTTACCCATAATGAAATCCAAAAGTTCTTGGGCAGGCGGGTCTAGATATGTCTTATGTGATGATGAAACATGTATGAGTTTTCCCTAGCCAATTCATGAGTTACACCATTCCCGTTCCTGCGCAAATAATTGAAGTACATCACTTTTATCAATTTATTTAAAGACTTATCTCTGCCTTCTTTCGCCTTCTGCCCTCTCTTGTTATTTTACGAGCCAAAATGGTCCTCCCAGGCTTGCTTTACGAACCCAACCAAACCTCTTCACGTTTCCCTAACAAAGACCAAGTGTTTGTCCAATCACTTGTCTTTGGATTACCGAACCGTATGGATGAAGCCGTATGACGGCCTTTGGATTACCATTTGTTCGTCCTTAATGATTTTCTTATTTAATGTAATAACTTTTATTTTACCGACAAATGGATGATTATCGTTACCTCGTCAATGTCCATGCATGTTGCCTCTATCCCTCGGGAGTGCTTATGTCGCCGCTATCCGTGATTCCGCTATCTCCCTAATTATAATTCGATAACAAAATTTGGCTGTTAATTTTTCCTTAAAATAAACGTCATTCATCATGTATTTCATATCCCAAGCTACATTTTCAACTACACTAAGGCCATCTCCAATGGATGCACCAAATCACCCTTTTGGTGCAAAATTCCTCTCCAACCAAGCACCAAATTGTGCACCTAATAGGTGAAAATGAATAGTGTTGCACCAAATAGGTGCAACACTATTCATTGCATCAAATCACTATTCATCCGCCACATCACCATTTTAATTACCTCAAAAAATTTTAATTTCGTTATAAGAATTTCGTTAATTTTATTATAAGAATTTTAATTTTGTTAATTTTGTTATAAGAAAAAAGAATTTCGTTAATTTCGTTACAAGAACTTTAATTTCGTTTATTTCGTTATAAGAAAAAAGAATTTCGTTAAATTAATGAATAATTACGTTAAATTTATATGAATGTTAATTTTGTGTTAAATTATTTATAATAATGAATTAACAATAAAATGATAGAAGAATCTTTAAGGAATATTCTTATTTGATGTTGGATTTGGTGTTTGTGGTTGGATTACTTTTTACTGTTTGTCGTCTTATTTCATTTAAGGCGCGAATTTTTTTTATTTGATTTCGCGAATTCTTGAAAAGAACTCAGTTTAAGTCAAATTATTTAATTATTTTGTTGATACGTAGGAGAGTCAGAAAGGCGTAAGAAAAGATACTGAATCTTATTCAATCAGTGAGCTAGATGAGAAAGGAGCAAGTGGAGACTGAATCAACATCAAGATACGTAGGTTTGGATTCCTATACGCAGCTTGTGTAGACATGTCTCTGAGTATTCTTCGATCAGTTCGTCGAAGACGAGCAGTTCCTCCAATTCTATGAATTTGTCTAGAATATTCTTTTCTTGAATATCATTCAACCAATTTTTGCACCATATAGGTGATTTGGTGCAAAATTTGGTGTTTTGGGTTGGAGATGACCTAAAGTACCCTGGGCCATTGGCGTACGTAGAACGCCACGACTTATCTAGTACTGTAACAAGTTTCCAAAATGTCATTCTCTAGCCTGAGGGTCCCACCGTCCCAGCCTAAAGAACATTGTGTAGGATGCAAATCAGAAGCTCAGCGGCTTTCTAGGTCGGGTGAAGACTTACGCAGTGACCCACACAAGGTGTCCCCTGCAAACCAGGCTTTCGATCTAGCACCAGTGGAACACTAACACTGTGCGTGTCTCTGGATTCGAACTTTTGATCTCTTGGAGTAAATTCAAACTAGAATAACAACTTAACTATGTTATGACCCAGTGTAACAAGTTTCCTTGTTTTAAACAAAATTAGTGTACTTGACGTTACATCTTGTTAGTCATAACGATTGATACTTATCAACATACCACAATTAAAGACAATGCAAAATTCTTTATCAAATTATTTTATATTATATATCCATGCATGAAGTATATTGATATTACAATGTATGCATATATACTTTTTATTTTTATAATTTGGTATTTATAAGTAAGAGCACGTATTAGGGTGTGCCACTTTCTATGCAACAAATATTGTGTATAGCAAGATTTATTTAGACTTCATCGTTATTCAAGAATATAAAATAACAAAGTACAATTTGATATAACTTATCAGACTGCATGTATAGGAGTAGAGTTGATAAAACTCGCATTCATGATATAGTTCAGTTGATATTCAGGTGGAGACATTGCAACTAAAAAGACACATGTTCGAACCAAAACACGTGTAACATAGATGCAATACTGATATCTGGGACCGTATTTTCTTAGTCATAGTATTCAATTCAATTATGTTATAAGATTGTTAACCCAGTTTATTAGATGTGTGTAGATTGTCTAATAAAAACTTTATGTTGCTGATAATCTAGGAAACTTGGGCCGGAGGATGACTATGAGGCCCTCCGGTGACCTTTTGCAACTAGAGTTGATAAAACCCATCGGATTGGTCGGAATCGGACAGCGAAATTCACTATTGACACCGAGCAGCAAACCTCACTCCACGCCGACGGCGGGATCAAATTGCCCCAAAACCACCAATTAAGTGGCAGATACTTTCGCTCTGCGGCAATTTAGTGATTGGTCTGTTACAAAGTTGCACTAAGTTGACTGTCTGTCTAAAAAATCCAGATCCTAATGGGAAGCAGCGGCGGCAGCGATGTTGAAGCCGGATTTGCGAAGCTACAGGGTGAAGATTTTGAATACTATATGCAAACATACTCCATTATTCTTGGCCGAAATTCCAAGAAATCCACCGTCGATGTTGACCTCTCCTCCTTAGGCGGCGGCATGAATATCTCCCGTCACCATGCCCGCATATTCTACGACTTCCAACGTCGTCGTTTTGCCCTGGAGGTCCTCGGCAAAAACGGCTGTTTCGTTGAAGGCGTGCTTCATTTATCGGGTAACCCTCCAGTCAAGCTCGATTCGCAGGATCTACTTCGAATTGGGGATAAGGAGTTCTATTTTTTGTTGCCGGTTCGGAGTATTCTTGGCGGCTCAGTCCCATCTAGACATCATGTGAATGTTAATTATCCTCCGGGGCCATCTCCTACGGGTCAGGCCACGGGGCCTCCACCTCCATTACCTCATCATGGTCAGAATCTGCCTTTTCCCCCGCAATCAGGGGTGGGTGGAGGATACGGAGGGGCAATGGGGAAGAAGGGTTTGGTGAGGGAAAGAGAGTATTATGACGACGAGTACGAGGAGGAAGCTGGAGAAGCTGGTGCATCGGGTGGCTCGCGGAAGAGTCGGCGAGGGGATGGTATTGACGGCTTCAGTAATTTTGGGTATGGTTCCGGGGGTTCCGGTGGGAAAGCTGCACCTTCTTTTCCGTTAGGTGAGCGGCGATAATTGTGCTTATCAGTTTGAAAAGAAGACTATTAGGAAACTGGTTTTGCTTAATTCGATGATATGGTCTCATGATCTTTGCTTCCTTTAGTGGATTATCAGGTTCCTTAAGTTTTATGCTGATTTTGAAGTGTTTTTGCTTTGATTTCAAACAATTGAAGCACTTGTAGACTGTGATAAGAGGTATACTTAACTGGACAGCATATGTCAAGAACTGTTTCTTGTGTGGAAATTGCTGCTAGACATTGCCTAAGGTCTCTAAAATGGATATCGAAATTTCTCCCAAGTTTGGATGCTTTATTCAGTTACTTTGTTCCCATTCATGGAAGAGGTTGTCAGTAACCAAAGGTTTTGGGTTTTCAACGGCAGTTTCTCGCAAATATGATTTGACAATGTACACCTTCGCAGTTTTTGTGGAGGAAGATTGTTTCGCATCTTTGCTTTGTGTATTAGCAATCTTTTAAATTCCAAAGTTGGTCAGCTGCCCTTCTATGCACCTGCTTATTTCAATTGCATATTGTTTAGCCTACTTTTCCACGAATAGCTATGACTTTGTACTTTTGGCACCATAAATTGGGGGGCTGCCTCAACCTAAGATTTCTTATTATTGTGGTTTCAACCTTCTCAGTTATTGTAACCAAAAATCTAAATTGTTTGATAGCCAGAAAAATGCATGTCTTTTGATTGGTCAAAAAATTTTATCTATAATTTTGTCAACAACTTTGACCCCATTTGAATCTAGGCTCAGGGGTGAAGTTATAGCTGAAACTGAGGCAGTCAATTTATCAATGACATCTAAAACTAGAACTAAAAGGAGAATATATTACTGGGGAACTGGAAAAATTATTTGGATTGTTCTTTCTAAATCAGGGTAGAATAAGAATATTCAACCGTGGTTCAGGTTAAAAATTTTATATTGTATTTTCAATAAGTCCAATAATTAGTGGCATCAATTGACTCGGACCTCCTAGAATGTGCTTATGCCTTGCTTTGGTCTTGTATCGCCTAACCTTCAATTTGAAGGCTAAAGTTGATATAAATTTGTCTTTTCTTGATTAGGATGGATACATGATCAATGCATTTTTCCTTCTTATTTTTATTTAGTTTCATCTATTCTTATCGTAGTTTAGGTGCTGCTCAGTTACCCTGCCTACTTGCTCTTACTACTTGTGTGACAAAAACAGCATCGGGGTTCATAAAAAGGAAGCTTCAGCAGTTTTTTCGTCTTGAACAATGGAATTCTGCCTTGCTGATTTGTATTTGTTACATCATGTAGCTTTGCCTAGACATTTTTATTAAATTTGTTGATGAAAGAAAAGGTGTTTGCGTGATACCCACATAAATCTCTTTTGTCCCGATAGTGAGATAGTGCATGCCTCAAATTCATCACTTACACCAGGAGTATCTTCACTTGATAGTGAAAAAAGCTTTTCTTTTCTAGCAGAATAATGATAATAAAGATGTCAGTTGCACCCTTCAGAGGATCAGTCTAACATTTGAACATGTTTGACATGGGCCAAGAAGCGAAAAGCTTGATGTTGCTGCAACTTATTTGTTGCTTTTGGACACTCTTTTGGAGAGAAGAGACATAGGGATATATAAAAAGCTCATCTGTGAAAGTGGTCAGGAGTTTATAAAGATCTGATCATAGTTAGAGACTTGAACCTGTGCAGGGTAGGGGCGAACATATCCAAGTGGATCAAGGCAATGGATTGTGAATCCAGTACGCGGGTGTACAATCCCCGCTGTTTGCCCATCAATAAATGGGCCATTTGTTTTGGAGGCACAAGGCAAATCTCTTCTTTCTTCCTCAAGTAATCTCGAGGCTTTGAATTCAAACGCATCCAAACAATTGGTATTCGATTGAAAGATAGAAAGCATAGATCCGCGTCTCTTGTTTGCCTAAAACAAAAAATGGAACGGCCTGTTTTAGTGTTGTAGTTTCTCAGAAGTATAAATATTTTCATTTGGAACTTTTAATAAATGAGAAACAAACTGGAAAAGGATAGTCCAGTTTTGTTGACATGCAATATGCATTTTGAGTTATCTTCTATCTCTTAAAATGTTTGTTGTTTGCAATGCCTTGATACTTGTTTCTTATTCCCTGTGTCTCAGATAAGGCCTTGAAGTGGCATGTAGTTTAAGGAAATGTGATAAAAAACTTAGTTATTGCTCCTATTTCAAAATTTGTCCAACGCAAGTTTGTTATTTGTTTTACGAGCTATGCATCTAGTGAGGAATAATTAGTAAATGAACCCAGTCTTGTACCATTATATTCGTCTTCCGAAATGTATTCCTCATAAAGCATTGACTTAGTATATTGGAAAGCGTTCACTCAATTTAGGCAATCAACAAAAGAGTTTTTAAGTGACTGAAGGGGGAAGTGAAGCGAGTGATACTGGGAGCTCCTTCGAACCAAATTCTCAATATCTTGGGCTTAGTGGGGAAGCCTTTGAGACAGTCTCATATGATGAAACAAGAGGCAGATTCTAAACAAACAAAAAACCAATCATGACTTTTTTTGCTAACTCTTGTTTTCCTACTAAGCCTCCCACGGTTGCTTGGTAATTGCATATGGATTTATATTCTGGGACTTTTCAGAAATAGTAACGTGTACATATAAATTGGCACACAAGGAGTATCATGGTTTGATTAGTTTCTTGAAGTTTTGTTAATGTGTAAGATTATTGTATCATTCTCTGTTTTTTACAGGACAAAATGGTGCAACAGATTATACGGATTTTAAATTTGGAGTTTAATTTATAATGCTTATCATTCACTTGTTTTTGTAGACAAGAGACTTGATGGGAGATCACGTATTGACAGGGATGCGGATAATCAACAACTTTTACAGCTAGAAGAGAAGGATGTTGTATCATCAGTAGCTACCGTGCTTTCTGACCTCTGCGGTCCAGGTGAATGGATGCCTATGGAGAAACTTCACTCGGAGGTACTTCTCTTTTCCTTTTTTTTTTCTTTTCTTTGATATAGTTAATTCTTTCAACTTTTTTTGGGGTAAGGAAAGATTTTTTTTTTTTTTTTTGGCGGGAGGGGGGGGGGGGGTGAAGGGCTAAACATGTAAAGGTCTTGCAAATCTAAACTGAAAATGTTCTTGCACATTCTTGGTTAATGGTCATCCATCTGTACGCTCTTCCTCTTTTTTTTTTTCGTCTGCTTTTTGGTCTAATGTTTGTCTCAAATATTTGATGTGGAGACACACGCGCACACACACATATATATATATAGAATAGCGAACAAAGAGTTTGTTTAGACAAGGTAAGAGAATCTTGATTGAAGATTGCCTCAATCGGAGTTCCTTGCTGTACCAATTAGATTGCCTGGAGGATTGATTATTCAGCCATTCTCCTTCTATTTCAATTCTCCAGTTATGAGAGTTTATGACTTCCTGATAACATATTGAACTAGTTAACTGCAGTAATGCATGATATTTCTCCATTAAGGAAAAACAAAAAAGAACATAAAAAATGCCTACCTATCTCTCAGCAGGTCTGAAGAAGCTTCTTGTTGCAGTACTTATCTTTTAATGCTGGACGTGCTAAGAATATCACTTACAATGCTCCTTTTCCCCTTCTCCACATTTCACTCATGTTGTAACTTTTGTGCTTTCCATTCAGCTTATAAAGGTTTGCTTTACATGATGCTATTAAACCTTTGGAAATAACATTTATTTTGCGCAGTTGGTGGAACAGTATGGCAGTGTCTGGCATCATAGTCGAGTAAGAAGATACTTGACATCTGAAGATTATCCTTCTCCTGAAGCTAAATCAAAACCTTGGTATGGATTGCTAATGTTGTTGAGAAAATATCCCGAGCACTTTGTCATCAATACAAGGTCGAAGGGCCGGGTGACTTTGGAATTTGTCTCTCTGGTATCCTTGCTTTCATAATAGGAGTGTCAAGTATTATGTTTCTTTAAGCGGACGCGCGTTTGGTTAGCAAAACTAGATTTCATCTGAAATTCCTTGCCCTGATTCCTGATTGGGAGTACATGTTAGAAGTTAGAACCTCAATCAAAAAGGTTGCCTTGTCTATTCGCTCTAATATCTTATCTAGGTTGGACTTCCTCGATTCATTTTTCATTTTCTAACCGTACTGATCGAATCTAGGAATTGAAATAGAAATCAGTTTGCTGCAGTTATGTGTTTGCTAGAATATTGGGCTTCCGTCTGTTTCTTTGATGTCAGGAGGCATGTGTACACAGTTCACCAGTAACTGACTGTTATAATGCGTTTCAGATCATCGTGGCAGCCCCTGCGTTATTTTGAAAGATACTTTGAAGTTTGTTTACTTCCGCTTGCATGCAAACTTGTGTGTTCACCTGATGCAACCACAAGTTCTAGGGGTGGGATCACCTTACCCCCTTTTCCCTCACCTCCTCCCCACCGTCCGCCACGTATCCTCCACCCCCATCATACACCCTTTGCTGCCCATCTGTCATCTAGCCTCACCCCCTTGCTGCCACGTGGCGGACGGTGGGAAGAGGGTGAGAGAAAAAGGGATGAGGTGATCTCGTCCCCAAGTTCTATGGTTTTTGACGACCAAATTAGTGAATAGACCTAATTGTCAATAATTAAACGACAATTGGGATCCATTATTTGATCATTTGGATCACTTGCTCTCATATCAGTGGTTGATAACAAACTATTAGGGTACTTTGTTGTTGATATGAGTCATCATAGAACGTAAACAGATTTTCTCCTTACTTGCTCTCCAGAGGAAATTGGTATAAGATGCACCACAGAAGTTGTACCGGGTCCTCTAGTTGTGTGTGAGAGTTGAGGATTTCAAGGAAGGATGGAATTTAAGAAGAACAATAACAAGCATACCCAGTATTCCAACGACATCAAAATATCCAGTATATTCCAACGATAGGAAAAGATGGTACCCAGTATTCCAACGACATCAAAAGATCCAGTATATTCCAACGATAGGAAAAGATGGAATTTAAGAAACAGAGGCTAAAGAGAGAATGATGATGCACTTATCATTGCGCTTATTGACAGGCCAACTAATCCAATGACTTCATGAGGTAGACAGGATGCTATACAAAAATTCCATCTGATGGACATTTGACCTCCACCTCTACAGGCCATAAAGCGCCAACAAGAATACAGTTTCCTGAAAGAGCCTAGTAACATTGTGTTTCACTCAGTTATAGAGATTTGAAAGAGCTTCGTAACATTGTGTTTCACTTATATAGATTTGGCTCATGTATTACAAATAATAGTATAAACAAGGATAAATTATCGTTACATCCTCTGCCATTTTCTGTTTTTCGGCGTAATTACATTTGGATTCTGTTTAATTTAAAATTTGGTCTTTAAACCTATGTGTTTTTGGATAAAAATATGATTTTTGATCTAAGTTAACATAAATTATAATTTTTGTCCAAAACCACATCATTATAAATACAAAAATTTATAATGTCAAACCAAAAGAACCAATGGACGAATTAAACATAACGATTAATGGGAAAGAAAGAAATTCCACAATAGAAAGATTGCAATAAAAACAATTTTGACAACATTATTTTAAACGAGAAAAATACCTATATATAAACAAGATCTATCTTTCTGTCAAATAAACATATAATTAAAAATAAGTAATGAAACATAAATTGCTAAAATAATAAACTATCTATTTTGTCAACTCATTTCCTCCATACACTTCTTGCACTTGTAGATTCTTTTTCTGGCATAGAAATGAGTAGGCCTCCATTTTCAACAGGTTGACTGCGAATCCAACCCTCGTTATCAACGAAAGAGATGCTACTAAATTCTTTAACCTCTGTTTGTGTAAGGTTGTGTCTCCATTGTACCCTATGGGGATTGTTGGCTCCAGATCCACGACAATTGTACTCTGAAAATACCAAGTTCTCCCTGCATGTCACATTTAATCATTAAGTCGAAATAAAGAAATAAAAAGAATAAATATATTCCAACAATCATATCCGATAATATCCCAACGAAATCAAAAGAATAGAGAATCATACTCGTGGCCCTGGGCGTTCCAAGCTTCCCATCCAATTGGATCTATGACATTTTCCATCAAAGTATTGAGAAAAATAACCCTAGCGTATGCTCTCCAAGCTCTTCCCAATTTAGCAATTCCATTTCCGTTGATGTTGCAATTATTGAAAACAAATCCATTTGTATCATTTGCATTTAGCCTCCCTTGTGCAGTAATATACCCGTCCGTTACATTTGTAGATGCAAGGTTAATAGATAGTGTGCATCTCTACACAAAAAAAAACAACAACAACCCTCGTTAGTACTCCAGTGTATATAAAAGCACGAGCCATATATAATTACTCTTGGTCATTACTGTTTGCAGAACGCTAACAAGACATGTTTAATAAATGGAGAACATAACACAAAAAAACTCCCGTTAGTACTCCACTGTGTATATGAAAGCACGAGCCATAATTACTCTTGATCATGAATGTTTGCATAATGCTAATAAGACATGTTTAATAAGTGGAGAATATATGCTGAGTTACATAGTATGTTGACAACATGTGGGATTCTATATTTTCTCTCTCGTTTTTTGGGCAGTTTTGGCTTTCTTGCGGAAGAAGTAATATTTTATAGTTGCATGCATGCAGAAACGTACGCTTAGACTAAGCTGCAAGTTTACCTCATAATATGACTGTCCGGCACCAAAGATGAAATCAACAGCGCCTTGAATAGTGCAAGACTCGAAGTAATGCCTTCCCTTGTTATCAAACAGGGTGTCCTGCACTCCTAAAAACTTTACACCATAAAAAGAAGACTTGTCTCCATTCACCATTGCTGCTACTGCTTGTGTTCTCTCATTCTTGTTACTCCCCGGAGGATAATTATATGTATTCTAAAGAAACAAGGTATTTTAATAAAAATTAACTCAATAAAAAAAGAAATTAATGAAGCCATTACAAGTATAACTTACAATAAAGGAGATGAATTTCACGACCAAATTATCAGCATTGGAAACAAAAGTAGCTGTCTCGATGCCTGTGGTGTTCCATTGAACCTTAGTTGTATCATATCCTTCACCTTCAATGTAGATGAATGGTTTATCCTCAGGGATGATAACTTGTTCTCTGAAGCATAATATTTCATATGTTAATTTGTATATGTTAGAGAACAAACAAATCAACGTTGCTAAAAAAAAATAGAACGTGTAGTCTTTTCTTCTGCTAACTAAATACGGGTCTTGAGCAACATGTAAGGTTCTGCTCAATGACATTAAGGTCACGGGTTCGTAAAACGATCCGGCACATGCATAAACGCAGGAGCCTAGTACACTTAGAACGTCTTTTTGTGACTAAATAGAAAAGAAAAGTTCAAAGAAAAACGAACACGTACGTATATTGACCAGCATGTACATGTATACGGATCCACCCTTTGTTGTTTGATGGAACATGGTCAATAGCTGCTTGAATGGTGGTGAAATTGCCTTTGCCAGATTGATCAACGTATATTGTGGTGTAAGGAATGTTTGGTGCTGAAAATTATAAAGTTAGCTAACAAAAACATATGTACAGAAATCAAGAACAAGGCTTTATAAGAACTAAAGCATGCATCATTGAATGATTAATGATTATTTTCATACCTCCTGAGAATGCTTGAAGAAGACATGCGATCAGGAACAGTTTGAAAAAACCCACGTTTGCATGAAAGATTTCCATTGTGGTTGCTACTTGAACTTAATGAAATCGAAGAGTATAGTTAAAGATGATTTTGAGATGCAAATATATGAGCATTATATCCAATATTTATAGTCGTAACTTGGTCTTGACCATGTCATGCCTTATCTATATTTCCTTTAATAACTACAAACACTAGTCTGTCGTCCAATATTTAGATGCAGCAATACTATCTAATTTTATTTATTTTTTTTGGAAAACCACGTAAGAGATATTAGGTTTTTTAAAATTCACGTAAGAGAAGTCTAAATCTTTTCTTCTTTTATTATTATTATTATTATTATTATTATTATTATTATTATTATTATTATTATTATTATTATGGTAAATAGCTGTAATCATAGCTGCGTTGTCATGCCGCGTATACGAACTCAGCCGATTAAGGAAAATATGATTAGTCTTTCCATTTTAGGCACACATATTCCATGTACTAGTTTTATATGCATATTAATAGGTTCTATCTTTTTTTAATTTGATTTCGTTGCCTAGGTTTATCCAATTCTGTAATCATATATGGTAATCAATTAATGTCTGTTGATGTTAATTTTCCTACTAGCTGATCGTTAAGGATAAAAATAGTGCCACGTCAGAGATGCATGTGTCAACCTCAAAAAGATTCCTTATTGGTGAATATTCCATATTGTTTTCGTTTCTTGTAGATCAAGCAAGTCAAAAGAAAAGAAGAATTGGATCGATCAATTTAATGGAGGCCCAAAAGTATTTTTCTGAAGAGAAATGATGGCCCATAACTATTTCCCAACTCAAAGTGGTCCTCTCAGCTTATTAAAAAAAGACAGTTTTCAGTGCTATAGCTTTTTAACCCATATTGAATTTTTAATTTACCTGACCGAACATTCGGAGATGCCATTCCGTGTTTGGGGATCCTTGTTGGCCAGTTGATTCTTCTCAATCAATTTTGGATGTAGTTTCCAAGTGAATTGATCTAAGACATCATCTGACATTCCGTTTAAAACTCGAGTCATGGAATAAAATAAAAGCGACCACCATCTTCTTTAACTCACGTCCCCTCCTCAAGTTTCAACCTTTTTCTGGATGTATGTTATAAGTTCAAGTAATATAATATAAAAAGTATGGAAGAAGAGAGAAAACAATAATTTTTTTTTTTTGATTTTTGAGAAAACAAGAATTAGAAAATAAGAATGTATTTTTAACTTTTTAAAAATGTGTAAAATATGTCCATGTTTTATTTATAAAACTTTAGAATGATGATATATTGAATTAGCTACACCCTCTGTTGTTCTCTATTATATTTGGATTGATATAACGTTTGTAGTTGTCAAGAATAACTTTGGACATCCACCATATAATATTCATAACAAATATCAATTTATAATCCTTTTATAGGAATTGAATTAGCTACACCCTCTGTTGTTCTCTATGATATATTTGGATTGATATAATGTTTGTAGTTGTCAAGAACAACTTTGGACATCCATAATTTAATATTCATAACAAATATCAATTTATAATCCTCTTATAGGAAAAAGAAAAAAGAACAACACTAAGGTATTAATATGTACGTATCAAATATTAAGGTAAGAAGAATTACATATATGTTGATCTTTTTAATCAAATATATACGTTGATTAATATTTTCCTTTTATTGAGAAAAGTTGTTGCATTAGTTGATCAATATTTTAGAACAATGGAATACCATATTATAACTTTATTTATGTTAAAACGGTCATAACAAATTATAACATGGCAGAATAGTTATTCGGCAAGCACACTTTTTCTTTTTTAAATAGTTAGACCATGGTTGCCCATTGAGTGGGATATAAAGGGTCCAATACCATGTGAGATTGTACAGCCCATTGTGGGCCAGGCCCACTTTCGTTCACCAAATCCCATTGTGGGCCAGCCCATTGAGTGGGGTATAAAGGCCGTTGACACACTCACCAAAGGCCCAATTGTTACTGATCATATAACATGAAATTTAACAAATATATAAACATATTCTAAGACTCTTAAAATCATTTTAGTCCAAATGTTGACGGTCCGAATTCAATATCAATGTTACAATTTGGGTTTAAGATAATATTTAATATTCTTCTAAACGGTTTTAGGTCTTCCATACCTGTCATTCTCTTGGTTATTGGTTTCGAAACCAAGAGTACGGGTCTTGAAACACTGGTAAGATTGTTGCTTTATGACCTTGAGGCCACAGATTCGAGCCGCGAATACTGCATCTTCCACAAAGCGATCCGGTCCCTTACGCAAACACGGAAGCTTAGTGCACCGAGAATGTCATTACTTCATAAACCATCCAACAAGTTTATGTGCTGACTCTATTCTGAACACGAACACACACACAAGCTCAGCTCCGTAAAAACGGAGTTGCATTTTGAATATAATTAAATTGCCTATGACATTGTGATATATCATGAATGTGCCCATTTATTTACTCTAAAATGGGCTAATCAAATACGCAGAAAAATTAAGTGCGTGAAAATATAATAATGTTCGCTGCTAAACGGAAAAAAACTCCTCAGGAGCCTGATAAGTCTAGCTCCTCTACAGCTTCATCTTCAGATGAGCGACCACCTCCTATCTCACTCTCCATCTCAATTTTTGGCATCGAATTTTGGGATGTCCTTCGCGTACTGAATCCGTTTCTTCTGGGTTGCTCTGCAAATTTTGCGTATTCAAGTATAAAATACGAAAAAGCACGAAGGATCAAGGAAGCAAATATTAGATGAGCTTCACAGCAAGCAGCAGAACGTTACTCTTGTTAGAAATCGCAGAACGTGTAAATTCCAAGAATTCATTCCAGTTGAATTTTCTTAGCTCATCCTTCTCTTCCTCTGAGAGTTCAAAGTTTGGTTCCCTTCCACACATAAAGGCTGCCCTGCAAAATTCAGCATCAACTGTCAGCCACACAACAACAACATTATAACATTACCCCTTGTGTTAGAGGCTCCCGTCTATGACAGGGTATGGGTAGTCGGATGTACGCCAACATACCCATGTGTTAGAAACAACTTGATAATATATTCATCTGACATATCAAACAATCATGGGAAGTCAGAGTCAGATATGCGATGTATATATATAAGAATAAACATTACTTAAAAGAAGTAGAAGGCTCATATACAGGACGATTCGATTGGCTTTTTCTCACACAAAGGAGGAGTTGCTTCAAATTTAATAGGTATGCAAACATGTAACACCAAGGATCTATCTGAATGCTCAAATTCCAGTTTGTCCTTGAGTTCTGTATGTTTCCATGTCGATCGTTTACCTGTCGTACAATCGAGCAGCTTCTTCCTGAGAGCTCACAGTTCCCAAATGGATTTGCTTCTTGTCAACTTTTATTGCTGCTTGCCATTTCATATTCTTGAAATAGACACCTCTCATTACGCATGATTTATGGTTCTCAGACTGTTTTCTTCTATGGCGCTTTCTGCACTTGACTTCTGCAAGGTCAATAAACTTGGATTTGTTTATAATCAAGGGTAAGAAAAACAAGGAACCAGCCAACCAATAACAATTGAAAAATAACATGTGCGTAATTCTTTTGTGGATAAAGGGACAATTCAATTTACAACGCATGCAGCTAATAATTGACTAATTGTAAGTTCAGACACACGGAGGCTCAAAGATTGGCTGAATCATTTCTTTAGGTAATTACTATCTAGGGGGTCCCTTTACCATGTAAGATGACTGACAGATGAACAGAAAACCACAGCACTAAATGGTAAAGACAGCAAATATACATCATGCTTAGTGACCTGATATGTTCATTACAAGAAGCAATCCAAAACCCTCGAGATCATATGTTTGACATGATTTATACTTGCTCAAGTAAAAACAAATTAAGCTGATGCAGTAGCAGGGGCCCCAAATAAGGTCTTGATGAATAAATTAGAACTGTTTTATGTCATTTTGACGCTGGTATGCATTGTGATTCCACCAAATCCATTCACTTAACCTTCTCATCTGTAACTTCATGTATTGCTAAGAATCTGTCGTTTTGTCTCCCTAAGGAAAATCTTTTACACATTGAACAAGCCAAGTGGCAGAGAATCATATCTATCAGGTCTATAGAATCAAATAGAGAACATACCTGGATACTCAGGGGTATGCTGTTCCTTTGTTGCAGTAGAAGCTGATGCATTTGAGGGTTCAGGATCCCTGTGAAAGGACGGTTTCTGCAAGTTTCAAACTAAGGTTTTTCATGTGCATCATTTGGTAAGAAGCAAGGCATCTATTTGAGTTTAAAACATTTCCTTTTAGTGTAAACCCAGCTTAATTTGTGTACGATGTTAAATTGGATATCAAGAATAGCATCTTTCCAATATTCAGTTTGATTTTTGGCAAACTAAACCCGGAAGCAACCAAACCAACAGACCAGGAAAAAGCATCATTCGACATCAAAAATATTCCAGAAAAATTTTTATCCTTAGCCCACTAAAAAGTAAAGGGGAAGAATAAACTCATATTATGGTAATAAACATCTTTAATCTTGCTCAAGTTTGGTTTTCATGTAGACCATGTAAAAATCAGAATAGCAATTATTTTCCAGCAATATTAGATTGACAATGAAATAAGAGTGCATTTACTTATAGCAGGCTAAGTACAAACGTTTCAGACTTTAAGGATGTATATAATCATCAGCAGATGCAGATCCAACCCAAACCCCCAACCTAAAAAGAAAAACAGAACTGAAGAAAAGGACAAACGCGAAAACTTGCACAGAGAGACAAAAGCATAGTAGGGTTAAAATTGAAAACTTTGAGCCAGGTGTGAGACCTCATTAGTCTCGCCAACTGTACTTGAAGGAATAGGATGAACACTAAATGGTTTTGAGTTCTGCGTCCTGTTTTCAGGAGTGTATCCATTCTCAGAAAATCTGGGCAGTGGCATCATGAACATATTGCGCCCTGCAAAGCAGCAGTAGGTATAAGAAAACCAGAATTAATTAAGCTACAGTTGCTATTAAGGTATCAATCAAACTACAACATGTTGGAGACCGGAAACAAGAATCTTATACATTATTGGACATCTATTTACCTGAGCAAAGACCTAACAGTCTGCGTCTTCGAATGCTCACCATTATATCTGCATAACTCCAAGTAAAAGAAAAGATTAGTCCACTCTTGCTTTTCTTGCCAACATATAAGAGGAAAGATGGCAAGCTACCAACAAGAAGTTGAAAGGAACACAAACATATGAAGGTCGATATGAGTTTTAGTAAAAGAAGATGAAAATTTCAAGAACACCATAGCATTATAAATCTGAGTTAGAAAGAAATGCATCATATCATATAACAACGTTGCAACAAAGACTTTGATTGCATGATAAAAAGAAAAAAAAGAAAAAAGATCCTACATCCAAATAAAACATTACCACTACAGAATAGAAAATCTAATCCAATTTCCTGGAACAATTTTCTCTTTTAACTAATTTCAGTTGGCATATCCTAGTACATATAAGTCACATCAGTAGTTGCTACCATTTATAAGAAAATGACAGAGGCAAGAATAGAGGAATTCCCTAATCATTTAACGCATTTAGAAATGCAGGTCAGCAGACAGAATACATGTTGCACTGCGTTAGCCATCTTTCATTACCTCCCCTTCTACCTAATATTAACAGCACAATTCAAAATAGACCAATAGCAATGTTCAATCAATGTCAATGGCGATCTATCATGTATCTAATTATCTGAATAATTTGATGGAAATAGATCAGCAATTCTCCACTCTAACCTGATTTCGTGATAACCCATGAAGCAGCAAATAATTCTCTAAGGATACAGAGCTCTTCTTAGAAAAGAAACTTGCTATTGTTGTTAATGGCCTAAAGTGAAAAAGGGAATACCTAGAAAAGGCAAAATAACATGTATGTCATGTGACAGACCAATCCTGTGCATCGGTTTATTAGTAGGCATATATCTATGAGCAACGCAGATAAGTTTCTGTAAAAGGAAACAAACAAAAACTTGCAGCTTTACTGAAAAGGTGGCAAAGAGAAGAGGGGTGGGGGGGCAACAAAGAACAAACCAAATTAACAGAAACATCCGACCACTAAGTAGACAGGTAAAAACTGATCGTTATGTAAGAACAAATATAAAATTCAAGAATTAAACACCAAAAATCAACATCATTTTTCCCCAAATAGTTATGTGAATCCCTTCTTTGAGACAAAGTCAATCCCACCAACTACCACCTTTTACGAAGCAATTTGTGAAAAGAAGAAACTAATCCAAATGTCCATAACAACAAAGACCCAGAAAAACCCACAAGCCATAGAATAAAAAGATTCTAGAAACAAAATGCCCAACTGAAACACAAGTCAACAGAGAAAGTTCTAAAGAAGATAAAGCAAGTTAGGCAAAGGAAGCTAAAACCCAAACAGGATGAAGGCATTGCGTATCTAGGCTGGCACCTGAAGCAGAGAAAACAGGGAAGGGTAGTTGGTTAAGCGTGGAAACCGAGGATTTATGTGCCCACTTGTGCTGTTGTTGGGCGGAATCTAAGTATCTAGCAATCGAATTAAAAGAGAGGAAAAAATCAAAAGGGTGGTGAATGGATATGAAAGAAGAAGAAGAGGAGGTTAGATGAGGGGAAATTGTTAAGAAGTAGAGATAGAGAAGAGGGGGGGGGGGGGGGGGCGTAGTAGTTGATGTTGTTACTCATGCATCTACCACCTTTTGTTTTTATATCTGTACCTTCATTATTTGAGGGATGCAGTGGTGGAGAAGCTGCTGCTGATAAATCAGACTTTTTAGACGGACTTCCAGAACGAAATAATAAATGATTTATACTGAGTTATGTTTTAGAACGAAATTACTTTATTACTATTTAGCAGAGTACGAAAATACTTTATTACTATTCACAAATTTTAAAATGGTCAAAGTAAAATTGATTAATTGATCTATGACAAATGAAATGTTAGAATATTTATAGACCTCTCGTTTTGGCCAATCAACTCATTGTTTGTATGTGAATAAAATTTATTTGTCGTTATTTTATTGGACCAATAGTTGCTCCATGAACACAATAAAATTACTGTATTACTATTTACCAGGAGAGTGCGAAAACTTTTCTTTCTCTGACTGTTTTCTCGTTAGAAAACACCATAAAGATATAAATCTTATTAAAGGATAAGCAAATTAAGGATGTGTTTTTTAATTGTTTATCTTACTGATTTAATCTTTATCTCATTGTCCTTCGCTGTAATATTGTGGTATTATATTAGCTTGTTGCACACATTCAACTTATTTAAGAGCTTCTCTTTTTTATTTCTCAACAATATAGGATATATGATTATTGTGTATATATAATATATTTTACCGGTGTCATTGAACTTTCTACAAAATGGAAAAAGAAAGGTGGTAAAATGTGTCGCTTTATTTTCAAATTCATGTGCAGGAGTGATACATGTGGGTCCAGTCGGTGAATGGATGCTTCCGTTTGCAGTATTGCAGGACTAAGGTTGGTCTGAACTAGCAAGGAGTTAACTTGAATTCAATAATTTGTTATAAGTATTAAACAAATTATTGAAATTGTTATACGTATACAAACGTTTCCATTTCCAATGAAGTCAAGGACATATTATTCTTTGACTTTAAAATATGATGGAATATAATAAAATGACTCACTAAATTGGCTGCACTTCTTATATTGTGAAGTAGCAGTTGATCGACATAACTTCACGCATCAGTATGGGTCATAGGAAACAACTTCTGTGTGTTTCCAACACATGTATATGGTTGCATACATTCGACCTCCCATACCCCGCTATAGGCAGGAGTTTCTATGACAATAGGATAATATTATTGTTGTTATAAGTATACACACATATCTATATATACATACGAAATGCGTATTTATTTGTATGCACTTAGAGATATGTATAGATTCAGAATTATAAGTAATCTAACTTCTTTTCATTGATCAATTCTATTGCCTTACTTTTTTTTGGTTGCTATGATTTGATTCGTTGTTATTTTTAAAGTGATTTTCTTCCTTTTATTATTTAAAAAAGTTATCATGTTTGAAACACGAGTATTTGTCTGTATACGTATACCTGCACATATATATTTATATACATATACATGTATAGATATGTGAATCCTTACTTATGTTAAAAGTAGACTTTAATCACAAAGAACGATTTTTGTTATGCAATAATACCTACAAAATATTTTATGTTGGTTATGACGAATAAAATAAAAATAATTTAAAGAATCATGAAATATTTGGTGTGCCTCATTTCCTTGTTTACGGTGATTACAACTCTTTTGTGGCGAATTAAAATGGCCTAAACTTTAAAGAATTATGAAATATTTCTCTTTTACTCTAACAAGTAATCAACAATTAGTCTAAATTGGTACATGGTGCATTATGCTATTCATCAGTATGTAAACATTGTGTTCCAATAAAAAGCAAACACTAATACGTACATATTTTACTAAATTATCCTAGTTCTATTAATTTATAATGTTGATTAGACTATAGATTTATACAAAGTCTTCAGAAAAATTATATTATCTTATTATTTCATTAAAATTATTAATTTACATATTGGTTCCGAATCAAGAGCGGAAAAAACTATTATTTTAGAGAGTTTCTTAATTTATCGAATACTAATTTAAAGAGGTTGTGTAGTGTAAGAGTTGAGTTCAGCTATACTTATCTTTATTGTCTTGTATAATCATTTGAGGGTGAAACTTATCTCAAATATGTCATAGCCACCATTGTTATCTATTTAAACCTCTTCCGGGGTCCAAATTGCGCCCTCTCCACCATTGTTGGCTTCAATGTAAGTTAGGTCATAAATTCTTTTTAGATATAATTGTTATGTTGGACGAACTTCTCAAATCAGATACGAACAAAAGTGCATAACTATAATTTTTTATATTTTAAAATACAAAAACTTACAGAAAGATCTGATGTATTCACGTGGATCGACCAAGTAGACCATAATTAAAATCAAAAACACCAAAAACATTCAACCTAACCCATCAAAACCTTAATTGTTAGATAACATGATTTAACTATAGTCATAGAATCATCATGCTTCACTACCAAATACCTTAAACGTGAACAAAAAAAAAATGTAGGTGTTCTTACCAAATCATTGTTTTGTTTGAGCTTTGATGAATTATTATATTTTCCCCTTTTTATTCCCTTTTCTTTCTTCACCTTCCCTCTCCTTTTTTTTTTTGAATTTTATTACCAACACCATTTATTTTTCTTTTGGATGGATTTTTTTTTTAAATTATGAAATTACTAATTTGCTCTTTAAATAGATTTAATTTTCTGTATCACTAGAAATATGGCTGTCATTCAACATAAATTATTTACTTCCTAATTACCAATATCTTGTTCATATTTCTCGAAAAATCGGTATGATAAAAAAGCATCATGCACGTAATTAATCTATCTCTATCCCAATAAATATAATCACACATATGTGCATATATATAATACATAGAATAATGTATGCATAATATATTGGCGATGGGTGATGAACAATTTTCATGGTTCACCTACTCATAGAGCAAGGCCTGCTAAATTTATTTTGCATAAAGTGTGAAATCGTGCATATGATGGGCGTTTCAGCCCAGGATGCTAACTTTGGGACGTCAACGACAGAATAAAATGAAGGATAAAAATGGAATTCTAAAGCTTGGTTTCGCCTTTGCACTATTTTTTTTTTTTTTCTCTTCTTCTTCTTGTTTGAACACCGTAAAAGATTCTATTATGTGGACATAATTAAATTTGCTGGGACATAGGTTATTCAGTTCATCTCAAATATTTTGACAAATAAAAATAGAAACTCTTCCACTTGCTGTATTTTTTTTTCTTGTTGACTTGATACACATAAACACCACACCCCCTTTCCCCCTTGAAAACATAGAGAAATTATGACCTGTCATAATTATGTGTAGCGTATTTGACTATGCCAACAAGGCTTTTTTCTTTTCTATCTTTCCAGAACAAAATAAAACCTCCTATCCAAATTTTGCAATATATACATATATATATATATATATATATATATATATATATATATATATACATATATATATATATATATATTGACATATCGTAACTATGGATTGTGCGCAATAAGATTCTATAGGTACAGAGGACATCTTGTTCAAGCTAAGAAAATCTACAGTTAGAAATTAACTAACATTTAAAATCACCTAATATAGATCCTAATACAACGATTATGTGCATAATTTTATGTAATACAGTTCAATTCTGCCAACAAGGTTCTTTTTCCTCCACTAGGAAATAAAAGAAAAATAAAAGATCACCCATTCTCGAAGTTTGGCTCGTTATACATGTATGTAAATACTGTTTTTTTTAATAGGACATTAAACTTGTTCTTTGGACCGGACAATGTTTGAACTTGAACAATTTATTATGCACAACCTAACTATTTATTGACTCCCACCACACATCTATTACGTCAGACTAATCAGGATTTTCATGGCATAGTTCAATGGCTGACTCCCACGCACATGTATTACGTCACACTAACAAAGGTTTTCATGGACATAATTCAATGGAAAATGTAGATATCCGTTAGTTTGAAGTTTCATTAAGTAAATGATGTACACTTAGAAAGTTTGCAATCTTAAAATACGGGTGAAACAAGAATAAAGTTTTAATGTGTTACAGTTCTACCATAAGTCTATGATCATTATAATACATTCACCGATTTGTATATAAAGTGTCTCTGTTTAGTTTAGACGAAATTGTCCTTATATGAAGGTTAAAGTCCAAAGGACATGCATGTAAATCCTAGTCAACCTAACAAAAAAGGTGGAGAGTCAATTTTGAGATAAATAAATATAAACATAGTTTAATGTATGAATGTTATATCAAATAGCATGTTGGCTAGATGAACTATTATGTTGATTTCTTTTATTTCAAAATAATCATAAATCTATCAAAAAGTACACTCATACATGATATTTTAAATTAATATAGTGTTTATATAGTAAGTTTTCTCAATGTTTCTATTTCCAATGGAGTCAAAGACACTCTCTTCCTTGACTTTGGAATCATCATCATCATCATCATCCGTACCCAGTATATCCCAACGACAGCAAACGAATCACTAAATTGGCTGCGATTCTTATATTATGAAGTAGCAGTTGATCGACACAGCTTGATGCAACTCTCTATGTTTCTAACATATGACTATGGTTGCGTATATTTGATTCACCATACATCACCATAGACGGAAACATTTAAGACAATGGAACGATGTTGTTGTTTAGTGAGTTTTCTCAATAAAGATAGAAATTAGAAGTTAGATCAAAAGCTTGAAGCCAATCATCATGTAGTTGGTAGCCAAAGCTGCAAAAATGGACAGAAACCGATCAAATAAAAAATAAAGAAAGGAGAGCCACCCGGCCAGCCGGCCAGCCCCGCGAGAGATGATTGGGTAGACGGGCCTGCCACGTAATGATAATGCCTCGTCAGCCTCATTTCTTACATCAATTTTGTCCTTTTCTCTAAGTTTTTCTTTTAATAATTTTTGCCACGTCAACCTTAATAAAACTTCTATATACGCAGCAACAGCACAACTCGGTTGGGTTCAGATGAGGTAAAAAATGAGGTAAAATATGAGGCCTCCAATTACAGATTGCCACGTGTACAAAAGTGGAAGAAGTTTAATTTTTTTTTTTGTTTTTAAAAAATAGTTACTTGTACACGTAGCAGCGCGTGATTGGAGACCTCATATATTGCATCACTTTTTGCCTCTTGTGATCTAAACCGCAACTGCACAAGGCCTGGTTAGTTGTTCGTCAGGAAATAAGATCCATCTTCCTGCCAGAACAGCATCTTCTTTTTAAATTTATTTTTAATTTATTTTGTCTTTAATATTTTTATTTCCAGCAAATAATGCCAGTTTTGCAAAAATAGTAATTCACACAACAACAAATTATCATATTGCCTTAAAGGCTCCCGCCTATGACGAGGTATGAGGAGGTCAGATGTACGCAACCATACCCATGTGTTAGAACACAGAGACTGTATCCCGATGATCCATAATAACGCGTCAAACTATGTCGATCAACTGTTACTTTACAATATAATAAGCATAGCCAATTTAGTGAGTCATTTTGCTTTATTCTATCATATTCCAAAGTCAAAGAAAAGTGTGTTATTGACTCTATTGGAACTGAAAACTAAAAATAGTAATTCACACATAATATCTAATCGTTTGATGCCCGTTATATGTATTATCTATATGTTTTAAATTCATAATGCATATTAATATATTTTTCAATATGTTACCATGTATATCTATTTAATAGACTAATGGACAAAATGTTTTGGTGTTAGTGACGTTAGCTATAATTAAATATGATTTGTAACATACATCGAGTATATATATATGATTTGCAAGATACATAATATATATATATATACATACATACATATATATATATATATATATGTGTAAAAGAAAATATATCATATGTTTATGGCGATTTGCTTCCGTTGAGTATATATGAATTAACATATTATAAATAATACAGACATATACCGTGAAATAAAAACATGTAATATTAGATATACCCCTAGTCAAAGCATTTAGATATGGAGCGTGGATTACTCGTGGTAAAATAATGGGCCTCATGGCTAGTTGGAGTCTTTGGTCTACAATCTTAATTGGGTCTGAATAGTAGATCAAGTGTATTAAGTTGATTGGATTGGACTTTAATCTATGGCCTACTTATCGGGTATCTCCCGCACCTTACCATAAATAACCGAGCCCCACACAACTCACCACGTTTTTCCTTCTCGGAGGTCGCGGCGAAAAGTGAGCAAGCTAGGGTTTCGTTTGTCAACTTCCACCGCCTGAAAAATGATTTACGACGTCAATTCCCCTCTTTTCCGGTCATTCCTCAGCCAGAAGGGCGGCTCCTCCGACAAGAGGTATATTAATTGGGTCTAAACGCTAATCCTTTTTTGGACTATGAAATAGGCCAACCGAGAGTTCTTCATTCTTCCGATTTACTTTATTTTTATTTTCTTGATGTTCCCTATATTAATTAGAATAAATTGATTATTGTGAGCAATAAGAGCTTCGTTATAATTTATTTTGACTTTTAGGTATCCTTAGCGTACTACGAGTGTTTTTGCGAGTTGGTTGTCGGGGAAATCATGTTTCTGAAACTACAGGGTTTTGATGGTCCATTTCTGTAACTTCATTGCATTTTTCAGATTCTTAAACTAGGGATAAAGTGTTCCCTTAAAATAAAAGACCAAGGATAAAGTGGATTTGGCCTAATTTTGTGTTCTCTGTCTGATGTAAACAATTTACCTAGAAAATGAAATGCATTCAATAGACTTCTCTTATCCAATAAGTGCCAGGTGCGTCCTCTGTGGATCTTGGTTCTTGTGGTGGAGGTGGTTGTGGTATTTTGTTACTGAAATTGGTTGGCAATAACTTCCTGTTACTTTCTTGTTCATTGCTCTTTGTCCCCGTGATATTTGTTTATGTTCTTGTGGTCATATATTGTTGGAAATTGTTATGTTTGTTGTGCTCACTCAATAGTCTGGGTTTCTTGATCAATAATCTGGGGTTCTTGATCAATGATCTGGGGTTCTCGATCAATGATCTTGGTTTTTGATATATGCCAATTTGGATAGTACTTCTGCCTATTGATGCATTAAGAAAGTGCATCTCCTAGTTCCATTTATTTATTGTTCTTTTTGGTGTCTTCTTTTTGTTCAAGGCGTCTCAAGGTTTTCATGTTTTTGTTGTATAATTGTAATTTGTATAAAGGAAATTCACTGTGTTCATCAGGATGCTTCTTAAACTCCGTTTTCATTATCTCCATCCATCACCCTACCCCCACCGCTCTTCTTTTCGAACCTTCCTTGGCAAATGAAGAACTATACAATTGACTGCACACTTGAAAAGTAGTTGAAGCGGCTTCTCATTTTCGAGTCTGCATAATAGATGAAATCCTCTAGTTTCTCAAACATGATGGATTTTAATGTTATATGCTACAATTTGAGCTCGCTGTTCTGACACATGTTGCTTTTGACTGTTGAATACTGTGCTTAAACTTACACAATACCCGACTATTTGTGTAGGAAAACTGAAGAGCAGAGGCCAAAAGAACAGAGGTTTAAGGCAAATGAGAACAAACCTGTTATGACAGAATGAAATACTTGAAGTCAGCTCATGGAAGGTGTCGACTGGTCTCTTTCAGAGATGCATGTGTGAAACTTGACGTGTACTCGCTTTGTAGTATAAGCATTTTAAGTCTCAAGTAATAAAGCTTTCTTTCGCATGAACTGCAGTTGCTTTCTCGAGTTTGCATTTTGGTGGATGTTTCCCTAATGTAAACGACTCATCTTTTGGGATGGAGGTATTGTTTAACTGTCTTCTATCCTCTTCAGACCCTAACGATAACTTTTGTTGATGTTGGAATATACTGAGTATATGTTGTTGTTCATTAGTTATGTCACGTTGCATTTTATTTAGGGGTGATATACTGATTCTATCAGCAGGAAGCAAAAAAACATACAATGAGCTGGAACTAAGTCAAGACAACACTTGAGGGCTAGAGCAAATTTAACCATTTATTCGACGGCAACGGTAATGATTCTTTTGTATCCAACCAACGGGAAGAATAAGTAGTCTTTCATACTTTCACACTACCTAGGGTTTCCTTGAACATGTGATTTAAAAGACACTCAAATACTCCATTAAACAAAACACATAGCCTTCAACCTGATCTATAATCCTTTTGGGAGTTTAAAGGTGTATCGACTTCTTTTCTCCTCCTTCCTTGTCATCTTAGGGTGCGTTTGGTTCAAACACATATATTAGAATCGTAATCGGAATGATAAAGATTAGAATTGGTGTAGACTTAGCCAGTAAACTCATATACAGAAATTGGAATACATATTACCAACATATGTACACTGTTCGAAGTACGTTTGAGACCATCTGAGACCTGAATAGGAAAGAAAGCATTTGTGTGTGTGTGTGTATATGCACACATATATAGACACGTATTGTATGTAAAATGTATATCATACAACGCAAATTGGACATAAAAATAGAAAAATGTAAGCCTGATTTTGTTATGAATAATATTATCCAATGATAATAATTAATAAGAAAAAATTAAAGAAATAATGCAAAAATATAGAAAATTCCTAGAAATACCTATTGCACATAATCCACTTGATCTTATCTCCTTCTCTTCTTCTTCCCCTTTCTCGTTGCTGCAAAAGACAAAACGATAAACAATTTCTTTGCTGCAACCCCCACGTCATCACCTTGATCTTTCTAAGGCATGCTGCCCATTCGATTTTTACTTTGAGGCCGTTTCCCTTCACCTCACTGTTGGTTATTTACCCTCCATCCGCCATTTGGAAAAAAACTCGATTAATAGCAGTATCCTAGATTTTACCCATCCTTATATTGCAGATATGTTACTGTTACTGCGAAGAGGCAAAGAAAAAGATGGGTGGACTGTCTTGCACAAAGATGAGATCGCTGCAAATGTTGTTGAAATTTACCGCCGAGGATGGAAGGAAGATATCAACGATGGAATGAGAAACGATACCCCGAGGATGACTCAAGCGGGCGGGATTTTGATGATTCAATACATTCTATAGGTATTATTTAAAATGATTTTTATTCTTTCATTCCAAACCTACTAACAAAATGTCCAATAGCACTTTTACAAACTATTGAATCAGACTCAAAAATATCTAAATTATTAAAAAAATCACATATGATGCTAAAATCACATATGATGCTAATGGAGGTGAGCAGTTAAAATTATTTAAAAGACTATTAATATAACTAGTTAACAATTTTGTCATCAGTTGAAAAGAAACCACTTTTCACACAATAACAAAAGAATGATATTAAAAGAGTGTTTCAGGTGTATTAGGCTTTTGCGTTTGCGGAGAGTTTGGAAAGATGTCGGATCACTTTACGATCTGATACATGCAGTTTTATCTTACACTTTGTGCAAGAGTCTGTTTTCGCAGTTCGAATTTATAATTTCAAGATCACAAATCAATTACCAATTGATCCAGAATCCGCCCTCAACAAAAAAAAGGGACATTATCTCTTTAATTACATGTTCATAGTCTTTTTTCAGGGAATTTATTATGTGTTACGTGTGAGACATGTTTATATCACACACATAACACGAAGCGTAACAGTGTAAACAAATATTGTGGAGAGAGACTGTAAACAAAACTGGAGGACGATTTAATTTGAAAAAATAGACTTCAGTGTGTTATAAAAGTTAGGTGAGTATGTATTATCAACATATTAATTTTAATTGTTATTACCCCATATAAATGGTTCATATATGATTTGTTGATGCCTCATTGTAGTGCTATATAATCCCGCTATTATTGTGTCCGTCGGGTTAGGATCCCTCACTCCAAATCTTTTATCCCATACATTACCGTACGACATGTGACAGCAAGAGTGATACATGGCAGTAGGGGTTGAGTGGTGAAGCTAGTTGCGGGTCACTCTCATCTAGCCTAACCACTCACTTCTAATGTCACGTGTCGCGCGGTAACGCGTGAAGTGAGGAAAAAGTGGGTGAGATGATCTTATACCCGCTGGAGACAAATTCTTTCCTTTGGGCGATCTCTCTCAATCTAACCTTCTCTCTGTTACTACAAAGCCGTTGGACCCCTCCGCACTCCTCAATCTTCCCAACGTTCTTCAGCTGTCTTTCCGATCTGCTCTTTTCATACACTCACGCTCCAAACCCTAGCCTCCTGCACGTCATTTGCTAGGTGAAAAAGTTCGTCTCTTTCGATTGTAAAGAGCAGAGAGAACAGAGTAATCGAGCTTCTCTCTCATCCTCTGCCCGTATATTTTGACCGATTTGAATCCAGGTACCGACAGATCACTAAAGTTATTCGCGTACTTTAACGCTTAAAGAACGACATTGGCGTATATTTAATGGAGCCAAGCAGTTTGTCTGTACAAAATCTGGACTTCCTTTTTTCTGATACTACTTTTTTTTTTTTAAAAAAAAAATGTTAAACCTTGGTTAGGGTTGTGGTAGGTGTGAGAGAGATCTATCGGCAATGGCGGCCACAGCTGTACCAGAGGCGATGCAACAACCAGTGTCTGCTCAAGTTGTATGTTCTTTTTCCTTCTCTCCCTTCTTGAGCTCATTGGCTGCTTTTATCGATCTTAGGCGTAAATGATGGTATATTTTGCTTCGATCAAAATTTTAATTTGTTTTCCGATTTTTTTTGAGTAGGTTGGAAATGCCTTTGTGCAACAGTATTATCATATACTGTACCACTCCCCAGAACATGTGCACAAGTTTTATCAAGAAATAAGTAAGCTAGGTCGGCCTGAAGATGATGGTTCCATGAGCATCACTACCACGATGCAAGTAAAAGTCTATATCTGTCTCTGTGTTTGATCTTTTGATTTTTTACGCTTTTCCATTTGTTCAGGATTTATCAAGCTTATGATATCATGTAAAAGAAAGCAATAACTTTGTCGTATGGGGAGCTGCATAGGCACTAAAACAAAGGTTTTCGTTCTCAAATTTAAAAGTTTCCATTCAGAATTGAGACGAACCATTGAATGTGTGCGACTTTCTTCCACAGACATCTCAATCTTATCTATACTTTCTTTTCACTTGAGGCGTCTATGGAAGAGAAGGGAGGTGGTTTAATAAATCTCTTATGGTGGTTATGCTTTTGATTTGGTTGCTTTCTAATAAACTTAAAGACAAATGTTATCATTTTCCAAACAAATAAGGCAAGGTAGGTGCTTTAGCTGTGGAGTGAGGTGATTGCATAATTAGAAAAATTATATTTGTCACATCACACTTTCCAAAGACAGTAGGCATACAGTATTTAGGTGGCATGCTTCGTGTGCTCCTGTTCTTACTTTAATGAAGTAAGACATATTAGTGGTACTGGTAGAAGTTGACGAAAGGTAAGCATTTAGGGCAAGAAGGATCATCAGTGTAATTGGCAAAAAATTGAAGTGTAAGAAGTGTCTTGGCTCGAAGACATAGAACATGTTGAAATGGTTTGGAATGTATTATCTTTTTCTTTTGAAAGGCAAGTGGGTTGTGGGTGGGTAGGATGTTCCCTATGTGATGTTACTGAATCAGTGCAGACAGTTGTAATTGGCTTTTTATTTTATTTTGTTATCATCATTGTTATTGTTGTTGTTTTTTTTTTGGAGGATGTGGGGGGCGTGTGTGTGTGTGAGCGAGAAATGTCTCGCTGTGCTCATTGAACATGCTTGTAATGAAGATTATCCAGTTCTAGACATTTTCAAATGTGCTATTTCGATGGGTGCATGTGAATTTACAGGGTATAAATGAAAAGATACTGTCATTTAACTATGGTGACTACAGAGCTGAAATCAGGTCTGTAGATGCACAAGAGTCTTTCAATGGAGGAGTTCAAGTTCTTGTGACTGGTTACCTGACTGGAAAGGACAAGAGAATTCAGAATTTTTCCCAGTGCTTCTTCCTTGCACCCCAAGACAGGGGCTACTTTGTTTTGAATGACATCTTCCGGATCATAGAAGTTGCCAATCAACTGGGTGGAAACCTGGTTCCTCTTGTTGATGTGATAGCTCCTGTTGTTACTGAACAAAGTAATGCCACTGACTTCCTCAAACTTAGTTTTGTATTATTATTCTTCTGACTTTGATCCCTTTTGTGGATGCCAGGCCCTATTCCTCCTCCTGTCCAGGAGAAACATGTCCCTCAGGAAGTCACTTCCTTTGAGGAAGTTATTGAGGATGAAGTGTATGATCCACCTGAGAATGGTGAAGTTCCAGTTGTTAAAGAAGAAGTTCCAGTTGTTGAAGAAGAAGTTCCAGTTGCGGAGGTTGTTAATGAAGTCCAGGGTGATTCACATGCAGTGATTGAATCAGACGCTAATGTTGAGACAGTGACAAAGAAGTCATATGCTTCTATTGTATGTTTTTTAAGCAAGTTCATTGTCAACTTATTTTCAGTTGAATTATCTCTTGTAACTATTTTTTTTCTTCCTCATTTATGTTGTTTAGATTTAAGTTACATTCTGGATGGCCATCCTTTACTGAGATCTCAACTTCAGTGCAAGATATGCATGTAGCTTGTTGATAACTTGGTGGTAGGTCTTCATCTCACTAAAAACTGTTTGATATGATGCCTCAGGTGATGGATCTGAAGGAAAGTGCTGTAACATTTTCACCACCAGCACCATGTAAATCTGTACGAAAGAGCCAAGAGCATGCAATCATACCTCCTGCCCCTGAATCTGATGGACAAATTCCACTTTCTGATGCTGTTGATATTGGAGATAACCAAGATAAAGAAGGCAGGTTTTTCACAGTAAATAGTCAACTATCAAGAAGTCTCTGCATATACATATATGTCCATGTATATGTATACATAATTACATACATACATACATACACACATACCTACATATACATACATACATACATACATACATACATGTACACGCACACGTGTGTGTGTGTTTCTATGTATCTACTTATAATTTGAATGTATCATCTTTATTTTCTTTGGCGCAGCTGAAGGCTACTCAATCTATATCAAAGGATTACCCATGAACGCCACTGTGTCATTGCTTGAGAATGAGTTCAAGAAGTTTGGGCCGATTAGGAGCGGAGGTATTCAAGTCAGAAGTAACAGAGTATGTATCTATGTTTTATTTTGCGTAATTGCTTCTCTTTGGGTATCATTTCAATATTGTTTCTTTTTGCAGCAACAGGGCTTCTGTTTTGGCTTTGTGGAATTTGAGGTGCCGAGTGCTGTCGAAAAAGCACTGGAGGTTTGTTCTTTTAATTAACAGTTTCCTCGGATGGTTCCGTGTATGACCCTCATATTCTCCTGTCTGATTCACTTATATTAATTTTGTCCAAATTATGCTTGTTTAATTCTACCTAACTGCATATCGTTTCGTATGTCAAATCTCCTTGATTCCTGGAAAAAGGTGGTGTTTGTGTTTGTTTTCCTTGAAGTTCAATGATGACAACACACATGATGTTTCTGAGTTTTTGGGACAAAGATTATAAACTGATGTTTATCAATGATCTAGACATTATTTAGATTCTGTCAGCATACTTTCTACTATTGCAACATGGGGAAAAATGGCAAATATAGCAAAGAGCACATTTTTAGAGCACATTCTTAGGGGTAGTATGGATCACATGTTCTTATCTTACAACATCCACTCTTGTTTCTTGCATGATACGTGTTATGCATATCCAAAACACTATCACAATCGAAACAACTTTCATTGTCATGTCTCAAAACAAGTTTCGTAGAGACTTGTGACAATTCAGAAAAATTTCAAGGCACAGCCATCATGGCAGTCCAAACATTTCCTAAAGGGAAGCTAAAAATTTCTTAAACTATTGACTAATTCAGAATGTGATTTAATAGCTTCTAGGGATTGCTATATGTCTATCTTCATCCTATAATGCTTAATAAGCTGAACTTATTACGCCAATTTAATTTATTTTGTTTGTAACTTCATGTGCTCCAGTTTACATATATAAACCCTGGTGGTTGAGCAATATGGTTATATCTAATTTTAGGTGAAGCTTCAGGAAACCCTTTTCGTCTTTCATTATTTCATCTTTTAAGTTTTTTGTGCATCATAACTTGGCTTTCTCATCAGATCAGATAAAAGTGATAGGTAGTTCCTCTGCGGACAGTGATACCGCTGTTAATGATTATATATTTTTTGTTGTTGTTGTGTGAACTTAAAGCTGAATTGTTGTTGGCCTACTTTTTGTTATCATTATTTCTCTTTTGATTGTTTATCATTGAACATCTTAGGCTTCTCCCATTGTGATTGGCGGACGCCAAACTGTTATTGAGGAGAAAAGGTCTGCAAATTCTCGAGGCAAGTGTATATTTAATTGATTACTGAACAAAGAGTTGTGTTTGGCAGCAAGGAATTTATTTGTACAAGATGATTGTGCTCTTGCTTTATCCCCGTCCAGTCAGATCATGGTACTTGAATCTTGTATTGCTTGCCCTCAAGTGTCTGTGGGATGCATTTGTCTTGCTATGGTTTACTATTTTGTCTCTTCGTTGTTTGTGGAAATTTACATGGTTTAGCAAACACACTTGGTTCCTGACCAGGTAGGGGATTTGGTGTCTCCTCTACTAGTATTTTAGCAGAAAGCTCCCTAAAGTCTGTTCTAGCTGATATATAGGGCTATTTTGTATGTGCTTGTTTTTCCTTTTTCTCTTTTGATCTTTTTCTTAAGGTAAGTTGTTATAGCCTCCATGTCCATCTGAAAGATGATATCTTGTTTATAGGAAGTAACAGGGGGAGATTTCAGTCTGGTAGAGGTTCAGGATTCAGGAATGAGGGGATGAGAGGGCGTGGGAACTATGGAGGTGGCAGGGGATATAATCGAGGCGATTCCAACAGCCGGACCGAATTCAGCAATAGAGGTCTTAACAGGGGAGGCTCATTAAATCGCGGTGGTGATGGTTATCAAAGGGACGGATATGAAAGGTCCGACAGCTATAGTGGTCGCACGAATCGCACAGGCGGTGGTAGGATGGCAAATGGGACAAGGCCAACGGCAGTGGCAGGGGTTTCTGCTACTGCTTGACGAAATTAATCTTACATTTATGTATTCTTTTTGACATGGTGAGGATGATGTGATTAGGTATGATTTGGCTGACAGTTTCTTTGGAGCTGTCAGAAATTTTCACTCGGATATTGTGCTCTCAATTTTTGACCCACATGATATAGATCGAGAATTGTGTTATATATATTGTAAGATGTTATGTGGTGGAACGGTTAAGTATCTCCAAGGGGTCACTTATACTTTTAATACTGTGTTTTAACGACTAATAATTTTATGAGGAAACTTTCGGACGTGTTGTTTCCTCCCTAGCTGAACTCTTTTCTCGACTTCCTACTTCATGGTAGTATGATTACGTGCAGTTCTCTGGATCTTATTCCTTTCCCTCCCCATTTAAACATCAGCGCCCTTACCCCCCCACCCCCCCGGCCGCTACTATCCAACCAAATTTTTGTTTAATAATTATTAAATTAGGCATGTGCGAAATAACTGTTTCTTGTGTTTTAAGTGCCTTCGTAGCCCACTGTTCAGAAAATTGTCCCACTCGCATACTTTGAGATAGAATACATAGGCTATATGAGGATGAGGTACCACCATCTATTGCCTTAAGGTTTTGAGTGGATATGGACTTTACATCATGTAAACCTAAGTTTCAACATGGTATCATAATCAGTTTAAAATGTGACTCACACCTTGCCTGGCTCATGGTTGACCATTCCTCACCCAAGTCCAGATGTTTCTGCCTAGCTTGTGGTTTGTGATTGAGGGCGGATTCTAAGGCACGTCACGTTGCCACGTGAGGGCGGGTGTTGAGCAAATTGTCATACATCGGATACTTTGAGATAAAATACATGGGTTATACGAAAATGATGTATCACCACCCATTGTCTTAAGGTTTTGAGTGAATATGAGCCTCAGATCAAGTTTCCAAGAACTTTAAAACAAATCCAAAGGGGCTTCAAAGAGTTTGGAATATCGAAAAAGCTCAATGCCCAAAGCATTGTTTCTATGCAAGTAATGACAAAGGCAGTAGCACAAATATGCAGAGAAATATTTCATGATGATGAACTCAGGAAGTTGTTAAAATTGGATGAATTCTTCTTTTCAATACATCCTTTACACACTTTTCTTAGTATGCAAAATGCAACTGGCGCCACTAGTCTGTGTGTCATCCTTGCGCAGGGGTCATGTTAATCTTCTCTGTATCGTTTCAATTTTATCGGATGTCCCCGAAGGGACAGTCTTCAACTTATACTAGCACAAGATGGTATAGCACCAATAACAATGGCTCAAAGATAGAACACAGAAGAGCATATCATATTTGATAATAAGGAAAAAGACTGCTGTATGTCAACCTCCTTTCTAACACAAAAAGTAACTATTGTGAAATATAACTATGATATGGCCTCCCATGTCCATCCATTCGATCCACGGAATGGCATCCCACAGAAAAAAAAAAAGGGTAAGATTTTCCACTAAGATACAATGCCTTCTTCACTCCTTTAACCTTCCAATGCTCATCTTCAGTTTCGTCATTTCACCAAGACGAAAATCTTTTTCCTGTTAGCATCCTTAAGATTAGATTGAGTGTCAAATGCTCAAACCACTTGATTAAGCCGATAGCATTGCTGAAAAAAATACGTAAAAGTGATTTGAAAAAATACTTTCAAATTTATGTAAAAACATGTAAGAAGTTTGATTGGAGAAAGAAGTGAAACATGGAATGAATCAGTTTCTTTATCCATTTATATTTTTGTATTTGTTATAACCAAAGTATATCTTTTTGATCCGAGGTTGAATCAATCATGACAATACCCTAAATTCAAGGTTCGACCTCTTGCCATACCTTGAATTCAAGGTTCAGCTTGGTAAATTCTGAAGAGGGCCGAACGTTTTATGATTTTTACAAAACATTTGCTATTATGTTTGAATTCGGACACAAAGTTCGGGTAGAATCTGAGGTTGACCCAACGCTACACGGAACATCCGAAAAATTGGCCGAATGTTCGGCAACAGAGTTTTACGACTAGAAAACATGATATCTTTTCATCAAATGATGCTACTTTTGTATCTTTGGACACCTCCTTTCAACCTTGAACTGTCATAAACTAACTTTGAAGTTTAATTCTGCAAAGACGAATTAAATTAACTTCTTTATTGTGAATCAAGTCAATAAATATAATAATCAAAAGATTTTGAATATAGACTTTTCATATGTTTTGAAAGAGACTTTTAAAGGTATCTTTGTGAAAAAAACGGTTCACTTCACATGTTGGGTTTTAAACATTGGATTTTTTTCCTTTATCATGGATGAATAGCCTTTGCTACGAGAAGCTTAAAATTTCAAACGACAGCCGAATTTAGAGTAATATACACCGAGATCAATATATAATCAAAATAGTAGTTTTAGGGTTTCAAACCTCTTATGAATGAAAATGAAGAACGAATATAAAGTTGGACCATGGACGCTAGTCGTTTGGGGCATTAAGATTCAACATCTCATGTATATTATTTTATAAGGACCTCCTCTCTTTCAATTATTATTTTCTTTCATTATCTTCAATCACCTAATTATTCACCACAAGTGTTTGAAAATAGTTCCTATATTTTGTATGTGGGTTTTGTGATTGGCTTTACTTTTGTCCTTTACATGACAACACCAGAAGACGTTAAGCAGTAGGAATGGAAAGGCGGCAGCCTTTTGAAAGGCAGCTTTGTTTGGCGACTTTCAGAAAACGCGACCAAGTTGCGGCATTTCATTTTTAAGCATTAAATCTTCATTAAAGCACCTTTCATAAATAAAAAATTAATTATATTCAAAACCATAAACTATTCTTTTCTCTTTTTTTTTTCCCTTCATTCGTTTAATAATTTTCCATTTCTTCCGTTATATAATAAAATCCACTTTGGTCGGTATTTAAAGACAAATCAACTCACTTTTCAGCAGCCCAGTTGACGACAAAATCAACTCATGCACCCCATAGGGATGGTCTACAGGGTTCATAACTAACCGACAGAACCGGAAGGCCATTTGTTTGAAAGTTATTCTTGAGTCAATTTTCTTAGTCTTTATTTGGCTTGACCAAAAGCAAGCTAAAGGTGGAAAGGGGAAATTCCATTTTTTTATAGAGATTTGACTGTTTCGCCCAAGAAGGAGTCATTAAATTTCATAGGGCAATTGAGCCTGTTTTGACATTGTTAACAATGAGACGTACAAAATATCTCGATCTTCAAAAATCAAGGATTCCATTTAAAAGCGATTCTTCGCGGGTCGATGCCCGAGCGGTTAAATTGGACGAATAAATAATACTAAAGGTGAAGGTGCAGTTGAAAAAAGAAAAAACTTATAATAAGCATTCTCTCTAGTTCTCCAAGTGGATAACGGAAAATTGACTTCCTTCAAAAAGAAAAAAAAAGATACACGCATAGGTGAGAATAAGGTACCACCACCCATTGACTTAAGGTTTTAATTAAATATGAGTCTCATTTTATGTAATTCAAATTTCAACATGGTACTTTTAGCCCGTTTAAAATGTTATTTCAACATGGTATCAAAACCAACTTAAAATATAGATTCACAGCTTACCTAGTCCATAGGTGGCCATTCATTGTCTCTCCTCACCCAAGGTTGGTCATTTGTCGTCTCCCCCATCCAAGCCTAAATGTTCATGCTTGGCTTGTGGTTTGTAATTGAGAGTGAGTTCTAATACGCTTGTACATGTCAAGGCACATTGTCACATGAGAGCATATGTTGATAATATAATCTCACATTATCTACTTTGAGGAAAAAAATATATGAGTTATATGAGGATGAGTTATCACCATGCATTGCTTTAAGATTTTGAGTAGATATGAACCTAACTCATATAAGCCTAAGTTTCAACATATATGTATATGTGCGTGCGTGCGTGCATATATATATATATATGCCTTTTTTTCATTCTGTAAAAGGTTCCATAACGTCCATAAATACTTGGTGCTTTTACTGTAGCATGTAAGTTGCCATTTAAGATAGCCCCGAAAGGGTAAAACAACGGTCACTTTGTCCTATACATTGTATTTATGCACTTCGTTATACCTCTTCTATCTAGGTCGTCTTTAGTTTGGTTAACTAAACTTCAGTTCCAAAGAGTTTCAGATAAAAGAGTTAAGTTGTTTTCCTCTCTTCTTTGATTCACTTTTCTCTCTTACGAATTTTAGTCAAACTTAATTACTTGAGAAAGCTCCCTTCTATCCATAATTCAAACTCAATTGCTATCATATACTTTCTGAACAAAACAACAAAACAATAAAAATAAAGAAAAAGACAAATCTTTTAAGGAGCCGAAACAGATTGAATAACTTATTTCGCAAGCTTCTCAGAAACTTCGCATGCACCTACGCAAAACCCTTCCCTCGTATATATATTACCTGCCTTCTCTCTGAATTCAATTAGCAAACTCCCACTCTGAAAAATCAACAAACATAAAGAGAAGCCATGAATGCAAAACTCATTTACCCCTTCGATTTTCACCTTCTTCCCATCCACAACCAGCAATATTCACAAGCATCCTTTTCAAATCTTTCACGCTCTTCTTCTTTTCTTAAGTTTTGCAGCAACCAAATTTCTACGGATTCGTGCAGCAGAGGAAGAGTCAAAACCAGAGCCAGACCCGTCAAAGAAGTCTACTCGCCGGTACAGAGTTCCGAATCACTTTACGATCTGCTTGGCGTTTCAGATACCGGAACGCTTTCAGATATCAAACAAGCTTATAAGCAATTGGCCCGAAGGTATCATCCCGACGTTTCACCTCCGGGCCTCACGGAAGAGTACACGAAGATATTCATCGCGGTGCAGAAGGCTTACGAGACTCTTTCAAATCCAGAGGCTAGAGCTTCCTATGATCTGCATTTATTACGATTAGGCTTTTCCTATGGAATACGATCGGTTTCCGAAGAAGAATGGAGAAAGCGGTGGGAATATCAACTGAGTGAGTTGAGGCCGAGGAGTATGAACAAGGATTCAGCCGCACAAACCTCGTGGGGAACTCGAATGCGCCGTCGGAGAAATAGCATGCAATCAAAGAAATAATTTTATTACAGTTTGAAATAAGTACCAACACAAATTTTACCATGGTTATTGACGAATGAAATGTGTAGAAAATTTATGTACCCTTTGTTTTGGCCAATCACCCCTTTACTTGCATATAAATAAAATTTATTTATCATCATTTTATTAGGCCAATAGTTGATCAATGAGCACAATAAAATTTCTGGAGTACCAGTCATTTTATGATAGCTGGTTTTTAATTAATGAGATAAACACATGTAAATAAATATCACATTAGGATGCTGGTTTACTAAGATCTACTCCCATTTATCTAACATTTATTATGCGGTGGCTCTCTAAGTTCTTCTGTTCTTGTTTAGTATTGCTTCTTAAATAAACTTTAACAACAATAACAACATTACCAATTGACTTAGAGACTTCCGTCAATTGCGAGATATGGAGGGTCGGATATATGCAACCATGCACATGTGTTAGAAACACGCAGAGTTTGTTTCCTGATGATCCATAATGACGCGTCAAGCTGTGTCGATCAAATTCTAATTCAGAATATAAGAATCGTATCTAATTTAGTGAGTCATTTTGCTTTATTTCATCATATTCCTAAGTCAAAGAAAAATGTGGGTGGGGTATAACACATGATTGGATCCGGAAGTATTATACCATAACAATACAACTTAAAAATTTATAGATAAATAGATAACAACAGCAAAATTCTTATACGGTAGTACGGGAGGTCGGATGTACGCAACCATACCCATGTGTTAGGATCATACAGATGTTGTTTCTTGATGATCCAAAATGAAAATTGCGTCAAGTTGTATCGATCAAATGCTACTTCACAATATAGTAACCGGAGTCAATTTAGCGATCTGCCTCCTCTCCAGACCTTATACAAACGCAGAAGGCTAATACAGAAGAAACATAAATAGATAACATAATAGCTAAATGTAGCTGTTTATAGTGGGGAAGCAGATCCATCCGGTCAAAAGGGAGCCAGTTCATGCTAGCTAGAACACTTGCCTAACAAACCTGGCGTTGCGTTTCCCTCAAAACACGTCACAATTCTTTGGTGCATTTAGATTAAAATTTTATTGTGGTCATTGATCAACTAGTGGCCCAATGAAATGATGACAAATAAGTTTTATCTACATGCAAGCAAGAGAGTGATTGGGCAAAACAAGGAGCCCATAAATTTTCTACACATTTTATTGGTCAATGACCAACTAATCATACTTGGTCATTGATCATTGTAAAATTTGTATAGATTACCAATCACTTACACTCCAACAAGCCATTTGGAGTGATGTGTTTTTAAGTCTTTAAGTGGGTTGTCATGTTTGGCTAATTTAATTTCTTGTCTTGTTTCTCTGCTTTATGAATTAAAGTCGGTGCTTTAATTTTTATTTATTAATTTTGAGAGAACTTTTGTTTTTTAGACATGAGACAAGAAAATGAGATAAAGTTAGTGCTTTAATTTTTTTATTTATTAATTTTAAGAGACCTTTTGTTTTTTTGACATGAGACAAGAAAATAGGATACACCCATCCTGTCATGACTACGGTGTAACAAAACTCATCTGGTTTAGGACGTTGACCAAATGACTTTTTAATCATTTTAAACAAGTGTGTAGAATTGAAATTGATACATATATCTGAAAAATTTTGAATTTATTTAAAATTTATCATTATTTTAAATTCATTTTACCAATTGACCTTCATCTTTTTAGCTATGCTATACGTAGGATGTTTAGGGCTAACTTGTCTCAAAATTTGAGCCCGAGTTCTCGTTTTGTGCCTTGCAATTAGATTTCAAATAGTATTAGTAAACAAAAGTCAATTTTGTGGTCGTAGATTTGGAATTTTGAAAAATAAACCTAACATGTGGCTTTTAACAGCTTATGAAAACATAAGGCATAGTCAATGGTCAGACGTTGTACCATTCATTTGCATGTTTATAATTTGTAAGGAGGTGCCGGCCCGGCCGGCTACTGACTAATAAAGACCATAGTTTAATTGAACGTACCTAAAATTTGTCTTTTCACCCAAGTAATTATGGATTAACATACGTATTGCATGCACACATATAAAACAAAATTTACGTTCAGATAATTAACCTTTTGATATAAGTAAGAGTGACAAAGACTTCCTTTCAATTAACAAAGACAAAATTCGTGAAATGACAGTATTAAAGGTGTCAAACTTATTATTCATTTTTCAGTCTGCTCTCGGGTTTCATTTTTATGCACGCATGGATAAACTCTTCGTCTCATTGCCATGTCCAAACTCTATAATACAAGTCATGTAAAACCAATTAGAACCATAAACATGTAGTTTTTTTCGTTGGGGTTTTTTCTTTTAGTAACATCACGTGTATACAACAACAACAATCATACCCAGTATATCCAACAACAGCAAAAACTATCGTTAGGGTCTAGGGAGGTTGAAAGACAGACAAACAATAATAGAAACATGTACTATAGAAGAGATTTTACTAACGTGTATATTTACTAAAATTCTTTTGTTCATAATATATTTTGCTACTGATTTTAAAGAATCATGAAACTGTTTTCACCACCCCTAAATCAAATAACCTGATTTTCTTTTCCTTTTTCTTTTTTCTATCGACAATCTTAACAGTAAGTTTGCCATACAACTCACTCCCTCAAGGTGTTAGCTATTTAAGAAATACTAGTCAATGCATGAGAACTAGTTCTTTAAGTTATATAGGTCTAAATTAAAGGCCCTTAATTTACAAGAATAACCACCAGTATTAGACACTTGAGACGATTGTCCAATGATAGCTCCGGATCAGGCTTGTACACTCATCTAATGGAGGTTCCTAGAAGAATGTCAACCGGATATATATTGACCAATATACATGTATGGTAGATCTTTCTAGATACAAAAGATATTCCGAGTTCTTATATCGCTCCAACTTCAAAGAATTTCGTAAAGGATGTTAATCAGGTCAATCAGTAGCTTTTTTAGCTGAAAGGCCACAACTTTATGTTCACAAGGTGACTGAGCTCAAATCCGCTTCGAAGTAGCTGACGATATGGTCCAAATAATCACATTGCAGCTGTCAAAATTTTAATCGATAATTTTATGTACAATCTATCATCTGAATACTAGTTGAGATCCAAGATTTCTGGAAGATGGTCAATTGAATAATATTCACCAAGAGAAACGCTAGTTGTCAGCAAATGAAGCTTGATCTATCTCAAAACCAGAGGTATGTAATTTGAGTATACATAAATACATGTATTTTTCACTTATATAGTATATAATCTCCACTTTAACCCACATCGACATCCACCGACATTGTTTTTCTCCTTTAAGGTTTTACACTCACTAGCAGCTGATACGCTTATAACGCCATTACAACATCGTCGTGGTCAATTTTCATAACTGTCTTCTAATAATATTATTATTAAATAATATTTTAACAATTTCAAGTTGAAGAACATTATAAAATGTTGTTTTATGTGGAAAAAGTCTTAAGATTCGAGTGGATAAGGACGTAAACTGGATATGGATGATGGATCTGCCAAGAAAGAAATTGATAGCTGGCCCAATAACACCCAGCTGTCTTTTTATTGGGCTAAAAATTCTACGACGAATACCGCATTGCAAAGACTTTTACCTCAGGTGTTGCCGAGGAAATTTTCCTATCAGCATTGACAAACGAATTTGGTGAATTTTCCCATCAGATTTCTTGTTTTCGGCAAGAAGATTCATGGCTGCCAATTTTTGGACTTCGTCTCATTAGTAGGTTTTCGAATCTTTTACCTTTGTCTAACAGTTTCTGCTTTCTTGTTTTCCTCTTTTTCTGCCCTTCTCAGTCTGACCTTTTTTTCCCCTTCTCCTTCTGGATGGTGTGGATTAGCAAGCAGCTTTTGGATCCAGAAGAGGTGGATTTTGTGCATCAGCTTGATAAGGAAAGAGGAATCACCCTTGAAGATTTTAAGCTCATCAAAATGCACATGGCTGATTGTAAAATTTTCATCTGTCGCTGTTTTCTTTTTCTTTTTCTTTCTTGGCTGAGCAAAACTTCTTATTTATATCTGATGACTATTTTGTCTCTCCCCCCCCCCCCCCGGGGCTCTACGTTTCTTGAGCAATATTTATTTAAAGAAACAAATTTGTTTTCATTTATATCTTTATTATTCGTTTACCTTTTTCCTGCTTGAATTGATGGATCGCTCATATTTTTCAGACATTGCACGATTGGCTCAACATGTGAAAGTGAGGCAAAGGTGTAAGCTCATCTTTCTTTCCTCTCATTCAAAGCTTTATCATATGTCTATAAAGCACACCCACTCACCAAAGACAAGTTACTTCTCACTATAGTTTAAAATTGGGTCCTGTAAAGAGTACTGGTCTTGCAGTATCATGCACAGCAGTATAAATTCGGCCAAGCTCAGCTCATTGTAGTAATAAACGCTGAAAAGGGGCTCATTGGATTGCATATAACTGATGTTTACTTAGCTTGCTTCAATTTGGAGTGAATAATTCCTGAGTTTCACCATTTATAGTCTGTATTCTATGATGATTTCAGCATAATAAGAATTCTAAAGCATGTTATGACATCATAGTTTTCATGTTAACCATAGCCTTAAATTTATCTTGTCGTATTCTTGGTATGGAGTCTGAATATGGAAATGTTAATATGCTTGGCTTATGGAGTTATCATATTTTCGCTATTCCTTTTTCATCAATGCTTGCTAGATATGCCGATTTTCAGAGGCTTGCATGCAATTTTGTAGCCTAGAATACCATGTCAAGGACTTGTGTTAATTTCAAGCACCAGTATTTGTCCAAAGTTAGACCTTTCCATTTAAAATCAGTTTGATTTTTTCCCAGGGTTGTAGCTACTGCTATTGCATACATGAGACGAGTATATGTCAGGTATCGTATTGTTATCTTAAAGCACTAAAAAAATGTCGTGTGAACAGCTGCCTGTTTCACGGCCAAAGTTTTTGCTGCATGACTTACTGTAGCAAGCCAACTTTCAAATTTACTGCCTTTTTCTCTCAGGAAGGCTGTGACTGAATATGATCCTCGCCTTGTTGCTCCTACTTGCTTGTACTTGGCTTCCAAAGCAGAAGAAAGCACTGTGCAAGCCAGGCTACTCGTGTTTTACATCAAGAAATTATGTACATATCTTTTGTTAACTTTGATGGTCTTATCAAGTGCTATTCACTCGATTTCAATTTGTTTCCTTATTTTTCCTGGTATCTCATTGACCTGAAAAATATGCATCTTTTGCAGATTCGGATGAAAAGTATAGATGTGAAATTAAAGACATACTTGAGATGGAAATGAAAATCTTGGAAGCGCTGAATTACTACTTAGTTGTGTTCCATCCTTACCGTTCATTGTCGCAGTAAGTGCATTTTTAGATGAAAGCATGCTTGTCATTCCAAAGATATAGCTCTTGTTAATATAAGATACTTGTTTCTCAAACGTTCTAGCCTTTCAGCCAAATGATTTTAGTCTTTTATTTTGTCCAAGCAACCCATTCTATCAATGCTTTCTTACTCATCGTTATCTCCCTCTTCCATCCCTACAAAACTGTCAGGTTACTACAGGACTCTGGCATGAATGATGCAACTCAATTAACTTGGTAAGCAATTTGCCTGCTATTGATCTATTGAGATATTTCTACGGCTTTATTATCAATATGCATCCATGAGCTGCATAGATTTTATACTTTTATGTATATATTTGGTGCTGTCAACAGCTACTGAAGAGTTCTTGTTATTGATGTGCAACATTGTTAGTGGGACTTGATCACTAAAAAGGTTTCAGTTGAGAAGCCAAATAGTTGTGAAGGCTTAGGTAGCCAAATGATTGTACCTGTTTAGTCTAACCAGTCAAAAGTTAAATACACTGTTGCTAAGTCAAATTTCTGCTTGCTTGGATCTATTCCTTTAGAACTCTGATAAAAGAGATTAAAAGAAGTTAATAAAGGGAATTTAGAAACTGTATCGAATTTGTCTCTTATTTTCTTGTCTTTCTATTTGAGAATCGGTTCTGTTGGTAAAATAGACGACCAGAACCTGTTACTGATGTTGCTTGGAACTCCGCTCTTTTCAGGGGACTTGTAAATGATACTTACAAGATGGACCTGATACTTATGCATCCTCCTCACTTGATTGCCTTGGCCTGTGTATATATTGCTAGTGTACTCAACAACAAAGAAAACACTGCCTGGTTTGAGGAGCTTAGAGTCGATATGAACGTGGTGAGTCTGCAACTTGAACCTTAAAGCTCTCTCTCTCTCTCCTCTTCCTTTCTTTCCTTTTTTTTGTTTTGCTTTTTTTTTTTGGCTGCATGTAGTTGCCTAGTTTGGTTACATAAGTGAAGCATGGTTCTATAAATCAGCTGGTAGATATCCAGAAAGTCTATTACCTGGACTTGCAAACCTTGAATAAACTAAACCCTTTTTGTATAGCTTCCCCTCTTTCGAAAATCAATGAAGTATCTGAAGATTAGACTTGAGACACTAACTTCAGTTCTCTGCGCCACTTAATTGGTATAGTTTTATTATTGTGTGGTATTTTTTCCTTCACTGTGTTATATCACGTGGATTTTTAATAAACTTAAACTCCTCTGTTTAGATTTTAAATGATACTACACTACCACTAAATTATGAATAGGGTGTTAAATTCACTATTGCTGATAGCAAAAATATATGCATACACCGCCTACAGGCAACATTCATACTTATTGTTTCAATGCATGTAAAAAAAGAATCTGTCGTGGATCAAAAAAGCGGTGCTTCTGCAGTATTTATATGTGCGAATGTTGACAGGTTAAGAACATTGCAATGGAGGTACTGGATTTCTATGACAACCACAAAATGATCACAGATGGGAGGACCAGTGCTGCAATGATGAAGCTTAATAAATAGACCAGATATACGATAACAAGTCATTAGATGTTGGTTTGATATCTCATAATTGTGCCAGTGGGGAGATATTCCATCTAAAGCAGCATTCTAAATGTTGTGATTTCTGATTATCTTCAGTGAACCACCAACTCTTCTATGACTTGTATAAGCTGAGAGCAGTGGGAAAATAACTGGTCGCTGGATGAAGTAAATCTACAATGTATTGCAGGTAGAAAAAGGAAGCGTGTATGCTGCTCTAGCAAGCAATAAATTAACAGATGTCATCTTCACCAGGATGTACACTGAACCCTTTGATGGAACCGTAGTCTGTATGTATATTTAGTGTTTCAGACCCTACTTAGTTTTTAAGCACTTATAATCTTGTTTTCGCGGATGACGGTCATTCATCCCCTTCCCAGTTGCACATCAGATGGCAAATGAAATGACATGTGGTCATAGTTTTGTAACGCACCAACTTGGATAACTATACACGGAGATGAAGGTAAAGTGTTTTCTGAAAAGTCTCGGCATGTTACGAGTGACATCTGTGCATGTTACAAAAGGATCGTCTAATGCAGCCTCTAACATGTTTAAGTCTCCCCCTTTCCATTTATATCATCAAATCCTACTGTATAAGAACGTCAACATCAGTAGCAGTTGCATTGGTAACCTAACAGAACAACGGTTTCTCCCACCACCCTCAAATGTTGATAGCATTTCGTAACAAGGGTTGCCTGTTAAAAGGAGAAAATATCTTCACATCTCTTGTGCTTTGATGTATATATGTTTAGTTCCCATGGTTTCCAAATTTACCTTTAGACTCGCTCTAGTTCTAGACTAAGACGGAAACTCCATTTAATTGCCTAATGGATCTAATTATGCCTAAAGTGTTAATTGACTAGTATACTTCCACCAAGAGTTCACAATCCCAGCATCCCCCCCACCACCTAGCACCCTGTTCTGCCGCCTCACCACCATAGTCCTCTCCCTTACTCCATTGCAGCCACCCTCGATATCCTCCCAGCAGCCCCTCCCTCTTGCCACCATCCACCATTCACCACCTATTCCATTTCAACCGCCATTGCCCCCACCCCACCCCTTCTTCACCTTAAAGTCATTTATTTCCACAAGGAATGAATCACCGGAGCAGTCACAAATGAGGGTTCATCAGCAACGCTAGCCAACAATCCTGATTGCTATCCCAATCCATAAATATTTGAAAAAAATCTAAAAGCAGATTTAAAGTCTCATCATAAAAAGACAATCTTTATACAAGGAATCAAATCTCCAAAATAAAAAAAATAAAATCTAGTTAGAAACCTCAAACCTACATCAAAAGAAAAAGAATTCTGAAAATCACAGACTAAGAAATACCAAAACTTTAAATGAATAGACAGTGGTAAATGAAAAATTAAGGGAGTTCTTCGAATTAATCATATGCTATGCTGACGTGGCTGTCGTTGAGGATGGGAAAGGGCAAAAAAAAAAGGGGGGGGGGGCAGATGACAGGTTGGAAAGGGAGGGCGGAAGAGATGTAGGTTGGGAAGGGGAGTGCAATGGAGAAGGAGACAAATAGAGTGGTGGTGGAGAATCTCGAGATGGAGGTGGGAGTGGAGGGAGATGGACCTTTTTTTAATTACTGATTGCAACTTCTTTTCAAGGCTTAACTAAGCCTTAATTAGACAATTAAATGGGATTCTGGTTTTATCCAAAACTAGAGAGGTCTAAAAATAGATTTAAAAACCACATTAGGTCTAAAAATATTTACGCTAAACCGGAGAGGGTGTAAAGGTGTTTTTCCCGTTAAAATAGGTTGAACCCAACCAATAAAATCTCTTTCATCCTAGGTCCTATAGGGATGTAAATCAAGTTGTCAAGGTCCATTAGTAAAAGTTTGTCATAACAAAGGGACAGCACAAAGAGCCCATTGGCACCGAAGGAATAACTGACGTGCTGACCTGTCAGCCTATCATGTCATTTCACGGGCCAATACTGCTCCTACACTATGCAGCTAGTATGCAGCTAGCCTGGAGGGGGTTCAAACATTCTTGCCTTCGGCAAGGTTCGAAACCCTGACGTTCCTTTCGAAACTCCCTATCTGGAACCACTGGGATATGTCCAGGGGACTCTCGTTAAAATAATCATTATATTAGTATGATATTTTCACCTTTTGCCATGTATCTCAAAGTAAACTTCTAATTTAGGCAGAAGTATGGTTGCACCAGTAACGCACTATAGCCAGGGGTTGCTTCAGAAGGATGATGGAGAAAGGTCACATAGTGCCAGGCTTGCTTAAAAAGGATTATAGAGAAAGGCCCCATATGTTACCGAGAAAGCTATGTATATTTTCAGATTACAGAGAAAAGCCTCTCATCAAGTGACCAAAGAGGCCTCTATATCTATTCATATCCTAGTTGGGTCTGCAAAACCTGAGGTGCCATACCATAGGATTAGACATGCATCCAATAATCAGTTCATATTGCAACTTGCAAGGATCTATTATAAAGATCCAAGTAAAGATGAAATTTTGATCTTATGACAAAACCCATAAGGATTTTCGCTAGCTTCTCTTAGCTTCTGCAGCTATCAAGCTGTTTTCTTGCCCCTTGCCTTAGCTAGCTTCTTCGCTGCAAAACATTAGCACCCATAAAGATTTATAAATAGTAAGTCAGATGGGGGGAAAATGAAGAAGAAGAAGAATGAAGAGTTTGTCTTGACAACTACCTGATCTTCTCTTAGCTTCAGATTTTGCAAAGAGCTTCGGCCATTCGTCAGTTAAGACAAATACTGGATCTTCCTCCTCCTCTTCCCATTCCTCATTCACTTCTTTCATCAGACTGTTGATAAAGCAGCAGCAACATCAAATTCCGATCAGATACTTAGATATATAACAAAAGATGACAATGACAGTCTTTGGCACACATTTGCCACAGAAGTTTCCTTTGTAAGGTGGGCATAAATCTACAAGCTAATTTCATTCTCAATTGCTATTGCCTTTTTTCAGATAAAGCCATTGCATGCAGCCTAGCTAGCTGATGTTTTTCAGTTGGCGAAGAGCTTTATAAAAGAGCATGACCCAGAACTTTGGATGATACTGACAGTATACTATTCCATACACACCATCTTTTATGAATATCAGAGTGATTCAAACTTTATTTTCATCTTAATCCTTCTCTGTCCTAATCTTCCCTCCCGTATGTTTGCGGTCATCAAACACAAATCATATTTCCACTAGTTTTCTTTTCAATAGGGTTTTGAAAAGAAAATCCTGGTGTGAATTTAGTCCCACCAATCATATCTGTCAACTGAACCAATTTTCATATTTGCAAGAGACGTGCCAAGTAGTAGCGGCACCCTTTGGGGTTGTCGTTTTACCAATCTAATACGCTGCTGGATTTTTTCGCTTTAACAATCTAGTATGCCGCTAGATTTCTAATTTATATTTTCCATGAAGTTACTAGGCAATAGATATGAGGGACAGGGGATTTTGCTTTTTGTTCCATAAAAATGAAAATCCCGTTCGGTGCGACTTTTCGTTCCCTCCAATTACACCCTTTCATATCGCGACAGACTTGGAGAGTCGACTGTGCCGCTTTGATCTTGTATGTTTGCCGGCAAAAATAGAACTCCTCTGTCTGCAACTCAATCTCGCTAGCTGGTACTTCACTTTATCTCCTCAATTTTCCTATCAGAAATTAGCATCTCTTGTTTTTCCCAAATGTTAAAAACCCTAAAAGAGGTGTCCAGGTTTTTTCTAAGATATTTCTTATCCTTCTATTTTCTATGTTGGACCGATTAATCTGTTGTGCCATCTTGTGGGTTTCTTTTTTTTCATGTTATTTTGTGAAAACGTTTGAATATTTTGGGTTATACAGCAAGATTGGTTTATAGTTACCAGAATTCTTGGCCTTTATGATAAAGTTTTTGGACAGATTCGTTGTTTTTCTTGAGACAGACTGGTACTTACCAGTTCAATTTTTGAGCTTTCTACATTCATACGTCAAAGCAGTACGTCCATGCTGGCCCTAAAATGTAATTCCTGTAGTGGTTTTGCTCTGCGTGAAATGTGAAGGTGGTAATTTTACCTGATTCTAGTCGTTCATGAAAGTGCCTAAATTTCTTTCCCTGTTCATGGGTTGCACCAGTAAACACCCAGAGCAATTGCTAGTGTTCTGAATTGTTTTCAGTAGTGCCCATCTCATTTTTATGTACATATTTGCAGTGATTCTCATTTGCATACGACACACGACAGATTTGCCTGTTGTAACATTTGGAAATCCCAGTGACAGCAAAGAAAGCAGCAAGATGTAGAATATAGCTCCCAGACAACATCAGGAAATTGGATCACCTATGACACTGTTACTTTGTCAACCAAAGGTACGTGCCACAATATCTCACAGAACTAGAATTTTGAGGATCTAACATCCAAATCGAAATAGAGCTCCATGAACGTGCGTTTATGATAATTTTCAGTCAAGAAACACACAAAAGAAAGTTTTTTACTAAAACACAAACTTGTAGGTTCTGCCTCGGCAGCTTCAACGACATCATACTTGATGTTCTTCCAATAAACGCTCCAGAAAGTGTAGTGAATGCTTTTGTGCCAAGAGAGAACGCGGAAGAGAAGACTATTTTAGTATTTTTATGAAGATTCTGTAATTCTATACTCAATAAAGATGATAACTCAATATAGAAGATGAAGAAAAGAAAGCTGCGGAAGAAAAGCCTGAGGAATAGATGTGTGTCTTGTGGTTGAGAAAGAACACTACTCATTGTTAATCAGAGTCCACAGGCAAAAAATTTAACACGCTCATTGTGAAATCGCAACCGGCTCTTAAAGACCAACAGAGTCTGAATGATTACTAAATAATGTAAAACGTGAATGGAAACAACTGATACATCATCTATTTGAAGAAAATGAAAACTTCAAAACAATGATTAAACCATCATCAGGAACAAGACTACTTTGAAGCATGCACATCATGTTCCCAACATAGGAGTACATATAATCAACAGAAGAAATTGAAAAGTACACACATTGAGCCAAGTATTCTAATATGTGACATTGCAAAAGTAGGAGCAATTACACGATAAAATTATCTCATAGTAAGACAAAATATGAGAACAGGCTAGACAACCCCAACTGAGAAGCAGAGCCTTAAGATCAAGTAGTGGCTGGGAGATATACCCGAATAACATCTTTCTTGGCAAGCTTCTTCCTGCAGGTTGGGCAAGCTTTCTGGGCAACAATCGCCTTCTCAATGCATGCCTTGCAAAATATATGGCCACACTTGGTTGACATTTCTTCGACAAAAGGGCCCAAGCATACAGGACAGTTGAAGGTAGGTTTCTTGGGTGGCGGTGGATGTGGCTTCACACTTCCTGCTTTCTCTTTCTAAGAAGCAGGAACATAAATCAAGGTTAATGATACAAAAGAGCTACAGATTCAAAGCTCCAATTCTAAATATAAAGTTCCCAGGCTTGATCATTACCATATCGTTGCTTGCTTCAAGGTAGATGCATATATCTGGATCCACCAATTCTTGGTTCCTGAAGGATCTCCTGCCTTTCTTCCCAGTATTTTGCAAAATGTGGGATGAATGTTCCTCTGCATCTTATTTTCAGAGGCATTATTAATTTACCATAATATTTAAGCAATGAATAATGCTAGCAGAGAAAACCAATGACATAGTTTTCATCACCTGCTGATAACAAAAAAATTACAAGTTCATATTTCAACTCTTGATTTACAGGATATTGTGAACAAGAACACAAAGCGTCTCTCCTAGGCAAGGGCCGGGACAGGGGCAGGCCACCATAAGCCTATTGTACATTTGTACCCCCCCCCCCCCCACCCTTGTATTCTAATAATCCACTAAAGGTCTTCTCCCTCACCAAGAAATATAACAGAATAGAAGTTACCAGAGTCTAGATCGATCACAAGAGTTTGCCCCTGGTGCCCCCGAGTGTGGTTATTAGCCTGAAAAATTCGAAATGACATAATATAACTGGTTATGAACCAATGTTCCACAATCATTTTAAAGAAAACGAATCCCATATACGGGATGATCTCCTCACCGCGCGGTGAATCCCATATACGGGATGAGATCTCCTCACCGCGCGGCCCAGAACGCGACACGTGGCAGCAGTAGTAGGGGGTGGTGAGGCTGGATGAGGGTTACGCGGTGAGGGGAGAGCGGTGAGGGGATCCTATCCCCCCATATACAACAATAGTATACATTATAAACACATAGAAGCAGTAAACAAGAAAGAACACATAATACAAAAAATTCAGCTCTGTTAAGCCATTGAAAACAAAGAGAGAACACAAGAAAGAAGGAACTGTCATACCTCTGCAAATGCCCCGGGAGAGGAGATAACGACGTCATAGTCAAATGCCTCAAGATCAATTAGTACAGGATCAGAATCAACTTCTTGGGGACGAGAATCAATTGCTGCATTTTCCACTAGATGTTGATTTCCACTTGGCCGCACATCACTACTTCCAAGATTCGACACAGACATCCTATGTAGGAAAGGTGAGAAGTCTAAGATGATTGTTCAAGAAAGGCACACAAATTCCTGTTTAAAAAAAAACACATATGTGACTTGTAAAAAGAAAAGATTTCCACGACAGTAACGCCCTTCAACGAAAAGAAAGAATTGGCAAAAGAAAGATTTACCTCTCGAGAAAATTTTGCTTCCAGGCAACCTTAACAAAGTATAATCTTTGGCACCAAGTAGTGCTAGAGAGGTCTGTAAATCGTATAAACAGCAAGTTCTCAAACGAGAAAAAGCGTCCAGCTTTCTTTTCTCTCCAAGAACTGCTTTGTCCTTAAGTTCCAGAAGCCTACATCATCTTCTCTAGAACTCCTCAATCTAGAAATTCCATCAGACGTTAACTTTTCAGACTTCAGGAAGGAGAAAGAGCATGTAGCGTCCCTTTAGGAGCGTTTGAAATTCTTTTTACAGTTATTTCTTATGAAAGTTATTTTAATATTTGTAATTCCTTTCCTTTAGGCGTTTGTAAATCGTAACACCTTTTTCGCGGAGAGGTTTTCTATGTGAGCTTTTATCATATTTTTTTTATCACACTAGTTATATTTATGTCATTTATATTTAATGATCTAACATGTAGATAGAAGATGAAATAACTTTCATAAGATTTATTTTATTTATTATACTAAACTAATGATCTAACATGTAGATAGAAGATGAAATAGAATATTCTTTCTTTTTTTTTTTTAGCAGAAAGTAATTAGGTTTTCTAAATCGCCACTATTTTAAAAATATTACTTCTTCCGTCTCAAAAATGTTATCATAATTTTATTTGAGCATAATTTAATAAGTCAAATTATTTTTGCCTTTATTCATATTCTATCCTTAGTTGGTTAATTGGTGTAAACTAAAGACACTATGTAAGTACTGATTGGAAGAGTAATATTGAAACTTTGACTACTAATATTTTCTTTTTTTAATAAAAAATAAATAATATTTTATGACAAGCCAAAATGAAAATTGTGACAATATTTTTGGAACCGGCGGAGTATATTATTTGAAAGAAAAGAATGAGACACCAAAAAGAAATTGAATTAAAACTTGTGTAAGGAAATGATTTTAATTTAATTATTATGTAAAAGTGAGATTTAAGTCATACTGAAAATCTTCCACTCAGGTGAGTTACCAGCAACCTAAAGTGACTCCCAGCGACATGCATAGGGCATATGTGTACAATATGTCCTTATTAAACACTATATTTTAGGTTTTATAGTTTATGATTTATCCGCTCTAAAACTCCACAAATATATGATGTTTTCTCCATGCCAAGTTATATATGTATATCGATACTTGTTCATTTCTAGTTTTTATGTTGAAGGAAAAAGGTCCCTTCGATATTGATGAACACGGTTGGAGAAGGAATAGGAAAGGAGTCCAGAAGTTTGAGAATCGTTCTCTGCATCTGGAACCCCAGCGGTCCATTTTCTTACCTCACTAACGGTTGGTTGCCTCATTTATTACATATCTATCACATCTTATATTAAATTAGTCGAAAATTTTAATGTGTTCGAGCCACGAAAACATCTTCTTGCATAAAGTATAGGGTAAGACTGTATATATCAGATTGTTTTGCGATCTGGTCTTCCCTGGATCCTACTCAAATGTCGGCTACTTCCTGGACTCTGCGCAGAGATGCAGAAGGGCATTACCTTTACCGATTCTATAATGTAAGGTACCTTATGACGCGTCGAATAATTAACAGACTCGCAGAAGTCTCTAGTCTTGAAGTTTCAGAGGATTATGGTAGCCAATGAAGCTGAATAGTTCGCTTGAGACTGGAGGATTATGATCCCCTTAAAGAAACTTGCTAAATGTAATTTCCCTTCCATTCCAAGACACGAAATTCCAGCCTACTAACCATGAAACTGAATGTTAGCGTTAAAACTTGGGTTTATATAAAGTGGGGTACATATCTATTCAAAATATTAAGTCAATGGTCGGTGGTACTTCATACTTGTACAACCTATGTATTTTTTTTCAAATTGATCAATGTGGGACAATATTCTCAATGCTCGTCTTTACTTGGCAACGTGTCTTGACATACACGTGCCTTAGAACCTGTCTTCAATCACAAATCACAATCCAAACATGAATATTTGGACTTGAGTGAAAGTAGACAATAGATGGCCAACTATGGGCCAGACAATCTGTGAGTCTATATTTTAAACTGGCTCTGATACCATGTAAATTAGAATAAAAAACTTTTTTTCATTGATTTTGATAGGTTACAATCAACTCTATCTATAGTAACTCCTTCATGGTATATTCTAATTACATGTAATATGATATGATATAATATGATTCTATACTAATTACACTTCATGAGAAAATATCCACTTGTATGGTATGTTTTGATTCTTTCCATCAGTTAGTACTTTCCCCGTCTGGATCATCAGTTTTACATATATGACGTGCAAGTATAGATATAAGATGCTAATTTGTATGCTAATACGATAGTTATGAACACTCATTGTAATGACCCTCAAAGTTATAAATATGACATGCAGTTAACTCTTTCTATATCTATACATCTATATATGTGTGTGTATGTAATGTATATCTATATACACACATATACATCTATTGTATGTGTATGTGTATGCACACATATATAAATATACATACATATAAATATAAATATACATACATATAAATATAAATATACATATATATATATATAAATATATATAAATATATATATATATTCGCGCACACACATGTATATACATATACGTATATATGTAAGTATTATTACACACACATATATGCATATATATATATATATATATATATATATATATATATATTTGTGTGTGTATAAATTATACATATACTATGTATATATATATATATATATATATATATATATATATATATATATATATATATATATATATATATATATATATATATATATATATATATGGTCGGGACCAGGCAAAATTCAAATAGATCAGAAGGGAGCGGCAAGCTTCGTCTTCAAAACCTACGTATATATGTGTGTGTGTACACACACATATATATTACACACATATATATAAGTATTATATTACCTGGATGAGATTAACCTTTTGGCAGCCAATTCTCCCAACCACAAATTTCTTATGTTTGTGGCAGCCTGATAGAAGGGCAACCCAGACAGCAGATCCTGGCTCACATGTCATGGAATTTATCACCTCCTCAGCCTCCAACACTGGTCCATCTCTAGCCAAAAGATCAACCAAACAAGCATAGTGCTTTTCACTGGGCTGCACCTTAATAGTCTCTGACCATAACATTAAACCAATATCGCCCTTCCTCAACTAGTCCCGAATGACTTAAGGCTGATAAAAGACTAGCAAATGATCAGGTTTTAAGTTTGACTCGGTCATGCGGATGAAGGCCTCAACGGCTTCTTTACCAAAGTCCATGCGTCCAATAGCTAGCAATCACAGCATTGCAACCTATAAAATCCCAATTACTCATCCTGTCATATAAAGCACGGGCATGAGAAATCGATCCACATTTTGCGTACATGTCAATCAAGGCAGTACCCAGAACATGATTCACCTCAAGCCTTCTTACTACAGAGCATGTATGGACTTGCCAAATTTTGAGAATCCAATTTGTGGGCATGCCAGAGGGGCACTGACAAGAGCGACTGAGTCAGGATCATAACCACTGCTTTGCATCTCTCTCAGCTATTCAAGTGCATCTGCAGCAACACCATTTTGAGCATATCCAGAAATCAAAGCACTCCATGAGACAACATTATTCTTATCACACGTTCTCCTAAACAGGAGTGAAGCAAGATCCAGCTCTCCCATCATGGCATACATATCCACAGGGCTAGTTTGTACTACAACATCCATAAGGAAATCGTTCTTAATGATGTATCCATGCACCAGTCGCCCCATATCCACATTACCTAGACATGCAAGAGCCTGAATCAAAGACACCATCACGGCCATATCTCTGACCAAGCCCACATTTTGCAGCTTCCTATACATATCCACTGCTTCTCTAACTCTCCCACTCTGCAAAAACCTGTGATCATCGAAGTCCAACAAACGGCATCCTTTCTTGGCATCCTCTCAAACAAGGCAACTGCCTCATCTATCCTCCCACAGTTAAAATACAAATTCAAAACGGATGATCCGACGAAAACATCATTCCTGTAACCAGATTCTTCTGCTCTTCTCCAAATTGTATCCCCCATTTCGAAGTCCAACAACCTGGTCCAAGCTTTGATCGCAATGGTGAAGGTTGAGCTATCAGGCTTGACTCCTTCCAAATGCATTATCTGCTTATATAGTTGTCTCACTTCATAGTGGCAACCTTTACGTGAATATGAAACTAACATTGCACTCCAAGCGTCTATACCTCTTTTAGGAGATGTCTCAAACACTCTGCGGGCATACTCGAGGTCACCTTCCCGAGCGTAGGAAGATACTAGTTGGGGGCAGTGGAAGTTCCGCTGCTAATTAGCCCAGATGATATCATCAACCCATAAATTTTTGCAATAGATGCTCTTTTCCCACGTTTTAGAAGAAAATCTTTGAGCGATTTCGGAGACATTAAAGACCAATAATAAAAAAAGTTCTTCAGCATTCAAAACATGGAAGCTGAGTCTCCCAAACTCTTAGGAAGATGTACGGAACGGAAGGTGAAGAATAAAACTACAGTGTTTGAGACAAAAAAGTAAAATTTCGTTGTCGCCGTCTGTGGGAATCGAACCCACGACCACATGGTTAAAAGCCATGCGCTCTACCAGCTGAGCTAAGACGGCTTCGTTTAAGTCTACATGGAATAACCATTTACTTTTTTGTTAGACATCGAAGTTTTAAAACATATATAGAAAGGAAAGTTTTAAAAGAATTTTACACATTTTCATGTAATGTTCTAGAAATGGAAAAAGAAAACGTAGGCAACACAAATTTTAAATGTTGAAAAAGTAAGTATGATTAGTTGATCCATATCAATGAAATATGTAAAATATTTATGGAACCTTGTTTTGACCAATCACTTCTTTACAAATTTTAAATGTTCAAAAAATAAAGTATGATTAATTGATCTATGATCAATGAAATATGTGGAATGTTTATCGGAAATTGTTTTGATCAATCACTTCCGTATTTGGATGTAAATAAGTCATCATTTTATAGCAAAAGAAAATTACTGGGTAGGCAAAACCTGTGTATGGCGCTTCCAGAAACAGGTAGAAGAGCACCAGGAGTTTAACGCCCTTCCGCCCGACCCAAGACAACAAACAAGGCGCTGCCGTCCCAATTCAGAAAGAGAAATCGTCGGTGGCCATCACGAGATTGCTTTACTTGAAATTATTAAACCGAAGAGAAACTGGGATGGGAGGTGAAGATGGGAAGAGAAACGTGCATCTCTTCAGCCCACCATTAGCGAAATTAGTTCAAGTTGCAGCATGGGAAGACCAGAGGATAGACCTTGGCTCCATTGCTAGAGTATTTTGGCTTGATCCCACTTCCATTAAGCTCAACGGTCACTTCATAGCTAGAGGGGTCGATCTTATTGCCTCCTCTGTTACCTGGAGCTCACTTCTATCATTCTTCTCCGCTCGTGGTTTGTCCACTGGCGCCACCGACTCCGATCCGCTCATCGTCAATGGAAGTCTTTCTAGAGTTGGTTGCAAGCGTAAGTCCTTTCAATGCTTTCACTTCCTTGTTACTCTTTTTGGTCGTTAATCTTAAATTTTATTCGGAAATGAGCTTTGGTTCGTTGACCAAGTGTTTGTAATTATGCTTGTTCGAGAATTTATTTTCTATTTTTGGTCCTATATTGAGTTTTCTTGGTTTCTGCAGCTTCATATGCATCAGAGTAGTCTCTTTTTGGGTTTATTTAGTGAAAGTAATCTCGTGCATTGGTTACGCAACCCTTACTAAGCATGCATGACGTTCTTCTTCCCTTGTATTCTGGATATATACAATCCAAAGCTTTTACATCTAATTGGTGTCCAACAATTTTATTTTCAGGAATGCATGACTCAACGGATTCCAGGGATGAAATTCCTAACAGAGATCATCTTACAGCCGATATTCATTCAAATAAGAAGTTGTTTGTTGAAGATAATGATTCACACATCAAAATACGGTTACCATCAAGAGATATAGGTACTGTTGTGAACTTGAAGCTCTAGGCGCAACCTTTCGTTGTTATTGATATAAGCTTCCTTTATCAGCCTAGGGACTGTTAACCAATCTATTTCATTTTCCTCTAGGTTTTGCTGATCAAATAAATCAACCTACAAAGAAAGTGAAGTTGAGCTTAGGCGATTCAGGTATGTGAAACTTAAAAGTTTCAAAGTTTGATGTTCAAGATAGAAGGGCATTCTCTTCAAAATGTTGGATAGCGCATCGATTTTTGTGGTTCCTTTATTCAGGGTTCCAGAGCAGCCGAAAAACAGTTTGGTGCGGTGAATCTTTTAACTGTTTTACCAGCAAGAACGGCAAAAGAATGAGAGAAGAAAACCTCATTTTGGCCGACTTTTGTAAGAGAACAAGACTGTAAAACCTTATTTTGTTTTTTTTTGGGGTGAAGCAATTACTTGTGTTTGTCACCCATTGTGATCCAGGGAGTTTTCCTCCTTCCATGAAACTGAAGATATCTATTAGAAGTGACACTTGTCTGTAGATTAGATTTCTTATCCCTCTTGTGTTTCCAGCTTCTGTCCGTACTACTACAATAACAACACATATCCAGTATATCCCAACAACAGCAAAAGCTATCGCTAGAGTCTGGGGAGAGTGAGAGTCAGGCAAACAATACCTCCATCCCAAAGGATAGAGAGTTTGCTTCTGGGGAGAGTGAGAGGCATGCAAACAATACATTCATCTCAAATGATAAAGAGTTTGCTTCCAGCGAGACTCCCGCTCTATATGTACCTGCGTAGCCACATAATACACGACAAAAAACACAAAAAAACAAAAAAACAAAAAACAAAAACCAAAAAAATAAAAATAAAAAATAAATGCAAAGTCAACCTTATAACGTTGAGTAGGGCTGTAAATGAACAGAGCCGTTCGGTATGTTCGGCTCGTTCGGGCTCGAGCTCGGTTCGGTTAAACGGTTAATGAACCGAGCTTGAACCAATTTTTTTTGTTCGAGCTCGGTAAAGACACCGTTCGTTTAGGGTGTTCGGCTCGTTAATGTTGTTCGTTAGTTAAACGAACAGAGCTTGAACAATTAAATATGTTCGTTTAAATAAACGAACAAGCTCGGCTCGTTTGCTAAGATAAACGAACCGAGCTTGAACAAGGCGAAGCTCGGCTCGTTCGGTTCGTTTACAGCCCTAACGTTGAGCGAGTATCTACGCACATTTATATATTCTAAGCTGTCTTTATATCCTGCTTAAACCTCGCAAACCTTAATACTTCGTCTCCATGAGCTCCTATCCTGGACCATGCCCTCAGAGACGTGTAAATCCAGTAGATCATGTCTAATATGTTCCTCCCTAGTCAGTTTGGGCTTGCTTTTATTTCTTTTCCCTTCTACAAGTAGGCTTTCAACTGCTCTGACGGACAGCTTTGTCGTCTCCACTTGACATGCCTAAACCATCTTAGTCTCTCCTCCTTTATCTTATCCGCTATACTAGCCACCCCTAGCCTTTTCCGAAATACCTCATTTCTGATCCGGTCTAGCCTTGTATGTCAACACATCTACCTCAGCATCCTCATCTCTGTCACTTCCATCTTCTGTAATTGTGTCCTCTTCATTGCCCAGCAGGCTGTCTCATATAACATTGTCGGCAACACTGCCACCCTATAAAATTTTTCCTTTAATTTAGTTAGAAAATTCTTGTCACAAAGCACCCCTAAGGCCGCCCTCCACCTACACCAGCCTGCTTGGACTCGGTGCAGTACATCACTATCTATGTCCACATCCTGCTGTACAAATGATCCTAGGTACTTGAACTTACTTACATGTGGTACCACTTGACCCTTGATGGTGAGCTGGCCATTCTCATCGTCGACTGTGCCGCTGAAGTCGCAGTGCAGATATTCGGTCTTAGAACGACTAATCCTTAGGCCTTCTCTCTCTAAAGCCCCTCTCCACTGATCTAGTCTCATACTCAGAGTATGTCTACTCTCAGCGACTAATACAATATCGTCAGCAAAATGCATATACCACGGAACTGCCTCATGGATCGTCTTTGACAACTCGTCGAGGACAACTCTGAAAAGGAATGGGCTCAAAGCAGACCTTTGATGCATGCCTACCTCCTCCGGAAAGAAGTCTGTATTCTCCACAGGCGTTCAGACGGTTGTTTCAATCCTAGCATACATATTCCTAATTATGTCTATATACTTCATATGAACCCCTCTTGCATCCAGCTATCCCAAATCAGTCTACGTGAAACATCATATGCTTTTTCAAGATCGATGAAGACCATATGTAGATCACACTTCTTTTCCCTATACTTCTCCATCATTCTCCTTATGATGTGATCCATTCCGAACAATTTTACAGAGAAACTATACAAGTATTCATGAACCAAGTTTTCATACATTTGAACAATTTCCAGAGCCAATGAGTGATAATAGCCAAAGGTCTGATATTGGAAATTATGCCCATCATGTCAAGTGTTTTCAACAAATTTAAGACATCATTATCGTCATGCTGATTGATGTAACTGTTATAATGATGAGTTACTTGTTCAGCGAATATGCTATTTCTCGAGTACCATGTACAATGATTGACGATTAAATTTTGGCAGCAGTAGATTGGAATTATAAAACCAATAGAACCTGCATTATGAAGCCATCACCCCCATCAATGGTCACATATGCTAATATTACATATGACATGGTACAAGCATGCAATGTAGCAAGGGTTTCAGCAGACAGACTGCAAGTTTTAGATATTTAGAAGTGGCAGCTACTTTACACGCGGCACTAACTTCTGATTGCCTGCAATGCTCGGCAGCACTCAATACACAGCAGTGCGATATTAGCTGATCATATGTCAGGTAAAAATCGGATATCACTACGTGAATGAACAAGAATGCGTGTGTGTGTTGTTGGGGTGGGGGGGGGGGGAAGAAAAGAAGAAAATTTAAAAGAGTGGTCACAAAAACTCCTAGCTGATGAGTGCACACCTAATGTGTCCCAACTACACGATTACATGGTGCCTAACTTGAAACTAACTAGAGAAATACTGCCAAGCAACAGCTATGCCTGCAACTACAACTACCTTTGCGAGTAGCTTGTAAGATGAGGATCCTGAAGATGAAGGCGGCTTGTGCGTCTCGCTTGAATCCCCTTTCCATTTGGCAAAAACCTTTGATAGAAGCAAAGTCAAAGGACCACTCTTTTTTGTGGCTGCATAAATTCAAGCAAGAGTGCATCAGCGATAAAAAAAAAATGAGAAAGGCTTATCCAAAAGTTGGAGAAATCAAATATACAGACTAAGGAATATGGATTGATAAAATGATAGAAGAAAATTGGTCCCATGTATCATCAACATGCAAAAGATTTGATTTACTCTTGAAATACTATGACACATCAGTTTCCGAAGTATTTAGAAGTAGGCAGTCATAATTGAAAGAAGCCTCAACAGTTGCTCCTAAATAATGTATCTTTACAACATTGCAAAGAACAAGTCCAGGCCGAATTTCCTGGTTTTAAGATGAAAAATAGAACTCTTACCTTGGCCCTTCAAAAGCCTTTCCTCCTCACCCACACGTCCTTATTAAAGCTTTAAGCATCGACCCAAAGTAAAGAGCAAAAACCGTGCATGTGATTGTGATGACATTGTACGGCATGCTAAAATCAGGCGTAGTGAGAGGAACTAGTAATACTTCGGTGTAGGAAAGAACAGCACTACTTTCCTGCTTTGAGTGAACTTGGTTAGCACAACCATCACAGAAATCAATTACAAATTGACAGACAAAAAGAAAAAATGACACCTTCAACTTAGATAACAAGGGCAACTTGTTTGACGCCCTATCTTCTAAAAAGTCAATGCTTGTACTGAAATCATTGAAGACTAGAAGAGCAGATGGGATGTCAAATCCCTGATTCGCATCTGGAGGATACTGATCAATGTGCAGAAACCCCTGCATGTAATCCATGCAAGAACAAAATCAGACTTGCAGAAGGATATACATGTTCACTGTATTTACTGCCATAATGAAAAATATTTTTCAGTCATCAGAGACCACAGCAGATAAACTTGTATAGCATGCATTTAAGCATCATCAAACACAAATCATAGTCAATGAAACTTGGCTATTAAATTTCAAGTGCTAAAAGTGTTCTACTGACGGGAACAGAAGATAGCATAACCTAGTCTGCAAGTGTGTATATATAGGTACGTTCACATATCATCACCAACCTCTACGCTGAAAAACAAGACCGGGGGGGGGGGGGGGGGGGGGGGGGGGAATGGAAAGAAAAGGACCAAAGAAAGTACAAGTCCTCTCCACTTCTCTGAACCGAGTCATTTGTTTCACTTCCCACTTTTTATTAAAGCAAAATGGAAAAAGCATTTCCAGTAAGTGAATTATCCATGTAATTATAGAAATTATGATGTGCACCTTATCAAACTCCAAGGTCAAAGCAACTGTTTTCAATCCACAAGGCAATTTCAAGGTCATTTCCATTACTCCAGGAAAGACTTTATCTTCGGAAGGTGAAATGTGCATCTTCTCCACAATATCCGCAACAGATAGAAGCTTGCCATCTATGAAAATTTGCAAGGTGTGATAGTATACCTTGACATACCAAGGCACCACCTGGAATATATAAACCCTCATCCAACATTTTCCATCACTCCGACGAATATTTGGTACATGATCCACCTTTCTGCTGGAACTCAGGGAAATTGCTATAGATCCCCTTTCGTTCCCGCTTCCCATCAGATATCGGCTAACACTGAAGGGAGCTTGTTGGCATGACCATCGCAATGGCGACTTCCATTGAAACTCAAAATCAAAGGGCCTTGACTCACTGTGCTCCTCAATTGAATATTTGAACAAGAGAGATGAATCCCCTGCTTGCGAGTTATCTACTCCTTTGATTACCATGTCAGGTTGAACAGATAGTTCAAAGCTGGGGTTACTCCAGAAGCCTTTGAGCTTATGCTTATCGAGATTGGATCCTTCGTTTCCATTCCACACTTTAACCACTTCAGAGACTAAATTCTGGTCAAGTTGGACAAACACAGTGCTAGACTTGGAAAGTACGCATTTTCCAGAAGCTCTTCGGTCAAATAATGAGCTAAGGGACCAATTTGGCTGCCTTAGCGATCCATTTGAAAGTATTGCCCTGCTCCCCAAATGATCTGGATGAAGAACAACTGTAAGTGTTTGGTCAAGCACTATTCCATTATTTTGTACAGTAGAATCAAAATCATTTGAAACCAAATGCAGCCGTTGAGAATGATAACACCCTCCATAAATATAGGGTCGGTTCATTAATGCAGAAAGCCCAGCTTTGTCTCTACATGGAAGTAACTTCAACCAAGGAGTAAGGTTTTCTGTGCATACAGCCTCCCGAGGCAATGTACCATACCTTAATTTATTCCCAGAGGATTTAAAACTCCACTCAGGCGCAGAGTAAGCTGTTGAGTGCTCAAGGAAGTTGATTGACGCACAAAATAGACCTGATAGAGCGTGGGTTAGATTCTTCCAGGAGGCATCGACCTGATACTTGGGAACATCAAAAACAGCCCATAATTCGACTCCAGGAGGTTTTGCGTTCAAGCTCGCTAAGGGGTCAAAGCCACCCCATCGTTCATAATTCCAACGACCTTGTGTAAAAGACAGTTCCATTTCTCGTACACGAAACTTATGAACCTGACAGTGCAAGAATACTTTTCACAACTTGAAACCTAAAATTGAAAAAAGTAAATGCTCTCCACAAACAGAAAAGCACAACCAACACAAAAACATCACAAAAAAACAGTTCAACTAGTTGGGGCAGGGTACGAACATTCCTTTTCTCCCACTGTGCCCTATCATCTACCACACCTAATACATTTCCATTTATGCAATAATGTAAGTTGTTCCTATATTACCCAATACTCCACTTTACTAATTAACAGATAATCTGGTTCCAAAAGTTGCAGGGGTCCAAGATTGTCCAAAAATCCTTAATATCCAAGCTCTAGCATAGCATCCAAGTAAACATCCACCAAAAAGACCAAATTTCTTGATGCGGATTGAGTTCGAAATCAATAACCAAACAAAACGAAAAAGAAAGGTCAACGAATTTGGACAATGTAAGTATGGTCGAAAATAATAGGTTTACCAGTTGGTATATAGATTTAGGGAAAAGACGATGATGGCGGCCATAGGAGCTAGTAGGAGGAACTCGGCTTTGGAAGTGAAAAATGTGACAAAACTTTGCGATCAGGCAATGGCCTCAAAAGCAGTGATTCCGAGAATTCTTCATCTGCGCTTGCAGGTACTTCTTCTCGAACTAAAGACTCCACGGCGAAGATCAGTAAAAATAGAACACAGACCGATCTTAAGCGGGTCATTTAAGCTCGATCGAATGGCTTTCGGCTGATAAATACAGCCGATTTTCTAGTGAGAACAGAATTATGCTATAAAATCACCATAAACGACTAACAAAAAGCTTGTAGAACAGAGCAAGAATTACACATCCGAGCAAAAAACAACGGTAAAATATGTTAATTTTCCCAAGAAGGGGAAGAGGGAAGAAGATACTGAAGCAAGCAGGACTTTTGATTTTCGGTTCCCACACTAAACAGAAAAGCCCAGACTAGATATTGGGCTATGAGTAAATTTGGACTAACGAGCCCATCCTTGATGGAATGTTGTGGGTCTATGTTGTTTGTTATTTTTGTTTTAAGGTAAATTGCCCACAAGTACATTTAGGTGGGACGAAATTGCTCCAGACTCGGTCCCTCAAATGTATTTGTGTCGGATGGGATCAGGGCAGGTTAGGTGTGAGGCAATTTTTGAGGTCCCGAATCATATCCGGCCACGTGGCACATGTGCCTGAGTTTTTTTTTTAAAAAAAAGGCCCCCTCTTTAATCTTCCTCTGTTTCCACTTTCCCTAAATTAAAACCCTGTCCCCTCTTCTCCGGTGAAATAGGAAGCCCTCTCACAACCTCACTCCTCCCAACACCTCCTTCTCCACCTCGTCATGTGACTATTCAATACACCAGCATTTTGCATCAAGCAGGAATCTATGTCTCCATCACCCACTCCAGCCTGAAGATTAACATCTTCAACCATATTTAGTCACCTTTGAATGGAGGGAGCTGCAGGGCGTGCTGCAGGGAACAACCTTAGGTCCCTCCAAGCCTGTCCACTTGAACCTGGGGTCTTTTTAATCACCTTTGTATCAATTTCTTCATGTAACTTGGCATTTTCAACTTTGTTGAATTCTTTACGTGGCATTGTATAATTGATTAGACTTAGTTATTTTTTGATGTGTTGCTTTTTTCCATTTTGAAAAAGCCCTCCTTGAGAGTTGAAAGTCCTCAGCAAAGGTAGCATGGACGAATAGAGGTGGCATCGTGCATGTCAAAATGTACCTTCAAAGTATAGTTGTTATACAAGCAGCAATTCACATTTCTAAGTTTGAAATTTGGCAGCTCATTCTGCAAGTATCAGCATTCCGTAATGAATAGCTTCAGAGAGTGCTATGAGGAGGTGAAGAAGGAGGTGTTGTGGGAGGAGTGAGAGTGTGAGAGGGCTTCATATTTCGCCGGAGAAGAGGGAGGAGGGTTTTAATTTCAGTTTGTCGAAATTGGGGAATGAAGGAAAGAGGGAGACAGAGGAAGATTAAGGAGGGGGCCTTTTTTTAAAAAAAAAAATCAGGCCACATGTGCCACGTGGCCGGATCTGATTCGTGGCCTCAAAAGTTGCCTCACATCTAACCTGCCCTGATCCCATCCGTATTTGTGTGGTCATATATTCTTTAACAACTTTTTCTAAAATAGATCTTCTCCTTTGTACGTAAAGTCGACCATCACAAATGGGATTTCTGTGAAGCCTCACCTAGTCCCCACTGGAACAAGATTTGGACACTGAAGGGACCAGAAAGGGAATTTTCTATTGTGGCAAGTCTGGCTAAACAGACTTCCGTAGGAACATATTTATCCTCAAGACAACTACTAGACTCACCCCAGTGCACTCAATGCGCACACCATGAAGGCACAAATCTGCACGCTTTACGCGATTGTTCGTTGGCAAAGCAAATATGGGATCATTTAATACCGGAACATGGCAGAAGAGAATTCTTTAGGGACAGAGACACAATTAGCCAATGGATTGACAGAAGTCTGTCCATGCAACAGAGGGAACTTCAGTTGCATGAGAATTGGAAGTATATCTTTCGGAAACTGTTTCCGCCATTTGGATGATTAGGAATAAGCTTCAATGGGAAGAGGATTTCAGTAAGCCAGATACTCATAGTATTGTCTATAATATATTTGAGCGGGTCACGAATATTTGGTTAGCTTGGAGGCAGGAAGTCCTAGCTTGTATTTAGTAGATATTCGTTAGCACACCTCAGCACGATACTTGATGTATATCGTTTTGACTTTCTTTGAAGTAATACAAAGATCCATTTCTCCCAAAAAAAAGTCGACCATCACAATGAAAAAGAATCAGACTTCCTCCGAGAACCGATTTTCATCAATCCAACGATACATTTTTCAATCGGAGTCTGAATTCGGAACCAACACAATGAAACTATTAACATAACGCAATAAAATTACTATTTTGATGGTTTAGATAATGTGATCGAGGTAGTAATCTATATTAGAAAGAACTGACTTTTTGATATGTTCACATACCGGTATCTTAGGTGTGTATGACATCATGTTATACCTGGATTTAATGTGTAATATATACTAGTTGCAATTTGGTTGAAAATCCAAACTTGGATTTACTACGCCCAGATTATGATGTGTATGCACTGTATAACACAATTTGGACACCATGATTCTAGTGCGTATAAATCTAAATTGAGTTTGGTTAAAATCCAAAACTTGACTTACTATGTATTGAGATCACGGTATGCATAAACATACATTATATACCGAGATCTTGATGTATAGTTATAAAAGAGTTTATAAAAATTACAAAACGCATTTGGTAATATAGAGTATTATATTCTTTTTGTTAGGGGAGAGAAGTACATGTTCATATAAGTGATAAGTCAAATACAAATAGATACATGTTTTATGTGGGTGCTGGCCCTGCTGGGTCAGCTAGCGCAGACACCGTTAATTCCAGGGACCCTCGGAGTTTCGATGTAAACCTTCCGTGATTATTTTGGGGGACTCGCACTCAAGATCTCTGTACAACTATCCAGAGTCTTTATAGCCTGCTTAACCCACCAAGTTTGTAATCATCTTTTATTGTTACCACAAATTTTTAAAATAATACTGCAGTAATTACATAACGTCATAGTAATTAATCAATAGTCAATGAGAAAGTGATTCTGGGAGACGAACCGCTGCTTTTCACACAATCATTAAATAACATAAGTCGTTACCATGTCCAATCCTTTACTGATTAAGGAGTAACTGTTAAGATGCGACTTAATTATTTTGAAGCACCATAAAATTACTGGTTTGTTACATATTCATGGTATTTTCACGTGCATTTAATAAAACAGTGTTATATTTAGGGATTAAATTCACATGGCAGTCGATACATATATGCATATATGCATATACATATACATATATATACGTATATACATATACCTACATATATATTACGCACAGTGTGTGTGTATACACCACGTAGCGACGGAAGAATTGATAAAGTATGATGTGTCGCATCTTTCTTGTCAAGCTTACAGATAATGAAATCCTTGCTTATACCAGCATCAATTAATTCCTTGCTTATACCAGCATCAATTATTTCACTTTCCTAGGTCTAAGTTTGTCTGCCTAGCTTTTGTGTATAGCGGAACATCAACCAAAAGGCCTATCACCAAAAGGCAAAAAGACACTCAGGGGGAGGCACAACATTTCTATTTTTATCAGTACAATAATCATAGTTCATGTACTCTTTCCTACATCCTTTGTATGTTCACCTTCTCAACGTTGTCTAAATCCCAGAATCTGTTGGCGTTTCCACCAATAATTTTGAGGCGTAAACAATGATAAACATTCGAACTTTTCATGCTTACGTCCTTCAGTAGCAAGCCAATAATCATCACGGTAATCCGATGTAAGAGGAGTTACATTAGGCCACATAACAGCAACATTTGATGGACAACCATTAATGAGGAAACCTTGGAAATAAGCCTTGAATGGTCCATTAGACCAGTTGGTCTTGGTTCGGCCGCCGTCCGTCGCCCAGCTATCCCCGTCCCATATGCTTCCTTCTACTTGCATTGGCTGTGATGGGTATGTTATACCTTCATTTGTTCTGTTTTTCATCACTCGAATGGGAACATCATCGACATAGAATCTGAAACATGTACCATATGCTTATTGTCATGTTGAAATACATTTGTTTCTGTAATTATAGTTTGTAAAGGCATAGGATGAAGACTGAAGGTTGGATTGGTGTTTAATAAGCTAGAATAGTTGGGATTGGTGTTTAAATAAGCGAGAATAGTCTGGTTCATGACATGGATCGTCTATGTGGTTTGAAAATGAAGTTGAGTATTGTGCCGGACATAGATCGATCACATCGATCGATCGATGTCATATAGACCGATGACTTCGATCGGTCGATGTATCCTGGGTGCAAAGTTGAAACTCACTGTCCAACATAGATCGATCACATAGATGTATCGATGTGACTTAGATCAATACATAGATCGATCAAAGTGGTTTGGATGAGAATTAGAACTCTCTCTGAGACATCGATCGATCGATGTATCAACAAAAGTGGCTTTCCATCTACAATTGCAACTTATGCGGGACATATCCAATCACCATGCAACGGTCATAAACGTCTGAAATGAAGTTCAAGAGCCTAAAAAAAGGGCTATTGCAACACTTTTTCAAGACATCTTGATTTCAAGTTAGCATATGCATTAAAAATTCTTCCTACACAAAAACACTCTCAATTTGAAAGTTCATTTGGTTTCTTTCTTTATTGGTGATGATTGAAACTTGTTGTCTGTTGTATCATAGGAGGAAACTTGCCTATAACCATGCAGCAACTAGTGTGGACAAATATTCCGTGTTGACACACGCCTCAAGCCATCAACTATCTTCTACTTCTACACCTATCTTGCGTCCATTTTTCTAACAGTTTCATCACTTGGCATACATATAAATGTTCTTTTACATGTTAAACATGTAATCGAGTTTCACATATATGTATATAGCGTTACGTATTAACATATATGTATATGTATGTATAAGGGGTGCATAAGTCTGAGGATATTATGTTAGATGATATTTGAGATGCTTACACAATTTGGTGTTCATTCCAAAGGATTTTGTAGGTGTGAAAATCAGCGGCAGGATCAAACCAAAGTGAAAACCTTTGCTCTCTGCCTCCAACCCCATTGACATATATATTGGTCTGTAATATGTAGGGTTTGTTTTCCTTGTTGCCAAGGAACTCGAAGTCAAGCTCGTCGTGGTGGGCGCTATTCGAACTCAGCTGCAAATTATACATCAAGATTACAAGCATATTCTTCTATATAGACAATGTTCTCACTATGGGTATCAAAACATTCATAAGTTGAATTATATTGCAAGTAGATAGTGTGTGTGTGTGTCTATATATATATATATATATTATATATATATATATATATATATATATATATATATATCACGTACATAGAATGCTGTAACAACGCCAGCAGAATCTTTATTGTGTAGCTTTATCCTCATCGAGAAGAAGCCTGACCCGTAGCTCGTTTTGGACGCAAAGCCAGACCCTAGCAAACCATAGCATGAAAATTTGAGTGTTTATTCAAAATACGGACACTGAAGTCATGCATGTACGTATAAAGTATAAACCTCCAGTTTTTTCTGGTTCCTTTTATTTTTTATTTTGTTAGAATCCAGATAATTATTTCCGAGTTTTGTAAGGCAAGAAGAAAAGAAAGAGTTACATAACAGTGTAGAGAACAATATGACATTATTATAAGAATAGGATGACAAGTAAAGCAGTTTTCGTGTACTAGACTCACGCGCTTGCGCGGGGCCTGGAGAGGAGCCAAATCAATTTACAAGTTATGCAGCCTTACTCTACGCTTTGTGCAATATGATAAGAATAGTAAAGAAGACCTTTTTAAACCAAGTAAAGCAAAGGGAAGAAGAAGCAACCCGCTTTATCCAAAGAAAGCTGAACTTCTCGTCCATGGTTGAGGGAGTCGAAATGATCTTTCCCCCATGTCACTTGGTAGTTATCATCAAAGGCTACATCCAATCCACTCACTTCTCTTGTAATAAGTTGTAAGATAACAATAAACAATATCGTGAAACCCCAATACATTTCGAAGCAAGCCCTTTATTGTGTTACAACGTTTCGATTTTATTGAGGTAGATTTTTTGTGCATGAGGGTAAGCATTTATATATAGTGCGAGGATATGAAGGAAAGAAGAAAAGAAGAAACTATAAAGGAGGCAAGAGTAGTGTGAGCTATAGTCCTCATCTGTTCCTCTGTATCCCACACGCTATTGCATGCCAATGCCAATGCCATGCTATCAACCATGACACCTTGCGTCATCGTTTCCAACAGATTTTCTATTCATTCCACAATTAAGAAAACTGGTATAATTTGTTTAACAAAAGCTGAGGTTAATGTTTCGAAATTAACCGTGTCAGAATTACATATTTGAGAGGCGTGGTTTTTGTAACATGAGGTTTTTACGGATGAAAATATATATGGTTTTCTACCTGGAGTTAATCCAATGAATTCCCATTCACCTCCCTCCTCTCCATTTAAATACCTACCTACAGATATAAATGCCCGTAGATAGATCGAGTTTAATCCATGACTTTTGCTTGACTAATTGGGTTCGATAAAGTCGAAATGGAACACGGCTTGACTAGAATACTTAAGGAACCAACTTGATCATATTGATACTGAATAGTTAGTTCGTGAGCATGCTCAAACTTAAAATATATATGAAAATTATGCATAATTTGACGTTGTAGTAGTATCTTTATTTTGCTAAACATGATAACGGCCAATTTCAGACTGACAATAGGTTATTCATGTAAAAAAAAACTAACGGTTATTTAATAATATCAATTAATACGGAATGTTTTCACTTGTATTCTATTTTTTTAGAATAAAAAAACTATATTTAAATTTGCTCGAATTTCAAACTCGAGTTTAAAAACGTTCCAGTTTGAGATGGAAAGACATCTAAAGATAGTTTCGAGTATGAAATTTTTCAAAAATACTCGATTATAAAATAACTGTTTGGATAGGCTCGAACCATTTGCAGCCTACACTGACCCCACCAGCCTACCCAAGCCCAAATTACTAATCCACTATTTAGTCAACAGATCTGCTTTTCGTAGATGGCCCAACAATAATGAGTCATGTTTCTCATCAGGCATAGAATATTCGAACTTCAAGTGAGCCCAGTGAAAAATTCTCCGGTCTATTAAGCCCAATATATCAGCTGATTATCGGATAAGGATGAATCTTTCCTCAGATTCCTAGAAAATGACTGGCTAGAATAAGGACCATTGTTAGTTGGGTTCGATCTTTTAAATCTCAGCCGTTGGATGGACGGAAATTACCAAACCTAAGAAACAGCTATACAAAAAGAAAACCAACGACCCGCAAACAGACCAATCACAAGCCGTCCGATTCCCGATTCCTGCTTTTTGGAGTTCCTACGCAGACATCGTTGTGATCCGTCGGATTTCAACTTCATATCAAATCCAGTTAATTGTGGCCATGAGTCCAATACTCCACATGTCGAGGATTACAAAGTGGGTTCATAATCTCTCGCTCTCGTTAAATTACATAAATGCCCTTGTGTCACCACTGAAAAAGTTCCGGTTGCGTAAGATCTCCGCTACTCCAGCCGCTTATATCTCGTGCGCTTCTTTTTTCCTTATTGTCGAGCTCCCGGATTTGTTGGGTGAAGCGGGATTTTGAAGTAAAACCTGAAGTCAAAGAGAAGCGGCGATGTCTGCACCGAGTAGTGGCGGCGGAGGTGGTGGTGGTGAAGAAGAGAAGAAGCCAGTTGACCAAGTTCACATCAATCTCAAAGTGAAAGGACAGGTGTACATATTTTATTTCAAGTCGTGTTGATTCTTCATATTCATTGGACTGATTCTACAAGTTTTTTCTCAATAGAATTGTGCTTCTATGTTGTGTCCGTTATCAATTCCTTCTGCCAAGTTAAATTAATGATTTCTTTTATTTACGGTGAATTCTTTGAGTTATTGAGTTGCTTCATTGTATTTTGTCCGTTCTCAACTCCTTCTGCCAAATTAAATTAATGTTTTTTTTAGTTTACGGTTAATTCATTGAGTTATTGAGTTGTAATCGCACTTTGCATGTGATATTAATCGGTGAAGCATATAAATGGCTGGGGGCTATGCCACCTCAAGATTGTTAACTTTTTCTGTTCTATGCGCACTGATCAATTTATGTCCGCCAAAATATAAAGTTCCCGAAAATGTAACCCTGGCTTTGACACTGATCATGTTGAGATCAGATTGTTATTAACATTGAAATAAAGCATGTTTCTTTCGTTATATTTCATGTATTATTTCTGTTCTACTTTGAACTTACACCAAAGTCTTGACTTTTAGTGGCAATGTACTGTTGACTTGGGTATAAAGAATAATTAAATAGCTTTAACTAGATTCAGTATTTCATCTATCCCTCTGACTGTCGAACTATGTCTAATGATTAAAGTAATCGTAATTCATCGTTTCCTGTCCATGATGAACTGTAGAACTTTTCGAATGCTGGGAATATAGGAGTCTATTATGGCCTAGATATTTCTGTTTGACGCCCTTGTTGTGGTAGCATTGGTCTTAAATGTGCAGGTTTTCCCCTTTTAACGTTATCTAGTTTGTGCACTTTCATTCACAGTCTGAATTGGATGTCATGAGCTAATTCCGGATTCTTTTTAATCCCTTTCTTACATCGTTGTCCTTGTTCTTCTTGCTAGGATGGTAACGAAGTGTTCTTCAGGATCAAACGCAGCACCCAGTTACGCAAGCTTATGTCTGCTTACTGTGATAGGCAGTCCGTGGACATAAACTCTATTGCATTTTTATTTGACGGCCGCAGACTTCGTGGAGAGCAAACTCCTGATGAGGTAAGTAATAGGCGCTAGTTTCTATATCCTTCATGTTTTTATCAACCACGTTCCTAATACTGCGTGCTTGTGCCTGTTTGGAATTCAATTCAACCAGCTTGAAATGGAGGATGGCGATGAGATCGACGCCATGTTGCACCAAACTGGAGGTCGTCTTTCAGTTATCTAACTGGTAACTAGGCAGCTTGCATATACTTGTATTTATGGGGAAGGGATCCTTGAGTGACTGTCTGGATATGTTCTAGTGAACCCTTCAAGGAGAAATGTTTCTGAATTTGGGGCATGTACTGTTAACGTTTGTTTCCTTTTTATTAACATAATATGCTTGGTTGATTTGCTGTCGGGGACCTGAAACCCATCATCTTATAATTGCTGGATGAGAATGCACGTTCATGTTCTGTGTTTTAATCTTCATCGTCTACAATTTGTTTATCCCTTTATTTTGCGACATTTCCACTGTGCCAAAGGCCACTTGTTTGACATTCAGAATTATGGTTGGCACGAGCCTTATGACTATCACGCTTTTTTTGGGTCACTTGCATCAGAGAAATTCATCCAGGTAAATTGGGACAATACAAGTTGGCATCTGAACCAAGGAAGTCCATAGTTATGCTCGTCTTATCGTGGTACCTAGTACTCCAATGTGTTGAAGTGCTCTTCATACATACAGGTACCGGGCATAACTTGTACCAGTGTATCTTTCGCTTTGCTTTTCTGTCTTTCCTTGAACTTGGTTACAGTTTTATTCAGTTAGGCGTGACATGTGAATCTTGGCCTCCGTTTTCTGAGACTGTGGATTTCGTTACCAGCAATAGTTTTAAGTGTGGATACTGCTTGGTGGTGTGTTAAAAATTTCTTGTTCATTAATGAGTACATGTTCTGTGGTGTTGTGCGCTCAAAAAATGCGGATAAAGCAGTAACGTCCAAACTTCAGTTTGTATGAAATTTGCTTACCTGTGATTGTGTTGTCCGGATCCAAGTCTTAGTCATTAAACAAGAGTGTGACAGTACTAGTTTTGTTGGTTTGTTTATATATGCTTCTTTACAATTTTTCAATGAGAATCCCAACGTTGCGACATATCGTTAACATATGGCAAAGTTAGAATGAGTATTCCCATAATGAGTTGTGCGTTAAAAAAAGCTACTGTCGGGAGCTTAAAAAAATTTTGTTACATAGTTTAGTAGAGAACAAGCTTACATAGTTTAGTAGAGAACAAGCTCCTACCACTGGGTGTGTTTTTGCAACAATCAGTGGCTATTAAAAATTAGACGGAAGCCAAGCTAGGCCATGTTCCCCTTCTTATTTACCCTTTCAATTTTTCACAGGACCTCTCGTGGAACCTTGTCATATGTCTTTTTTAAGTCAATGAAAACCATATACAAATCTTGATTCTTTTTTGGTACTTCTCGATTAATCTTCTCTGCACCCAAAGCTCCCCTGAACACCGCCTGTATAACGTATGACCACGTGGCATTAACGCCGCCCCTTTACGCCTCAGCATGCAAAGACAGTTTGTAGTCTCCGCCACAGTCTTCTTCCTCATCAGCATACATTGCATATGAGACCCCATCTATTCTCATTTGCTTATTTATCTCCACCAATTTGGCCGACCACGACACTCCCACTGACCGGACCTCCTTCCCTCCCTCTTCGCCTTCTCCTCCCCCTCCCTCTTTATCTTTCTCCATTTGCCCCCCATCCCCAGTCTGCCTCATCCGTTCATCCATGGTCTCATCCTCCTACGGTTTCGTCATCTAGTCCCTAAAATCTTACCCTTGTCTATCAATGGCACGGCTAGCATTCCTCGGCAAGATTGCCGACCCATTCTGGTGAGGACTTTGTTTTTTTTAAAAAAAAAAGGTACATAAAAGTATTTTAGAGTCTATTCCAAATTTATATAAAAATATTTACGAAATTTGATTGGAGAAAAAAAGTAAAACATTGAATGGATCTTTACAGACTATATCTTGAATTCAAGATTCGGTCTGTCGAATTATGAAAAGGGTCGAACGTTCGGCGACTTTGATCGGATGTTCGATGGTGAACTATGAGTTCGGCAATAGTGTTTGGGTAGAATCTAAGGCTGACCGAACACTTTCCTTTGGTGAAATTTGCCGAACGTTTGACGACAGAGTTCGACGACTTCAGATCATGTTATCTTTTTATGAAATGATGTAACTTTTGCATTTTAGGATATATTCTTTCTTGAACCGTTATCAACTAACTTTGGAAGTTAAATTCTATAGAGACATGTCAAGTTAAATTATTTTTTTGTGAATGAAAATTTATAAATACAAGGATCAAAACTGTTTTTAGTATGCTTTGAAAGTTTTTTATATTACTTTGAAGTACTCTATAAAAAAACTCTTTGAGTCTATTGTGAAAATAAGGAAAAAAAATTTTGTTTTGTTTTTCTATTTCTCTTATATTAAACACTTCAAACGAAATAAAGTAACTGTTATATCTTGAAAAGCATGTTTTCCATTTAGATCACTGGTGAAGTCAAAATTTGGTTTTCAAGACGATGTAACATTATTATGTTTCGTATATTCTCATTCTTCGTTGTATCATTATCTTTATATTTGACTATTACGTTTTTGTAATTCTTTTTACGATCTTGTATATTTAGAAAAGAAATCTCGTCTTTTTAAAATTATATCTCTGATGTATCGCCTATTTTCTTACATTTCTAATTTGTATGGTTAGATTGTCATCTTCTACTTTTCATTTCTCATGTTTGCATAAATTTCCAACAGACCTGAGTCGCATTCTTGGTGATCTTGTATCCTTTTGCGTTCGTAAAGAGTAGTGTTTTTTCAGGAAGAAGGGATCTTATTCAATATGCAACGAAAGAGTTATACATCAGTCCTATGCCATACTATCGTACAGATACATCAGGAGATTCTATGTTTTTATCACAGCTATGGGCTAGAAGTAATTTATGTACACGACAGATAATTTCATCCCGAACACAGCGAGGGGAGGGGAATTGCTGTATACTACCATGAACTATTTGATTCCTCCAGTACCAAATGCATGCCACTGCTTCCCTGAAAATATAGCGCCATTCAGTGAACCCATGCTGGGATCTCAAGATATCCTTCAAGTTAGCACCAACCCAGTCAAATGTATTCGTAAAGCTGTAAAATCGCCGCATATATTGGCTTGGAAGCAACAGTGACCAAACTTGTTTAGACCATCGACAATCACGGAACGTATGTAGCGTATCCTCCTCCACAAACCCACATACTTTACATCTGCTGTCATGTGTGACATGATGTTTGTGCAAATTCTTACCAACCGGAATGGCATTGTGGCATAGCTGCCATAACAGAAAATTCAACCTGCATGGCCCTTTCATTGCCCATATATTATCCCACGTAGACGAATCAGGCATAGTAGGTGCATTATCTAGCAACTTGTATGCGCTGGCTACAGAGAAGACACCCGAAGAAGTACCCCGCCATCTCGGCTGTGGCGAAGCATCTGCATGCAAGACATTGCTCGTCTCAAGACCCGCTCTTAACAAAGGAACAATGCTACGAATATGACGCCATAAAAGTGAGACATTTGACTTCGTTCCATTCTGTAAAACATCACCATACTTACACCGGAGTACTCTAACCCACAATAAGTCGACATTATTGAGTATCTTCCACCCCAGTTTGGCCAGCATGGCTTGGTTCATATCCCTCAAACGTTTTATACCCAAGCCACCCTTTGATTTATCCTGACAAATCTGAGACCACTTAACCCAGTGTACACGATGATTTTCACTCGTTTCGCCCCAAAAGAATTTCCTCGTAATCTTTTCTATGTCATCAACAAGGCCAAAAGAAAGACGGACCGTTTGCATAGCATAGGTAGGTATCACTGAAAGCACACTCCGAACCAATATGTACCTTGCCGCGTGAGATAGAGTTTTAGATTTCCAAGCTCCCAATTTTGCACAAACCCTATCTACAATTGTCGCATAAAGTCGTCGACCACCTTTACCACTTAGTAATGGCATACCCAGGTATACACCGAAGTCGTCCGTGCGTTTAAGGCCCAAATGAGTAAACGTAGCAGGCATAAAATGAAGTGGCACATTCCTGGACATAAGAACCTGTGATTTCGAAACACTGATTGTTTACCCTGAGACCTCACAAAATGATCGAATTAAAGACTCCATGACAGTTGCTTGACGGGCAGTCGCTTCACCAAATAATAGCAAGTCGTCTGCGAAGAAAAGATGGGATATGCGTGGCCCACGGACGGATGTCCGTATAGGACGCCAGTATGCCTCGGCCTCAGCCCGATTAATCATCTGTGATAATGTTTCCATGCATAATAGAAATAAATACGGAGCCAAAGGATCACCTTGGCGGATACCACGTTGTGGACTGAATGCCTCAAGCGATTTTCCATTCCATAATATTGATAGTTTGGAGGAGGAGATTGTAAACATAATTAAATTTGTCAACTCCCTGCTAAATCCAACTTTTAGTAATATGGCTTCAAGAAATTTCCAACGCACCTTATCATAGGCCTTCTCCAGATCCAATTTCACCGCCATAAGGCCCTTACAGCCCGTCTTTGTTCGCATGGTATGCATTAGTTCTTGCGCTATTATAATGTTGTCAGAAGCCTGCCTTCCAGGGACAACTGTAAGGCAAATGCGTAGTGTTTGGACACCTGTTTCAACAGAATAATTGAACGACTGAAGTTTTTTTTTTTTTTTTTTTGGGGGTGGGGGGGAGGCTGGACAACTGTAAGGCAAATGCGTGAGTTTGGAAAGGGAAATTAGGAAAGCACGAGAGGAGGGAAATTAGGGGGGAAAGCGAGCGGCGAGAAAGGCGTTCAATGACAATGGCGGAGCGGGTCTTCAGGAACCAGTGTTTTCATTCTACCACCGTTATTCACCTTATTTCTCACTTTCTGTGTTTCCTTTTCCTTCCTCTTTTGGTTGCTTTATAAATGGACTCTATATTTTCTCCTATGGTTTAATATGAGTACAATCACCAGTTTGAATACCGAATTCAAGTTTCGGTCAATGTGTAATGCAATGGTAAGCTAGATGGATTAAACGACAACAACAACGTTACACCATTGTCATACATGTTACCGCCTATGAAGGATATGGAAGGTCAGATGTACGCAATCATACTCATGTGTTAGAAGTACACAGAGGAACAACAACAATAACATTAACCCATTGCCATCAACGTTATACCATTACCATAGAGGCGGATTAGACAAATGATATATGTAAATGCTAGAAATTGTTATGTCCGACTATAATGTTTACCCCCACAAATTCCTAAACAAAACGAATCTAGAGCTTAATAAGGATAATGTTTCTCCTTTTATTCTTTCAGAATTTATGAGGCATATGTATATTTTATTTCTCTGATAAAACATATTACTGTCACGTAAATACACATCCAAAAAAAGGAGGGGAAAAAAACCCAATACAAGTTGTTAAAATGTGGAACTTGATATGGGTCAGATTCTTAGAGATCATTAATTTATGATGTGGATGTCATTATATTTATATAAAGGTTTTTAAAAAATTACCATTCTATTGCTTTATCGAAATATTACTTTACCTAATGGCCTTAAGTCGGGATCAGAAAAATTTATTATCTTAGAAAAATTATTAGTTTATCGAGTATTAAATTAAAAAGATTCTATTATATAATCTAGACTCTTTCTTTTGGAAATGTTTGTTTGATGTCGGAATATTCCGGTTACTAATTCTTGTTTGTGAACCGAACCGAGTCGAATACTAGGTTTTCGAATTTGGATTCGTTTAGCTAAACAAATTGTTCGATTCGTTTAGCTAAACGAGCTTTAAAATTGGTTTGAGTTCGGCTCGATAACACTATAATTATTTAAACAAGCAGAACATTTTGCAAATAGTTTGGCTCGTTTAACTAAACAAACTCAAATAGGTATTCGAATTCAGCTCGTTTAAGTAAAATTAACGAACGAACTCGAACCAAATACGAATCAAACTTGAACAGTTCGCGAATTGTTCGGTTCGCTTTTAACACCTCTAGTCAAAAGATAATCTTCTTCTGTATCTACCTATCTAGGTAATTATCTTATTATGTAAAAGTCATTATGTTTAAAATATATCACCTATTATTCAGGACCTTCCCTAATATGTGTTCATAGACTTAATGACTACTTACCAATTTGGTAATCTAAAAACTATAACAGTCAAAACGTAGCAATAAACACAAATTAAAATCATTATAACCGTGCAATTTACAATCATCATCCTGCTGTGTATTTAAGAGAGCCCCTAATCCACCAAGAATACATAATCACAGTATTCTGAACCCAAGAAAACCAAAAAAAAAAAAAAAAAACCACAGAGAAATTCAATCTTTTCAGCATGACTTGCATTTTCAGAGTTGTATCAGTTTCTCTAATCTTATTCATCACCTTCAGTAACTTCCTTCAAGTTTCACTCGTGAGTCATCTCCCAAATAATTTCGTTTTTTTATCTGCTTCCAATAAATCTAAACCTCCATTTGTGATGGAGTTATTGTTTGCATGTCTTTCATTCTCTACAGATATACTGGATATGTGTTGTGTTATGTGTTTATCTTGTAGCAATAGTTGCAACAGCTCTCCTTTAATTTTCTCTACCGAATTAATTATCCGCACATTTTGTATACTTATATTTTCATAATTACAAACATTATTTTTTTTCAATTAATCATGATCATTTTCTAAATTTTCTTATAATTATTGTGATATAGGGGTCAGGATTTGAGAACCCTTATTCTTCCTTTGGTGTGTATCCTGGACACACCCCATGGGGGGTAAACCGTTGCCCAGTGCCTCAACAACGTAAGTGTTTTTCCTTCTTTTTTTTTTCTCTTTATTCATCGGTGTCGTAATAACTTATTTTTTTCATAAATTATTTGATTCTTTGTATTTCTTTTGAAATTCAAATTACAGGATGTGGAAACGAATGCAATAGAAGATGCTCGGCTACATCCCACAGAAAACCGTGTTTATTCTTTTGCAACAAGTGCTGCAACAAATGCCTCTGTGTCCCATCCGGAACCTTTGCAAACAAAGAATGTTGTGCTTGTTATGATAACTGGAAAACTAAAGAAGGAGGTCCTAAATGTCCCTGATTTTTTTGTTATTCAAAAATTATGTGTCAATCTATCCTATCCTCATAATATCTGAGTTATGAGATATTTCTTTTGTTTTTTTTGTTTTTTGTTAAACAATAAAGTATCTATCTGCTTGTTAGTATCTATTATCCACCGACTCTTT